>CM057813.1:42128206-42218206 GCA_030067965.1 Latrodectus elegans | reverse complement strand
AGACAATTTATTGTTAAAATAATATAAACATATATTTTTAAGAAGAAAAAATATTTTTTGCTGATTAGTAAATCTGTAAAGAATTAATTATAAATCTTGGAAAATTATAAAAAAGTACAGTAATAAAATTTAAACGGATAAAAATAAATAAAATAATTATAATAAATTAGTTACAAGTACCCCCCAAATTTCTTAACATTTACATGGATATTTAATACAGTAAAATGGATCTTATTCAAGTGTAATTATTTAATTATATTATTTCAATATCACATAGTGTGAAGGAGTAAATTGAAAAAAATATTAAGTCATGTTATCATAATTACGTATTCACAAATGTTTTTTTCATAATATAAGACAATAAGTGTTTTATAAAAAATAATTTTTTAATATATATATATATATACAGTGAAAATCTAGAAAAAATTATCAACTCAAAATTTAATTCTAGATTAAATCCAAATAAACATATAGAGTACATTAATGTTCAGGCAAAAAATATTATATATTCAAAATACCATTTTGAAATTTACAGTGTATTTCAATAATATCTATACATCATTGCATAATATTTTATCATTAATTATTATACGTATGCATAAATTACTAAATGTATACATAAATTATTATACGTATGAATAAATTAGTATACGTATGCATAAATAATAATAAAATTAAATCATTTAATATAAATTAATTAAAATATTAATATTTTTAAATTCTAAAATTTCCTTCCATTTCATACAAGAACTTGATTTTTTTTCCAATTCTATACTAAAATTAAAAGCAGATGTTTCTGCATTTTGTATATTTTCAGCTGAGAAAAAAAAGAATTCTAGGATGCAATATAGCCACAAGCCAACCATAGAATCATAAATATTCTTCCAGGAATGCAGTTATTAGTAGCTAAGCCAATAACATTTCTGGGTTTTTATTCTTCGTGAAATATGGGAAACTATAATACTGACTGCATATCGAAAAATTGCCCTTGTCTTACCCACATGTCTGAATTCTCGAAATTAGGAGCATGCTATAAAAGGATTTACTATGTAAAATTTATTTTAGGAGAACAGCTTAAATAAAAAAGAATTGAGTTAAAGACTTCATTTTTGCATCATTTGCATTCCCTAGATAAGAGTTATTTCATTTTCAGTGAAATAAATTTATTCTCTTTTTTAAGTTTAAGTTCTAATATTTTAACTCTGTTCCTTTACAATATTAAGTTTCATAAAAAGCCGTTGCCTAATTCTGATGCAATAAGTTTTGTGTAGGATAAAAAAAATTTCTAAAAAAACTAACGTTTACAATAAAATTTCAGTTTTTTTCTGGAAATGTGTGGAAATGACTTCTTACACACACACACACACACACACACACACATATATATATATATATATATATATATATTCAAAACAACAACAAAATCAGCATGTGGAAAAGTTATATTATGTTATGTAAATGATAAAATTTTTTATCACATGATATAAGTAACGGTAAAAATACTTATAATACTTCTCACGTGTAACATATTTAATTGAAAAAAAATACATTATAGTTTATGTATAAATATTCACTTGAAGATTTTCCTTGGTTAAAAGCTTTCTTGATATTTCGTATAAGATGGATTGCTCACCAGCATATTTCTAACATTGATAGAGATCAAAATGAAACTTTCTAAGATCATGGTTTATCGTGTTGCAGTATTACAACTGGCATCGATCAAGTTAACTTGACTGCCTTCAGGATCTGACATTTATTTGATCCTCATGGAAGTGGATCTGAGTGGTCTACAACCACTTAATCATATTTACAAATCATTTATACTCGCTAGTACATTTAGTTAAAAAGTTAAACGATTTGCAAGAAAAATATGTCTATTCAGACTGTTTTACAAAATTTGCTGTAACATTATCTATCAGCCAAATGATCATAGCTTTATAGATTTGAACCGCTCTTGATGTGATTTCGCAAGCAGATCGAGTAGAATTGTATGATCAATGGTAAACTGGATGGCCTGAAATTAATTCCCATTTTCCTTATCACATCTTGATGATCGTATCTATGTTTCGAAGCATAGTGGCAGCATGGAGATCAACCCTAAAAATTGGTACACCATAGATGTGATGCTAAAATGTGTTATATAAGTTCTGATAAGCTCTTGTGTTTGCGTTGACGGCATTTTGAATAGTTTCCATTACATCTTTGTTGTGTTGAGTTTCATGTACCAACTCTGAGATTCAAGCTCTCAGAAATGACAGATTTCAGAGAATGATGCAAGGAAGATTCCCATATAATCGTATATTCCGTTATTACATGAACCTTTCATAGTACAGAGAAGTTTTGGCTGATAGTCAATGTTCAGTGATTGATTTGCTACCCTACATTAAACTCAGTTGTCAATGAAGTGTGGCATCTGATTGCATCTGCATATGCAGCTATATCTTTGCATTGATTTAATTTCAGTTTAACACAATTCCAGCTTATAAGTGAGGTTGCTTTTAAATTATTTTTCAGTATTGTTACCTATAAATATTTTAAGAAGTTAATAATTTGTCTTTCACAGTAAATAATATTTTCTGGCAAATTAATTTTGTGTTATTTGCCTTTTTAATGATGTGGTAAGTTTAATTTCTAGCCTTGTGTAAATTAAGTATATTCACAAAAAAATATGATTAGATTAATTTTTAGCCCAATGAATTAGTGCAATGAATGATAACTTTTCAAATAAATAATATTTGTAAAACTTGACATGAAAGCCTTTAATTTTGCTTTTGGGAAACAATTGATATTTTCAGCATATTAATATATTATTCTTTATAATATTATTATCTTGAATTATATATTTTTATTATAGCTTTTTATTTCTATATAATAACTCAATATTTTATCAAATGTAATCTTCAAAATTCCAATTAATAAATTTATAACATGTTTTGAACCCCAAAAAATTCATTGAACCACTTTATTTGTATTCTAAAAATTTTATCTGAAACCGTTATTATTGTAGAAACTCTAAGTGACTCTGAATGAATTTATTTGAAGCAAGGCTAAGCTCTACATAAATTAACAATATAAACTTCAATACATATTCAATAGTTTTAATTAGTTTCTCAAATATATATTTAAAATTTTATAATATTTATTCCTCATTATTCATATTAGCGTTTTACATGAAAACTAGCAAAAAACTTCATATTTATTTATATGGTAATGTATTTTTATTTCTAAAAATATATACAATAAAACTAGGATTTTAATTTTAAATTTAAGTTTAAATGGAAAGTCACAACACTTCTGAATTTAAATGTAATCGTTTTGAGTAGTACGAAATATTCTAAGGAAAATATTGTGCGAAAATTTTTTTTCGATCTTTGAGAGACATAGACTAAATAAGGAAATAAGAGCAATGACTTCTGAAAAATTCTTAGCTAAACTTTTGCTACATTCGGAAAATTTGAAGTTGGATATGTGCAAATCTCCGATCCACTTCATATATCAAACTGTCAAAAACAGCTGCTTATGTCAAAGCATGGTTTTTGCGTTTGTGAACATAGAGCTTTTCTTTTCTCTTTCATAAATCTATAAGGAATAGAGTGAAAGTTTAAGAAGTATTTAAATGAAAGAAAATACACACGGTATAACACCTCTTCTTTTGCTTTTCACTAGAAAGTAAGAATTTTGTTGTTATTTAACTATTAATAAGTTAATCATCATATTTAGAATATCGCATCATCGCAAAAATTAATCGCATAATATTTAGAAAAAAATTTTATTCAACACATTTATATATATATATATATATATATATATATATATATATATATATATATATATATATATATATATATATATATATATATATATATATATATATATATATATATATATATATATATATATATATATATATATATATATATATATATATATATATATATATATATATATATATATATATATATATATATATCGATCAATTGACTTTCTTATATTTTTCATAAAATTTCAAATACTTTAATGTTATTCTTTTATAAATATGCCACATGTCATATTGACTTATTCTTTTCCACAAAACACTTAATAAACTTAACGTCAGGCTAATAATAAATTTAATAAGAAATGAAACGATTGCAAATGTGTAATGCATTATTCATTAGTGAAAAATATAATGTTTTAAATGCTTGTAATTATTTTTAACAAGCATAGCACATTTAAATACAATGTTAGTTTCGTAAATTATCTGGGTATATAAATAAAATTTTAAAAAGCAATTACTGAAATAAATAAGTGTTTGTATAGTGTATGTAAAATAAATGTTTGTATAGTGTATGTATTTTTAAAGTATTATTATCTATATATTTGAAATTCATTATCTTCAATTTACAAAGTGATTATAAAAACTCCTTATCCAGTTAACTTCAGTTTATACAACAAGTAACTCTAGTCTTTATTCAATAAGTAACATTTTATTTAAATCATAAATACAATGAAATTAATCATTTGGATAGTTTCCTCGTTTGAAAATAATATTTCTGTTATCCTTATCAAAAAAAGTAATCAACATCTTTAAGCTATATACATGGGTGAAAAAGAAAAAAATGCACTTCTTATTTTTAACATTTTAATGCACAGACACAATACAAATCTAAATAAAAGGCGTAGAATTAAACTAATATTTTTTTACAACCAATAACAAAGTGGTTCTCAAACTAAAAATAAGTGCCAAACAAGACACCAATAAGAAATCAAATCGTAAAATTGCTTTTCTATGATGTATCGACCACACGGGAGAGAAAGTATTCAAATGTTTGTTACAGTTATTTAAACTAGCGAGCTAATCTTGACACTTGATCTGTCTTCAAGAGCAAGTTAATTGTGATTAACGCATGGATTGATTCAATCAAGTCTTATCATTATGACTTCGAACAATTATGCATGTTATCAGACAACTACAGCGCCTTTCAACATCTTAGCGGATGGTCTTCCACAAACGATAGAACCAGCATATATATCTTGCTCCAACTGAGAATGATTTCTCAGATTCAAGACGTCCGTTCCCACAAACATAGTATCACATATCATCATCAGTGGTAATGTAATCGTTGATGGACTATCCAACGAGGATATTGAGAATTACAAGTCCTTCGGCTCTTCAATTTATTCAGGACATTACTCAAAGAAAAAAATCTGAACTTTTTTTTAATATCGTGCATAACGACATTTGTATCATAGATACGCTTGAGCATCCCCTGCCACGCTCTTGAAAATCAAATGTAATCCTAGCTCCTTAACTGTTCTGTCAAGTCTAACAAGTAGCAACTTTAAATGTATTATTCCCCTTCAAAGTGGCAGACAAATTTGACTATCTTGTAAAAAATGTTGTGATCATTCAGCTTCAACGTATCATATTCTGAGATGCATCGCATTTTCTAAAGAGAGGCTTAATATCAAATGCTCTTATTGTTATATATTTTATGAGTGTAAGCATTTTTTATTGATCTGAGATATGTCAGATATCACGATAAGCAGAATTAACAGAGACGTAATATATTAAAATATTCTCTAATGATGTCATCTATTGGCATGCTTATTTACAATCTGAATCTGGAAACTTCTTCTACATTTTAATAATTTAATATATAATTTCAAATTTTATCCAGGTACCAAAAATATTAAATGAGTTCATGTTTTCCTTATATTCGTGAGTTACTATTGCTTATATTCGTGAGTTACTATTGCTTATATTCGTGAGCTCATAGCAACACGTTTATGAAGTACAAAAATGACATTTTACATTTTATATTATTCAAATTTATTAGTAAATGAGGAATATATTAAATTGTTCTCAATATAAGGAAAAAAGTTCTATGTAATTACTGAGATATTTTAAGAAACAGTAGTTTATTATCAATATAAATCTACAGTAAATATTCATTTATAATGAATAACTGCAGATTTCTGAAAGGAAAATTCTCAATATCATATTCCATAGCTATATTTACTTCCTTATTAATAAAACGTCTGAGAAAATATTCTCTTTATTTTCTAATGGTATTTATTCTAAAAATTTTTCATATTTTTGCTGAATTCATTTGTAATATTTGAGTTAATAAGTAGGTAAATTGTTGTTTTTCTCAACAAAATTAATCTTTAAGGATTCAACATGTTAAATAATTATAAAAACTTTAAAATAATAAATGTTATCCTAATAAGTATATTAAGAGTAAAATTTAACATGAATACATATTTTAAAATTTAATACAGTTTTTGAATCTAAAAATTTCTGTGAAATTAATATCTGAATAATTCATTTCTTGAAAATTGACCAAATTAGAATTTCCTTTAAGGTTTCTTCAAATTATAATTTCATCGTTTTACTATTTGTCCAATGGATCTTACATCAAAATGTAAGAGGAGATTATTATATGTATATATATATATATATATATATATATATAAGTATATATATATATATATATATATATATATATATATATATATAATAATTATTATTTTGAAACTATCTATGCATTTTTATTCCACAAATGGATGAATAATTATGTAGAAAATTTGAGGAAATAAAGTATTTAATATTATATCACCAAAGAATCCAAATTAATTTGTAAGAAAGTTTTATAAATATAACTAAAGTCAAATCAAAGATTAAAGCAAAATTATCTGAAATATATGTCTTTTATTAATACACATTTAATATATCACAAAAACAAATTGCTAAATACTTTAGAATGTTTATTCCACCGCATCATTCTATCAGAATAAGTTCTTAAAAGTATAAAAAAAAAAAACTATTCTGTTCTTTATATGTAATATGCTTGTATGGAATTACATTTCTATGGCTGACTTCATTTTATTATATAGCTAATAAATTTTTAAATAAATTTTATCAAATTTAAAACAAAAGTAAATTGTATACTTGAAGCATAAAATGTGCTTCTATTTTAAAGAGGATCATTCTGAAGCCCAGTCTTAAAGTATTTATTAAATTGTAAAAACTCAATATTTTTAAAATTAGAAATAAGAACTTAAACTTTTAGAAATTAAGAAACTTTGTTTTTGTAAAAATAAAAGCAATTTTAAACATTTAATTACTTAAGGGTTAATATTAAAAATTAAATCAACAGTTTTTCTATGACATGATTTTAGTATAAAAGCTCTTGAACTTATCTTTGAATTTTTATAATCTTATGCATACATTAGAAACCTTGATGTTTTCTTTTAATTGATAGCTTGTGATGAGGAATAAAATATTTTTTTGTGTTGTAGGGTATTAGAATGTTACCATAAGTAATATATTAGAAAGCATTTAATGATAAATTGAAAATATAGAAAAATAGAAAATATAGAACAAAAAGTCAACATATTCATCCTTGGATTAGTTCTTGCTGTTCTTGGCCAAGTCTTCATGTTTGAAGACAGTAAATCCCGCTGTGTTCACAAAATCAGTCACATCAAACATTTTTAAGTTGGAATTTGAAAAAAAAGTCCACAGTTTTGACAAGAAAAAAGCTTGTACATAGTTTTCCAGTTAGGGTGATCAAACAGAATTTTCTAACACCCTGAATGGTACTGCCTCTGACGAACTCTACAGAATAACTTGAAATCTAAAGTGTTTAAAATGATACAAATCATCAACCAATGTTCTTTCATATAAATTCCAGCATAAGAAATATACAGAAAACAGAAGAGAATAGAAAATGTATAATCGAACACCTATTAGAAAACTGCTTACTTCTACCCTAACGGATGAAATTCACTTGCAATGTTATCAAGTAAAGATACTTTGGATATATGTGGATTGGGAACAAGTGATGTATTTCTATGAATCACACCACGCCGCCTTATTTTACACAAATATAAGATGTTAAACTTCACTACAGCTTTAAATTCATGAATTTCCTTTGATTACTCACATTATTCAAAAATTATGTGATAGTACCTTAATCTGGTACATTTTCTTCTGCCATGGAAGTGGTGACGTAGTGCCCCTCGAGTATAACAAACAAATTTAATATACATAGGTAATCTGAAAAATCAAGTGCATCCAGCAATGCTGGATTTTTACTCTGATGGTGATGGAAATAAACGTTATTTATCTATATATTGCTAGAAAAGTGCTTACATTTGATTCCAGGAGCATCATTCCGACATCCAATAATTTTCTTATCCACTACAGACGCCAGATCTTAACCTCATAGAGACTGTATGGGATTTAGTTGAAAGACGCATCTGATACAACTCTTCTCTTCAATCAAATTTATATGATAGATTTATGTGATTGGATATACCATTTAATTAAAAAAATCGCATATCGAGAACATGATATGGATTTTTCATAAATGCTCTTCAAATTCATTTTTTGGAAATAAATGAGTTTCAATTCTCAAAGAAATAAGAGCTATTATCCGCGCAAAAAGTAAACCAATAGAGAAATGATCTTGTGTATAAAGTTCATTTGCCCGTAAGTGTATGCCACAATTTACATTTCTTATGATATTTTTTTCGTAAGTACAATCAAAAGTAACCAGAAAATCTAAATAGGAAGAAGTCCTATGGAAACATCATTTATAGGGAAAAAACCTGTTAAAATCTTTTCTTTAATCTGAGTTTCTTTTATGGTTTTTTAAAAACTTCTATATACATATATGTATATATATATATATTTATATATATATATATATATATATATATATATATATATATATATATATATATATATATATATATATATATATATATATATATATATATATATATATATATATATATATATATATATATATATATATATATATATATATATATATATATATATATATATATATATATATATATATATATATATATATATATATAAAGTAACAAGTATGTTAAAAGGTTCTTAAATCATTGATAAAATTTAGTAATAATAAAGATATTAAGGCACGAAAATCAATCCTATTAATTTTTAATTTACCGATAATTAATATACAAAGTTTACTTTTCAAAGATATAAAGTAATTGTTTCTAAACTTAAATTATTGAATCATTAAATTATTTTATCTTAATATCAGTTTTTTTAAAAAAGATCAGACAAGAGATATTGATGAAATATATAAGTACTGTGATGACAAGTTCAGTTAGTAATAAATTCAAAGCAAGTACAATGACTGAGCTGGCGCACAAATATCATATATTATTATTAATAATAATAATGAAGATTGAAATAATTTATACAATATACTGACAGTTATTCAGTATTCAAAATATGTCATTTTATACGGGAATCTCAAATTTGATATTACGAAACGATC
Source organism: Latrodectus elegans (assembly GCA_030067965.1). Lineage (NCBI taxonomy): Eukaryota > Metazoa > Arthropoda > Arachnida > Araneae > Theridiidae > Latrodectus > Latrodectus elegans. The sequence goes on along the minus strand of CM057813.1, from coordinate 42,208,895 downwards.
AAAATAGTTAATTCATTTCCTTTTCCTAAATGCCACTAATTTACTCATGTAAAGAAAATATGACAGTCCAATTATCTATTTTATTTATTCTTGCAACATTTTTCAAATATACGACACATAAATGTAAATTAAATCTTAGAAATATATAAGTGAGTTAGTAAACTGAAACGCATGAGTTTTGAAAAAGGAAAATATCCTTTTATAAGAAATATATTTTTAATGAAGTATTTAAAAGATAGTTTATTTATTTTTATCAAAGTTTTCTCAATTTAGTTAACAGTTAGTGATTTAAGTAACGTACTTTTTATTTCAGAAAAAATATAATTTTCTTTTAATAAAAACAAATATGAGAAGTGTAAAGGAGATATATTATTGGTCATTAAATAAAAATACTTTTTTTCAATTGCATACTGTATTTCATGCAAAATATAGTCCAACAACAATACACTCTTTTCATTTATACTAAAATTGTGTAATATAAAATACGCAATATAAAATATGTAAACTATAAATTAATAACTATACTTCAATTTTGTTATATTCTTTAAACATTTTTTAAAACTGTTACGCTGATAACATTTGTGCCTCTGCAGAAAAACTAAAACGTATAAAATCTATTATTTATTGTCTATATACATATTAAGTATTAAGGTATACATTTTCTTTCCACTGAACTAAGAAATATTTTAGTGACTTTAGATAAATAAAAAAGTCTACTGGCTATTTATACGTAAAAAAAAAAAACATTCATTTATTTAAGTGACTTAAAACTGACATAGAAATTTTTATGTGTGGGTGAAATTACATTTTATGTTTTGACATAATTTAATTTTGGATATTTTATGTTTTCTTCACTTGTTCATCAGAGTGAAATCTCTCAGCATTTTCTTTGTTATAAGAATTACGGATATAATTTTATCAATATAATTCCGTTTGTATATTCCCATCAATTGTTAATTGACGAACACATCTGTTTTGAAAAAAAATTATCCTTCAAAAGGAAAGAAAATTAATACTATATTTAATAATTTTGTCAATACCTTAAATGTTCTTTATAATACTATTATTACTCATAAATTCATAATTTATGTTATTACATAATAGATAGATAAAATCCACTTATTCACGTATATGCAGGTAAATGTTTTTATAAATGAAAAATTCTTGCAATTATTTCTCACTTGTACAGGTTTTCTTCTCATTTAAGAATTTTGATATACATAATAGAATTAACCACTTCCTTGTTTTCCCCGTACGCCGTACGGGCACAGCTTTCGGGCCTTTACTGATTTACCTGTACGGTGTACGAGTAATCTGATTTCTATTTCGCTTGCACTATTTCGGTCGTAATTTTTCCTATTATCGTATCAAATTATTAGTGTAGATGGTGATAGTTGTCTAGCGAATGATAGTTTGCAGTTTATTGTATTTTCTACTCTGATTGGTTCAAAAGCGCGGGGTTTTCCGCATGTTCTGTATCAGAAGACGAATTGTTATCTTTTAGTGTATAGTTTCCTGGTTATATTTTACTAATACCTGATAATTTTATTGATGTAAGAGTTGAATAATATATTTTTACTTTTAAATAATGGATAATTCAGAGCGTATGAAGCTAATTTCTAGTGATTCGAACTGTGACTCGGAATCAGAAACTGAATCATTTAGGGGGGAATCAGAAACTGAATCAACAGCTTACAGGGAAAATTGATTATTTTCATTAAAGAAAAAAATTGTAATAAATCCTTAAAAATATTAGAAATGTTAATTTCAATAAAAAAGCTTTACTTCAAAATATAAAATGAACAAAAAAATGTGACATTTTCTTGTGAATTGTGACAATGTTACATTTTCTTCTCAATTTGACATTTTTTTACAGAAAATATCACACACTAGATGAATTATAGCATAGACAATCTTCTCAAATCCATAAGTAAAAGTATTTCTGCATAAAAGGAAACAATATGCATTTTAATTGTATTTTGAATTTTAAAACGAAACAATATACAATACGATTTTTATTCTAAGAAAGCAATTTTGTTATTAAAATAGAGTAAAGTAATTGTGATTAATTCTATTAAACTAGTTAATACTTGTATGATTCAAATATTTCTAAAAGTTTAATTCTTAAGAAAATCTTGTATTTTTGTCTAGAGATTGGAAATAATATACAATTCTGTATAAAATTTATTTCATTATATATTGATTTCCCTGCAACATAACAAAATATTAAATACATATATATATATATATATATATATATATATATATATATATATATATATATATATATATATATATATATATATATATATATATATATATATATATATATATATATATATATATATATATATATATATATATATATATATATATATATATATATATATATACATTAATGTATTTAATATTTTGTTATGTTGCAGGGAAATTAATATATAATGAAATGTATATATATATGTATATATATATATATATATATATATATTGTATTTACTTATGTCTTCTTGCTAAGATTGCAATATACATATGTATGTTCTTTCACAAATTTAAATTCAGCCTTGCCAAGAAAAACATAAGTTTACATATAAGAATGGAAATTCTAAATGAACCAATGGTAATCATCCTTAGTTTTTTATTGACCTTTCAAAATGTGATTATTGAAATGTAAGAAATAAAAATGGAAGGAAAATTTCATTCTGATATTACAAAAGGTAAAATAAAGAAAAGGAGATGACCTGACTGGCTCTGCATCCAGCAATGAGCGTCAACGTGTCAGCATGATGTCAAGGAAAGAACTGGGTGACACGTTCTCAGTCTGGTGAAGAATGGCTAATTAAATCTGTGTCCCAGCACCTAATTAATTTTGTCTCCACTTACGAAAAGGAGAAGAATGAGAAATGCGACACATCTTTTGTTTTTACAAGTAGATTCCTTGCAAACTTAATTGATTCTTGTTAAGAATATATTTTTCGAATTATATATAGAAAATAACGTATCGGGGATTCTGTAGAAATTCAATTGTGAATATCAAATTAAAAATGAGGAAATGAAAACAATATTCATTGTCTGAAATTTCTTTCAAAAGATATTTTGCATAATTAGTTACTTAGATGTAAAACCATATTTATATGAAATTGCTTTGTAGATAAACTAAAGGAAAAATATTGTTAAGTTATGTGAAAAATGTTGGGGTATAAACTTGTTTTTTGACACCAAAAATAACATTTATAATGCTGCAATTAACTTAACATTGTCTTTCTATTGCTTTTTAACATGTACTTTTTAACGTTTAACAAATATTAGCTTATATTTCTACTTGTTTTTTCTGTTTATGCGTGATAGTCGTATTACTTAATATTCATCATAACAGAAGAGGATTTAATTAATATATCTTCAAAATGAAGTTATTAAAGGTAAAATGTTGTTGCATTCCACACACACACACACACACAAATAAATAAATATATATATATATATATATATATATATATATATATATATATATATATATATATATATATATATATATATATATATATATATATATATATATATATATATATATATATATATATATATATATATATATATGTGTGTGTGTGTGTGTGTGTGTGTGTGTGTGTGTGTATGTATGGATAGATAATATACTAAGATGAAGTGAAAAAGAATAGCAAATGTAGCGAAAGGCAGGCATACTATTTTTAAATGTGGACCTTAAAGATATTTGAAAGGCATAAAAATTATAAATGCTTAAAGTGATCAGTAATTTATTGAAAAAGAAATTTGTTATATATAGAAGTGCAAATAGTTTATACAATGGAAATTTTTTATTACATTTTCGCATTTACAATTAATTTAGCTTAATCAGTTTTATAGGATATAATATTTCGTATTTTTTAACAATATAAGAAAATAAAATATTGATAAATAAAGTTTATCACCATAATATTAATACAGTGATAAAATAAAATATTATGCAATTTATTTATTTCAAGTAATGTAATTTTTAAAATAATTATTTATTTAGTTTGAAACTTGTATTGCTTACAAATATATTAAAAAACTTTCATAACTAATAAAAATAAAAAATAGTATTTATTTCCAATTATAAAATACTACTACTGGAGATAGTAATCTTTATTAAATAAATGACAGAGAAGAACATTAGTGCAAATAAATTGAAGTTCGTATACAGGTTAAATACTAGAAAAGGTATTCATATTATATGAAGAGAAATTAGAGGTCTACCGCTGTACATCTTAGTGATTATTAGAAAATTATAAACTGTTGCAATCACTCTGATAAAGGTAACTAATTTCTTTTTCATTGAAATGGGCATGCTTGATTTCAACTTTCAAAAAGCTACATTTTTATTTTTCTTGAAATAAAAAAAAATAAGTGCCGTTGTATGCTGGTGCATTTTTGATTACAAGTATATAATGTGATTTCACTTAAAATTCTTCAAAAACGTTTCATTAAATATTGTCAAAAACTGTCATTTACTGAATAATAATCTAAAAATAGCTAAGAAATAGAAATAATATTTATTATAAAACTCTGAATTTATTTTTAAACATAAGTAACATAGATTACAATAAAAACGCAATATTTTTGTCAACAAAAACACACGTGAATATTAAAAGCTATATTATAAATGAATGCAAGAATATCTACAAGAATATTGAGCAAACGAACAACAAAATATAGTATTTTAATGTAATTATTGTAACATCTATGATGCCAAAAAATATACAGTAAATATCCAACGATGTCAAAAAAATAATAAGTGCTTTAAATAAAGGTATTTAATTCATGTTTGAAATTATTTTATGAAATTGTAGCATATAAATAATTATATTTATAAAAGCTAAAATGGCAGGAAAAATTTTCAAATGCATATTTATATATAACTTTAAAAATTTATTGAAATTTATTTCCTAAAAATTAAATATTATTTTTTTCAAAAAACTTTTATGATTTGTTTTCTTTTAGAGAGTTTCAAAATTAAGCCTTAGTTTTTTTTTTTTTTTTTTTTTTTTTCAAATTACAAATAAAATAAATGTTATTGAGTATGAAAAGAAACGTATCTATAATATGTACATAAAATGTAATTCCATTTTTTTTCTCCATATTTTAGATGCTCCATTAAACGTATATATAATTTAGTTTTATTTATTCAGAAAAGGGATGGTAAAATTTTAATGTAAACATTGCATTTATCTTGTTTATTACAACAAGAAAGTATATCTTTTAACAAATTATAGTTGATATAAATAATACAAATTTTTAGAAACTATATAAAAGTCAGTAAAATTTCCAAATATATTATAAATCTTATACATGATAATTTTCATTGTTTTCTCCTTCATATTGTTTGAAAAAGTGCGTTAGAAATTTCTATTGATTAATATATTTACAAATTCTCTACCACAAAATTTTGTGTATTTGTTTACTTAAATTATATCATACATTCTATCATTCTCATTAATAAAACCTAATATTCAAATCGAAACACTTTTTATTGACAGACTCTGTACTTAAACATAAAATACAAATATTTTAATAAAATTCTTAAAAGGAAATGCAATTAATCATAATTTTTACATAACATGAAATCAACATTATTTTTCATTTGCATAATTTGCCTTTTTAACACAAAATAAATTCATAACTTTTTTAGCAAAACTTTATTTAAATGTAATTAGAAATTTTCATATTTTCCTTTGTCGGAATTAACTTATTAAACCTTTTTCAAAATGATCTAATTTTTAAAGAATATCCAATTTAGCAATATAATTCTTATTTTTTTTGCTCTTATGAGAGGATAAAGATACTGTAACTGTATTACATAAAACAGATACCTAAATAATAAAAATGAAATTATTGATTAAAATTCAGTTTTTTGGAAAATTAAAAAGATTGAAAATCATATAAAGGACTTGATATAAAGAGGACTAAATCATTCAAAGAAAATTCTAAATATTTACACTCATACACATAAATAGCTTATTTTAATTAATTAAAAACATAAATGATATTATTGAAAATTATAAAATGAATATTTATAAATAATTCAATTTGAAATAATTTGATTGGTTGTTATTAAGGATTTACCTTATTTTATAATACAGGAAACAGTTTTAGTGGATGAATGTTATTAGAAATAATTTTATATTATTTTTCTTTGAATAATTTTAGTTATTGTCGAAATTTGTCTTATGGATTTAAATTCTAATTTACACCAGGTGAGAAATATCATTTTTAATTTAAAAAGAAGCTAACCTTTTAGGGCATAGACTCATCCCATGCATCGAAAATTAACGATTGCTGGGAAAACTATTTATCTATAATTAATTATTTGTTTAGTATCCTCTTGTCTGATTCTCCCTCTGTAATTGGCATTGCTATTTTCCACTTGCCTTTACTTTTTTTCGTTAAAGAAATTATTTTTTGGAAATTATATGTTAAACTCATTTTGTTTCATACGTCCAGTATTCCCTTAACAATTTTTTATAAGCTATTCAGTTTCATGTTGCAAATTCTTTTCTCATATTTGTTACCGTTTTATTTCGAAAGAATGTGTATAAACGGGAATGAAAATATTATAAAAGGGTAAGTTCGAGAAATCTTTTAGACTAAGTTCAGTCTACTGAAGAAAGGTTCGATGAAACCAATGACTATGAATCTGTAGAAAAAATATATAGTTCTTATGATAGTGATAGTTTATTTGAACAAAATGATGAAAGCAATGAATAATTTCTGTTATGAAACTACATGTTTGCAAGCAAAAATAAACTGGTGTGAAATAACGAAAAACCAAATTAAAAAAATGCAAAAAATATTCAATTTAATAATACTAAAATAGGTGTAGTTATAGTAAATGCAACTTCTGTTTTATACTTTGCAGCACTATAAACCAATAGATAGCTGATGTATTGCTCAGAAAAAATCAAAAAAATTAATATCAGAGTTATTCTAATGTTAACAAAACAATATTCAAACAAAAGAAAGTTTTCCTTAAGCACTAACCATCATATGTTATAGAACTAAATATGAAAAGAAGGATTAAGTCTAATAATAAAGACCAAACCCTGACAAATTATAAACGCATATATTTGCGTTTATAAGATTTAAGGATAGTAAAACTATAATTTCTAGCACAAAATGCGATAATTTTATTTCAAAGAATCCTTCTTGTATTTGTTAAAAGTGCAAGTCACTTCAGGATCTGTTTAACAAGTACATAATTCTACTTTTATAATTTATGGATGTTTTATCTCCTTAAACAATAAGGACATTTTCTTAAGAATATGGAAATAGTTTTTAAATTAAATAGTGTAATCATTGCTTATAATGAATTTTTTAAAACTTTATAGCTCATTTTTTAATAAATCTGAATGGGGTCAGTCATTTACCACAGGCTACCTCAAGTGTCAGTGTCAAGAGGCCACTTTCTGCTGATTTAAGAGTAGATTAGTTTATATTTCTTATTTTACTTAAAAATTAAATAATTATTTTTAAGAATTCAAATTTTTATCTACTTAAAGGAAGCATTTATATTTAAATTATTGAAGTTAAAATGTGAAGCATAAATGTATAAATTTTAAAATTTATGGAAAATGTTATTCGTAGTATCAATTGTTATAAGTATTTTGTAAATATTCTGTTATATAATAGCATCCCCTCTCAAACAATTAAAAAAAAACGTTTCTTAAATATTCCAAATTAATCTGCTTAATTAGATAAACATGTTAGATCTTTTTTATAGTTTAAGTGACAATATTTGTGATTAAAATTAAACATTTGGTTATGACAGGAGAACGTATTACTTTGAAATAAGCATGAAAATCGTAAATTATTGCAACAAAGTAAGAATCATTACAAACCATGACAATCAATTTTATATCTTAGCTTTCAGTCAAGAAAAAATCAATTAACAAAAAATTTCCAATCAAGAAATGATTGTTTAAGAAAAAAAAAAAACCCAGAAATTTGCTTAATCAAGATTTTGACTCAGGTTAGTTATCAAACAATTAAGATGTAAACATATATATAAAAAAGTATTTTATCGCACGGTAACACATATGTGCAAAAAGTTTTATATCATAGGGTCTATTTACTTCAATTTTATTTTATCAACGCAGTTTCATTGTATCTTAGAATATTATTTCTGTAGACAATTAATATTTTGTGAACAAGGAAAAATGAGTATCAGATAATTATTTGGCATTTCTATTCACCCTAAATCAATCATTTTCTAATGAATATATTTCCTTATATTGTAATATATATATATATATATATATATATATATATATATATATATATATATATATATATATATATATATATATATATATATATATATATATATATATATATATATATATATATATATATATATATATATATTTCCTTATACTTGTGTACTGTTATACAAATACTCAGAAATACAGCAAATTTAAAGTACACATTCTTCAATATACTTAACTATAGTAAATTGCAAAGCACAGAATTTGTCTCTATTTGTTATAACTTCAAAGATTTTGCATCAATGCAATTCGTAGTTACCCGACAGATTGACACAAATTATTTTTAAGTAATTCTATGAAGAAGAAAGATAAATATTTTATAAGAAGAAATACAAAATTTTACAAGTTCGAAGTCGTTGAAACAAAGACAAACTATAAAAAATATTTATTCGGAGCTCTGCTCTAAATATATGCTAATTAAAGCTCAAAGATACATAACAGGAGAAGAGGAGAAAAGAGCTTTTCCCACTTTTCAAAGTACAATATTATATATGTGAGTCCTGTGGGCTTCATTATCAGGAATTAACACATTTAAAATTTAAATTATTTAATTATATATTCCAAAAACAAGATAAAGCTATTTACATTTACAAATGAATATCAAATAACAATCTAACATCATTTTAATTATAATCCGTAATTAGTCCAATAAAAATTCCCGTCTTTTTCCCATCCATCACCTCGTTGTTCTCCACCTATTCATCTCTCACTCCTCCCTTTCTCTCTGCATATACTGTGGCAGACTTGATGGGAATAGACCTCTGGTGGCATTTTCAATCCCACAATCGGCCATCCTGATGACAATAGCTGACCTCAGCATTTGTCTGCAATCAGAATTTCCTGAAATAAAAAATGAATGGGAGCAATAACATGTTGAAGAAAAAATTTGTAAACATTGTTGTCAGTTCTCGCCTAAATTGTCTTTTCTATTTTCATCTAAATCATCGTCGTTGTTCCTCGAATCTGAGATTCTATCGTAGAGGACTCCTTCATCTTCATCTGGTTAGAGAATTGGAAGTGGCATCTTCACTCTCGTCATTGGCCATCTTCAAAGAGAAACGTCTTGAACGCATCTCAGTTACTATTATTTTTAAAAAATAAAAAGGTAACAGTCTGAAATAAAAAGTTTTAGTCTTAAAAGTGGCAATTCTGTGGGTTAAAAAGTCAAAATCCGGAGTTGGTCTTAATCGATGTCTTCTTTCCCTCTTTCAGAACATTTTCAGTTACATCGACCCAAGGCTGCATATGCTCAGCATAAGTACTAGTAATCAGGGGACCTTCGGTAAAACCAATTTTTCACACATCGTAGGTGTCGTTGCTTTTAACTTTGATTATTTTGTAGGGGCCTAAATATTTGGGTTTTAACTTAAGATCTGGACCTTGTATACGTTTAATAGCAACAATATAATTTACTTTGAATTTTCTTGCTTGTTTTCTTCTTAAATTATAGGTTTTGCGATTTTCGTTTTGAACTTCTAAAATTTGTTTTTTTAGCTTCTTTTGTAAGGTTATCGCGATTATTAATGAAATCTGTTCGCAATTCTGCATCTAAAAGATGTTTAATTTTAACGTAATTTTTGTGCCAAACATCAATTCAAATGGTGTTGTATTAATACTTCTCTAAAAAGTTGAATTTATAACCTGTTGTACATTACTAACATGAAAATACCATTTAGCTGGGTTGTCTATCGACAGTTTAGACAGAACAGAAATTATACTGGAGTTAAGGCGCTCTACTTGACCATTGGCTCTAGGTAAACTAGTGGCTATACAAATATGTTTAATATCTTCGCCACGACAGTATTCTTGGCAATCATTTGAAGTAAAGGCAAAACCTTTATCCGAAATAATGATTACCGAAAACAGTCTTTTGGAATTCTAACTTCGAAATTACTTCAGAAACGTCAGTAGATTTAGTTGGGTAAAGCCATATAAATTGGTAAAACTATCGATCACAGCAAATATATATTTATATCTTTTATGAGCGATCACAGTAAATATATATTACCATCTAACGGATCTAAATGATCTAAATGATATGTGTGTAAAGGAGTGTCGTCTTTTTCGATTAAATGTAATTCTCCTTCTTGTTTACCTCTTTCTCGATTGCTTAAAATACCTGGTATACAATTAGATAAACATTTCTCGATTTTTTGTTTAATTTGAGGAATGTAAATGCTAGAATTTAAGCTATCTTCTGTTCTTTTAACTGCAAAATGACCTTTCTTGTATGCAGATTTAATTATACTCATTTGTATTTCGTTTGGGACTACAAACAGTTTATTCCCATTAATATCTTTATAAAGAACATCATTTTTGATTATATATATATATATATATGTCCTCTGTAAAACTAATCATTAAAAGTATATATGATATATGTTGTAAAACTAATCATTAAAAGTAAATATGTTTTTGTTTTTTTATAAATCAGGAATGGACTGAATTATTGTTTTATATGAATCCTATAAATTATCAAAATATTGTGGAAACTTGCAGTTGGATTCAGTGACCAACCACGAGCTTTCTCAACATTTTTATAATTTTGTTTGTTTTTATAATTTTTTTTTTATTTGAAGAATATAACATTTCCAGTTTGAACACATAAGCGGAACATATAAACATAACGTTTCTTGTTTCTTTCAGCAATGTTTAAATATTTATCACAGCTTGGATTTCAGAAAATATCTACCTCCCTTTCCTTGTCAAAAATAATATTTTTTAAACGTTGAATTATTGCCTTAAAAGAAACTAACAATGCATCAAATATTCTTGTTTTAATGTATTTTCTGGTTTATGTCTCACTTTGTTAAATACTATCTATTCTTTTGGAAATAATATATATATATATATATATATATATATATATATATATATATATATATATATATATATATATATATATATATATATATATATATATATATATATATATATACACACACATATATATACATATATATATATATATATATATATATATATATATATATATATATATATATATATATATATATATATATATATATATATATATATATATATATATATATTATAATACATTTAAATATTTAAAGTATTTAGTTTTATCTCATGTGTAAAGTTTTATCTTTTATGTTTAATGTAATGTTTTATGTTTAAATATATAATAAAGTGTGTAAACTTTTCAATTTTTAATGCTTTTTGTTTAAAGTACTGCACAATATTATTATTTATTTCGTAATTCATTCTTTTCATTAGTTTTCTGGAAATTTTATGACCGCTTGTAAAATTTAATTTACTTTATAGTTATGTGTATGTGTGATTTATTACATTAGAAACAAATAAATTTCTTTCCAAGAGATTGATATATATATATATAGTATAACTTTTTCTACAAAGCGTTTGACATCCTTTATTATATTAAAAATACTTATTAGTATTATAATATTAAATTAATTATTTTAAAGTGAATATAGAACTCAAGTTATAATTTAAGTATATAAAATCTCACACTAATGTAAAACATATTATGTTGCATAATAATCTCAATTCACACACAAAAAATTTCTACTATGAAATAATTGTTTTATGTACTTTATTGCATGAAAATGATTTACACTCGTAACTTTTTTAAATGCATGATTTATTCTAACTTCAAAAACAGATAAATTTATATAATAAAGCTAATAAAGGATTCAACTAGCACCTATTATAAAATTTATGTTTGTGATTACAGTGGAAAAACCTGCCTTTTTGTCATTTTGATAATGGAATAAATGTTAATGAATAACATTACTTTCAGAACTACTAGAATGCAAAGATAAATAAAACAACTAGTCGTCTTTTTTTTAAAAAAACACACTGACAGTTTTTATGGCAAAAAGTAAAAACGTATTAACTAAGAAAATAATAAAAAATTATTATATAAAAAATGATATTTATTGAAGAAATTTTATGAATAATAATTTAATTATTATTTAAAATGCTCTGGGAAAATTATTAATGTTTGGTAAAATTATCATAAATAAGACAATTTATACCATGTTTAAAAATTCACATTTCAATATAATTTAATTAACTTACAATATATGGCTAAAAATAAAATTGCATGTTTTTTTATGGTTTGAATATTCTAAGAAAATCAATTAATGAGTAATAAAAGCTAATTGAACAGTGATATTTATTGGTATAAGATTAGCTTATAAGTGAGTTAGAAATTTAGTATTCGGTATAACCTTGATTTTTTTTGCATAAGAAGCTTTATTTTTGTTGATTAGAAACTAAATAAAATTACTTAAGTTCTGTAAAATTAGTACATGTCACTTGTGTATGAAATTAGTAAATAAATGAATAGAAATAAAATAATAATGAGCCTGTAATAAAGGAAATTTTTTTAATTAATATTTGTATGTATCAGAAAATGAGTTAATTAAATTTTGTCAATGAAATAATTTCTATTGATAATGGTTTAAATTTTCTTTGCAATACTATTACTGAGGATAAGTTTATAACTTCATGAGAAATTTTATTGTTTTCATTATCAAAACAAAAACTTTATTCATTAGCAAAATTTATAACTCATTATTTTACATTATAATTTTATGCTTTTATTAAGAACATAAGCATATATAACAATGTTAAAAATATGAGCAATACTCTACGATATTACAGTATTTTCTAATAATATATTAAAACAATGAGCTATTGTATATGCGAAGAAAAATCTTCATACTTTTTAGCTGTTTATTAAATATATATATTTCGGAAAGATTCAACTTCACTACTTCGTTATATTTTCATACATAAATTTAGTAACAATAATACTATTGTAAATAAAAAGAAAATTAATAGTTATAACATTGAAATTTCTTTAAATATAATAATTTCAATATGATTCCCTGTTTTATATTTATAGTAAGAAATATTCTTAACAATAATTTGTTTTATTTTCAGCTTCATAATACATTAACATTTTATTTTGTTCATAGAGAAAAAAATGTATAAATATTCTTTGTTATTAATTTAGGAATATAAAGATTCTCGAAGTTGTTTACAAAATGGAACTCAATTTTCTCTCGCGCAGATGAATGAGTTTCATTTAAAATGGTGAAAGGTATATATTTTCAGATAAAAATAAAAAATTCTCCGCTGAAAGAAATCACAACTACTCTTAGATTTTATTCCTTAAAATTACGATGAAAACTTGCACAGCCTTGATAAAATTAAAGCTTCAACTATTTCCCTGTATCGTTCTAGAGACAAATGGTTACACTTGAAATATAGTGCCATTCTCAAGATTAAATTTTGAAGAAGAATCTTGTAATTTAGGGACTGAATATCACTGCAACAAATGCCATAAATATCATTTTATATTTTATTCTAAAAGGGAAAGAAATTTTCATATATTTTTAATACTGGAAATTTTGTTTGTGTTATTTAAAATTTCATTTTGCGAATTCCTCTACAAGCTAAGTATTATAAAATAAATTTACAATCAATATGTTTCCATGAAATCCTATTTCAATTAAAATGAATTTTTTAAGCGAAATATGTTTTACTCTTTGAAATAAGCGATGGGAAATGAAATGTGTAATTTAAATTTAAAAATGACTTGACTTAGTTCTTGTTAATGTAATCTATTTATAAATCAACAAATGACAAAATTGCAATCTGATTACAGACTTTATATACATTTCTTTCCAAAAGACTGTTTCTTTTAAGAGCTTAGTAATCATTTCAAATTACCTTATGATGTAGAGCTAATAAGATTATAATCATTTCAAAGTAATTGAAATTTCACTTCAAAATAAATTATCAAATTGATGTTTAGAAGTAAAAAAGAATTTATTACGTTTAATGTCATTTTAATGGGAAGCAAGTAATATCAGTAGTTTTGCGAGGGAATTTCATCGAATCAGTTATTAATGTATTTCTGTGTGTGTGTGTGAAATTTTTAATATCATTTTATATTTTATGTCGTCTAAGGATTATTGCGAAAAATAAATAAGAAGTTTTTTCATAATTCAATTTCACTGTAAATTCGGAACTATTCTGAAAAATTTCAAAGGATTATATTTTGGTAAATAATAATCGCAAAACTGCATTTTTCAATTTAATTAAGCTTAAGCAAAAAAAAGATAAATATAATTTTGAATTCCAATATAATCATCTGCATTTTCACTTTAACACATTAAATAAAAATGTATGAGAGACTACATCAAATACTTTGATAAATAATCTTTAAAGAAAATAACCTCTTACAAAACCACTAAACTTTTGCTAATAAATTTCAGATGTTATTATGCAATAATATTAAGACTTTATGTAGTTAATTACTTCTTTAATTATTTTTATTAATAAAATTGATGAACAGTTCACTGAAAATCTCAATACAATATTTACCGTAAGATTATTGAATTAATATTATATAAGATTATTGAATAATACAAATAATGAAATGAATATAAATTACTGTGAATATAGTTTTGTTAACTGAAAACATGAATGGGCCTATTGTATTTGAATAAAAAATTGAAAATTCATGTATAATTTTTTTCACTTTTTAGTTTTATACTTTATAGTGATGAATCTAGGAAAATATCACTCTTTGCATTAAGCTCGAAAGAGCTATTTTTAGAAAAAATATTTTCAACTCTTAATGAAAACTATTAGAAAACAAATACAATATTTTCTGCAATCCTTAAAACTGTATAACATACATAATATTTAATTTTATTGGAAAATAAAAATAATATTTGTTTTTTAAATAATTGACATAAAATTGAAAAAATATATAGCACTATAGATTAATACATAATATTAAAGATTAAAAAGTAATTATTATAAATCAATAGCTGCAAATTGTGCTATACCTTCTTCAGTAATTGATAAATAATTGACATAAAATTGAAAAAATATATAGCACTATAGATTAATACATAATATTAAAGATTAAAAAGTAATTATTATAAATCAATAGCTGCAAATTGTGCTATACCTTCTTAAGTAATAAAAATGATACAATCCTTTAATAAAATAAAAAATTGCATGTTAATATATACTTCTTATTGAAATATGTAATTATAATAAATCAAATATACATATAATATATTAATATATTAATATATATAATATATTTATATATATATATTATATATATATATATATATATATATATATATATATATATATATATATATATATATATATATATATATATATATATATATATATATATATATATATATATATTGAAAGACGGTATTAAAGTTTATAAAGGATTTTATATAGAATGATATAAAATTAAACAAATGTGTTTTAAGAATTTCATAAATTGTTTGTTATGGACGTAATTTTATAAATTTAATAATTAAATGGGAAAGATTACAATTATGTTTAAAATTTCACTTGGTATTTTTTGTTGCTTATATGTATTATTTAAATTATATTTTCAGTATTGTTATACATTTACTGAAAATACAAGAGAAAATCTTGTTTTGAAGATTACAAATATATATTTATGAATGAAAGTGTTAAAATTAAGATCTTGCGGAAATATAAAAATGAAATAAATATCTTTAAATAATCAAAAACAGGAATCACTTGTTTTCTCTCAGAATTTCATATTAAGATTTAAGTATTTCGGATAGTTCTGTTCAGGTTGTATTAATAACGTAAATAAAACTGAACTAACTTTTGATAAAGCGTTTAAGGAACGCAGGTAATAACAATAGACTATTTAAATATATTACCATTTCATAATTTAAAGCAAGTTTATATTCTTATTTTTCATTACTTTTTAAGAATAAAATAATTAAGCCAACATTAAAAGATATTTTGTCAACATCAAACTTATATTTTGAACCCAGCATCAACAACCTATGGCACCCACGGCAGATTTGAGAAGCAATACAATTCTGAGGGGTACACCAATATATCATGCACTTAATATTGGGATACTGTGTAGAATGTTTCAACATTTATATCAAACTCTGAAAATTTTAAAACTCATCGCTTGAAATGAAAATATTGATTTGAATCCTTTAGATTTTTATGAATGATAATAAATGAATATTTTTAGCTAGAAGAGAATTTTGTGGTAGATATAGAATAATATACTGAACATTTTACTCGAAATCCCACATCCTTATCATACATGTACATATTTGGCATGGAAATTGTTTGAAGTATTTGAAAAATTTTCAACGTTTAGAATATTTTAATTTCATTGTTTGGAATCAGAAATAAAATAATTACATGTATATCTTTTTATATATAAAGAAGAAAAATGTGAATAAAAATTATTTTTAATGGCTTATTCAATACTTTGATACATTAAAAAACACACATATTATCAGTTTAATTACAGAAATAATATCCAGTAGAATAGAATTGATTTTTGCTCTGATTTTCAATTTCCTAATCTGATGAAATTTTGCAAATAAACATAGGGTTTGAACAAATTAAAATACCAACAATTGAAGTAAAAATCTTTCGTATGAACAGTTTAGCGTCATATTGAAAGTTGGAAATTCGGCAAGCAACTATAATCAACGTTTAATATCAAATGATAAAAAATTTAATGAATACCTGTTGTAAATTATACCACAGTACAAATTTGAATATAATAAATAAGAAAAATTGTCAATCTCCATTTTTGCTGACATTTTTTGTAAGAAAATAACAAAACATTGATCAACATTGTATCTATCTTTTAAATCTTTTGTGCAAAATCTTAAAATCTCAAATATCAAAAATTGGAAAATATATATCTTACTTTATATTATAGATTATTTTAAATTTGCACTTAAAATATTTTGTACAAATTATGCAGAGGGAAATAATAATCAATGAAATTAAGAGTTCTAATTTTACTTATATTTGATTTAAATTCCTTAATATTATCTCATATTAAATTCAATTAACTTGGTGCTTAATGTTTGCACAGTATTATGCATACAATTTCATTATTTAACTTCACAAAATTTGTCAGTGATAAGAGGTTCTATTTTTTCTCGATTATTTTTAATCATTTTCAATTTATTACCCTTCACTTTATTTACTTGGTAAAAAATGAAATGAAAATTCTTCCCATAATTAATTTAGGAAACTCATTCAAACTTTGGTGAAATAAAATATTCTTTTCTTACTGTGCAAATAAATGAGTTCTGTTTTAAGCGGTAAAGAATATACAGAGATAAATAAAAATTCTTTCTCTGTTGAAAGTAAACTCTATCATACCTTGAATACCATTATTGGAGCGTACGATGAATACTGGTGCATCTTCTCAAGATATTAAGTTAAAGATAACTCACTGTATCTCATTAGAAATGAATAATTTCTGCTAAAATAAAGTGTTCTTTCAAGATTAAAAGTTAAAGAAAACAATTCATAATATGAAAAACTTAGGTATCACTGCAAAGCGTGGAAAATCTTTCATTTTTTGCACTTCTTTAGATATAAACTTACGTTTGTTTATAAACAGGGGAAATGATGTTTCTATCGTAAGAATTTGCTTTTAAAAATTTCCTCATTGAGAAAGATAAGTCATTTATTTGTAATAAATATATATTTACATTATATAATTTTGAACAAAATGTAAGTTTTGAGCAAGTATTACTTAATATTATTTGACCTACTCGTATGTTCATTTCAAACAAATTGCTTCATTTAGATTTTTTAAAAAATCGAAATTTCCCCATAGCAACTTATTTGTTCGTACAAATAGGCAAACAAGAGAATACACTTCATAATTAAACTTGTTTTTAAGGTATTAAGCATTATTATAGAATCTTTATTTCAGAGAAATGAGAATAAATTTACAAATTAAATGTCGTTTTAAAATTTAATGACTTTTGTAAAACGCATTATGAGATTAGAAATCTTATTAAAACCCCTTCCATTTTAATAGAAATGGAAAATCATCAAGGAATAGTATTAGCAGGAAAATTTAAATTAAATATTTAAGTTTTATTTTCCAACCTTTGAGGCATTATTTTTTCTCTCACAGTTGAGAGGATTACTAAACATTGAATATAATAAATTAACATTTTGAAATTTTAAAAAATTATGATTTCATTTTTAACAACAACAAAATATCTTCATCGATATATTTTGATAAAAATAACTTTTCGCATGCACTTATTTAAATAAATGAATAAGTATTTTAGTAAATAATGTAAATAAAGATGGAATTTCAAACATTGTGCAAGCAAACATTATTATCATTGGTTTTAATACATAATACTTTCAAGTACATTGTTTTAATTTATGATGCAATTAAATATAATTTTCATATATTTTTGTAATATTTTCCAAAATCATACTAATTTAAAATTGTATCACTTTGGTTTTTAAAAAGTAAAAAAAAAATGATATGCAATTATTACAAAAAATAGGCCAATTTGTATTAAATTGAAGTATAATGCTAAAGATGATACTGTATCCAGTATTATCTTTAACATTATACTTGAATTATTAATTATTTATGTTGGAAACTCATTTTAGAGAGAACTAAAATTAATAAAGTTGTTACGATTCAACCCAAGTATCTACCGAAAGCATGAAACTATATTTCAGAACCAAAATGTAATCTTCTTTGTAAGGCTACGATTAGAAATCTAGGAAGGTTAGTTCGTTACGATCTCTAGGCATGATTCGACTGACAAAGACCCGAGGCAAGATAAAGTGAAACTAAAAATGTCATTTGAATAAATGTGAGTTTTTTTGTCTCATTGACTTAGGCCACACATTTGAAACATGTTGTCAGCAGACAAGAAGTTAAGTTAAAGATTTACTACGACAATCATCCATGAAGATATCAGTCATTTTCCATTCTACGGTAAAAACAGCAACACCATCTAAATTCAAATTCTTTCTCACTGCAAGAACTGGAATGCTAATATGAACATCAGCCCTAACTTATCCAAAGAAAATCTATGTGTGAAAAAACCAACCATTTTAATTCCACTGATCAAACGCCATATAAAATAACGCTTATGGTGAGCACATCAGCCTGCTCACTGGGTTATGATCAAGGAAGGAGTGTTTTCATCATAGATATGTCATAATAACATATACTTAAAACGATATTAGATATTTTTTTTTTTTTTACTATGAAGAGCACTGAAAAACTTTATACATCCATGGAAACAATTTTTATTAATCAGCCATTGTCCGCGCTGTTAGTAATATCTCATTGAGTGGATGCCGTTCCTGCTTTTTTAATGTGAATGCTCATACCTAGAGAATGCACTGTAAAACCTCATACCAACAGAATGTGTATATTGTCCCCTATGTAGTGTCAAAAGCTGTTGATTGAACAGAGTAAAACAATAACGTGACATTTACAGACCGGTATTTTGTCTTGAGTAGGAAACAATTTAATGTTTGACTGTATAGGACAGCTCAATAATCTAACCTGAAATATATTAAGTTATTTTTGGATTCATTAAAAAATCTAATAGCAAGCACATAGCACCTATAAAACTTTCTCTGAGAACTGTAGCTATGCATAAAATTCATCTAAAAGGGTAGTAACAAGAACTTCCACACGAGATTTGATATACAGCATAATTTACAACAACTCTACTGGATGCTGCATAATTGCAGAATGAAAATGGTCTTTAGTAAGTATACTTAACTTTTACTAAATTAACATTCTCGATCAGAATATTTTATACTAAAATATAACTTACTATTAATAACTATAAGACTAAAATATTTGGTGGCTTCTTTTCTTGATTATATTTAGCTTGATTTCTTACCTAACAATGTACATAGATACTTTTCCTTAAATTCTAATTTTGCATAATAATCACTCCTTTTTTGATTTGTATAATAGTTGGAAGTAAATGTAGGTAAATAACTGAGTAGTCAGCATTCCCTAAATGCTGTAAGATCAAAATCCTCTGTAGAACATAATGGTTTGTTATCTCCATTTCAAATTGTAGTTTCGAATCAGATTAGCTAAAGTGAGAGATAATGATAATAGAAGGACAAATTTTTCTGAATCCAACTCTTTGTGTTATAATTTTTCTTAAAATAAATATTAATCAAACGCTATATGTTCTCTTAAATAGTAGTTTTCCGAGTGAGAATACTTTATTAATAATATTCAATAATTCATTCGCGTCATAAACAAATTGATTTACAGTGAGAATTTTTTATTTAAACAATATTGCTGTAAGCAACTAAACGCTTACATAGCTAAATAATTAGAATTTTCAGCTGAATTTAAAATACATGGAAGTGATTTGTATGATCACTCCATCTGCTTAACAAAATATACATAATATTTGAGTTAATTATATACACATGTATATAAACACAAAGTATGTTTAAATTCTTTGGAAAATGTAATTTTCAGTAATTAATTAAATGATATTCCGTGTAGGATTGTCTTCTCCCTAGTTTTAGAAGCTAAAATAACTTCCCTTCTTTTATCGTATTCTAAGCTGCGAAGTAATGATGAAGTCATTAAATAGTTTTGCAGAGGCGGAGAAATTTGCGCAGGTATCTATCAGGAAACTGTCGTTGAGAGTCATATGTGCATCTCCATGGAAACCAGAACTCATTTTCGAAAGAATAGCAGATTTCTCTGAAAATAGATTTTTACGACGTAAGGTTTAATATTCTTTTCACTCGCTCTTTGTAAGAAAAGAGCTCAAGGAAGGAGTGTCGTTTACTGTGATGCTTGTTTTTAGAATAAAAGAAGTGATGATTAAATGAGTGACCAATAATGTTACGACTTATATCGGGTAATTAAAGTTAAACTGCGAACATTTTGCGGAAGGTAATTTCTCTTATCCTCAATATGTAAGCAGGAAACTAAATGCGTTCTACGAAGAACATGTTCATGGGAATATTTGCTTGGTTTGATTAATTCAAACTTTAACCAACATATAATGGTATCAGCAGTGAAGGAATATAAAAAGGAATTATTTTAGACAATTTGAAAATAAACCATTCGGAAGTTGTTATAAGTAGTTACTTTGTTAAAAATAATGAATTTAAATTTGTTTTTTTTTAATTAGTTTATCAAACTAATCCCTTGATTGCATTAAATATTACTTTGATTCATACGATTTAAAACATTAAATTTCAAAGTTCTAACCATACAGGATGCACCTCTACATTATTTCACATGAATCTTTTAAGACTTTTAGATTTTCATCTTTAAAATATAAACTACAATATCATTAATCTGATAATAACTGTTTGTCATCTACCAATTTTTTTTCTCCAACTGAGCTTATTTATAGTTCAAAAAAGGCAACTAAATAAGGGCAGTTTATTAATTGCAAAATGCATTTGATACTTTACCATTATTGTATTTTTGACTTAGTTAATGAACTTTATTTTGTAAAATAAAAAGAATAATTTCAAACTTATGAATTAGGAGAAAATCTGAAATTTAAATTTTAAATAATTAAACCATGAAGTAAATAATAAAGAAAAGTATGAAGGGTGACATCAAAATTATTAATGAGACACATTCAAAAGTAATTATTTATTGTATAATTAGAAAAATTTTTTTATTTTAGAATGAACTTTCAGCATTTTATTCATCTCGTTTCCAGGTTTATTAATTTACAGTTGTGCTAGAGAAAATAGCACTATTTCCTACGATAAACATAATATGTTTTCAGTTTACGATTTAATTGAATAGATTTCAAATCAGTACTTATATTCTTTTATAAGTTCGAAATCAAATTAAAGTAGTTTCTCAATAACACAAATTATTTATTTTACGAATTCATTATTATGAAAATCTATAATAGAGTATGAAATATTAATTAATATCTGGTAATGTGTTCTTATTGTAAGTTATAACTTAACTTTAAATTCATCACTAAATTTATGATTTGAGATACATATATATCTCAAATCATAAGATATATATATATATATATATATATATATATATATATATATATATATATATATATATATATATATATATATATATATATATATATATATATATACATATAACTGATATTATAATAGTTTTAACAAAGCCTTGATTTTCTAAAGCAAGCTGCCATATTTTAGTTCCGACAAACAATTCCGACATTTTATAAAAATCATTTAAAAAAATTTCCATAAATATTTATAAGCAAGTTATAAGAATAACTTTTCTTAGTATTAATTTTTATCTTTAAGTTATACTTAATACATTCAATCAATTTATATTTCTACTTTTCATGAATACATTTTCCTTTTCTGAGCATGCGAAGCTATTTTTTATAACATACACAAACTATGATCAGTTATTAAAATTAAAAGTGCTACAAATAAAGCCATTTACATACCATTCTAAATTAAAACATTCCCTTAAACGTAATTTTATCTAATCTGGCATGATAGAAAATCAAATCAAATAGCAAGAATACTTTTATAAGAATGCAAAAACGTATCATTTTTATCAGTGAAAATCAAAGAAATTTGCTAGAATATATTCTAGCAATTTTCGATAGGGAATTTTCAAGATTTTCTGTCCAGATGGATATAATTATTTACGAAACCTAATTATAAATTTATAGAACATTTTTTATATTTTGTTTCGAATAAATTTAAACTTAAAATTTGTACGTGGTTCTTTTTACTCATAGTAAATGCCGAAAAAGAACATACTTTCTCGCCATGTTTTTTCATATTATATTCTAAACAGCATTTCAATTTTAATAGTATAAAAATAAATAAATAAATAACATTCCCAGAGAATTGGGTAACTTTTTTAGGAAAAAAAGAAGAAGAACAATTTTATCTTTTGTATTGCCAACTTTTAAAAAATAATATATAAATATTATCAGAATATTAACATTTAACTTTAAAGTATTATGTGTGATAAAATATATCTTAGAATATAAACTACATATATCTTAGAAAACTAATAGAAACTGAAAAAAGTAAACAATAAGTATATTTTTTCAAGACTGAAAATTTCAGATACCTTGAAACTTTATGGAAACATTGATTACTATACTTCAAGGATTTGTATATAATCAAACTTTAAATTTTATTCAATTATCAAATTATTAGTTACATCTATAAAATAATAATATAGCAGACTTACGAATTGATTAGAATTAAAATTCTAATGAATTTTTAAGTATGATAATAATAAATATAAATAATCTTACTAACTCATTTTTAAGAGTCTTTTGCAAAATATAAGCTATGGTTAGTGCTGAAAACTATTTATTTACATAGGTTAATTTTAAAAATGCAAATTTAGATTAAAATCATATTTTTTTTACTAGTTAAACTTTATGATTTTTTATCATTTATGAATAATTTGATTTATATAGCTGAAATAACTGTTAATATTTAGACTTTATTGAATGTGCTAAATTATCACTTACGTTCATTATAAATGAATACATTGTTTGTTTTGAAAAGTTAGTTGCATCATTTTGTTCATTTTTTAAAATGTACTGTCTTTTGCTGTTCAACAAAAATCTTAATTATTAAATACAAACAATTAAAAATTAATTTTTTTTATCTAATTTTATGAAAATAATTAGATTTTTATCTTAAGATAGTTTATTATTTTATAATTATTTAAATTTGTAACAATTTTACTTTTCTATAAAATTGGTTATGTATGAGTATCCATGGTTTCCAAAAATATTTCCTTATATTTTTAAAAGTTAAAGTAAATTGCTTAAAACAACGGTATTTAGTTTTAAAGAAAAGTAGATATGATAAATTTAAATCACAGTATATTTTCATAATTGATGGAGTTAGATCCTGAAGTGTTTGTCTTAATTTTTGTTTTATGTATAATTTTAAAGCTTTTTGGAAAAATATAAAACGCTTATGCATGTTTTAAAATGCGTTGTTAACATCTTTATCAGAAAAAATGGAACAATTTTATTCTCTGTTACAATTATTTTGTTATTACAAAATGCATACTGAATTTAAAATTACAAAATGAAATAAATATTCTGGAAGGAAAATTTGATTTCCATTAAATTTCTTACAATTAAAATATTACAATAAGTGTTTACAATAACTTACGCTTTATACCTTTTAAATTTAAAAATATATATATATATTTTTTTAAATTACGAATTTTGATTGTAAGCTGATATGAAGAATTCAAATGTCTTAAAATTTTTCTAAGTATTGTAATACTCTTCTTGCAAATTTGTACATTCGAATATAAAAATTTAAAATCTTAACACATTGTAAATTAATTTAGATTCAATATAAAAATTGCTTGATTAGCTAAGCAAATTATATTTTATAGATCTTAAGTTTTTCAAATGAAAAAGAACAATTGATAAAAAATAAAACCTACCAGTTCACTGATACCTCTTTTGTTTTATTTATTATAAGAGATTTATACATGTTTAAATTAAAAAAAAGTAAACGAACTGGAAATGATGCAACGAACAATATTTGAGATAAATTTTTTTCTCTAAAAAAATAGTGACATTTTATAAAACCATATTTTTCTTGTCTATTTGTAAAATTCACCGAACAAAAAAGAAATTTTTTCCCTTTCATAATTTCTTTTTTGCTTGATAAACAACAAAAAGTAAAAAGAGTATATACACACCCTCTCAAAAAAAGGATGGAGATGAAAAAAATGCATAAAACCAACATCTATTATTAGAATATATTATAACAATAAGTGCAGAGATATTACGTATATACGCTTCCAATATTTAAATAAGAAATGGAAAGTTTCTGTTAAGAAAAAAAATTATCAATGTAATAAACAAACATTAAATATCTATTGAAAATTTAATGTTTGTTTATTACATTGATAAATTTATATAATATTGGTAATAATATTGCAAAATATACACATATTTTAATATTTTGTAAAATAAAAATAATTTTCTTCTTTCGTAACTATAAATAAACAAACTTCTGTATGCATATATTTTTCCTAGAATTAAAATATGCATCACAATTCGTTTACTTTTAAAATGTTTTTATTTTAAATTTTTCACCCAATAGCATTAAAGTGAATTTACTAATTCATATTACATATAAGAAGAGGTTTTCTTATATATTTGTGCTATAAAAGTTTTGAAAACTACTGTTTTAATTTATGCATTTGTGAAAACATTACTTGCAAATGTGATTACATACTTTTATTCAATGCTTACTAAATGTTTCACTTTTAGGCACATTATGATTAGATCACAATAAAAAAGATTTTTTATAATAAAATACTAC
This sequence comes from Latrodectus elegans, assembly GCA_030067965.1. Lineage (NCBI taxonomy): Eukaryota > Metazoa > Arthropoda > Arachnida > Araneae > Theridiidae > Latrodectus > Latrodectus elegans. The sequence continues at coordinate 42,183,399 of CM057813.1, read as the reverse complement.
TCAGATGACAAAGTCATTTTATAATTTTTGATTATATGAATATTAGCTGGAAATGAAAATTAATAAATAAACCACTTTTAACATTACACATTTTTTAATTTATTTAGTATATTTTTAAATGTTTAAATCCTTTTTGTCTTACATCATAAAAATATAAATATATTATTAATGAATTTTCTGTGTAGTTCTTAACTCGTGATAAATAAAAAATTCAGTTGCATTAATTCCATAATTTTAAATATGCCACATATTTTTGAATCCATTCTAAGTTAAAGTTAAGTAAATAGTCTTATCTCATTTAAAATAATTAACAGAAAAAATAATAAACAAAAAAATGCAACTTTTTTATTGCATCAAGACATTCAAAAAATCGTTTAACACTTTATTTTTAGATCTATTATACCTATAGAATATATATATAGAAGAATATAAGTGCAAAAAAAAAAGATTCTTTTCAAAAACAGTCTAACATTTTATCTGCAAAAAATATCTAAAGAAAAGTATTTAATCTAAAGGAAAGGTAAATTATCTTTTTTAAAAATAAAATTCAATTGAAATAACTATGAAAGAATGGGTTAAGAAACTTTTTTTATCGATCAATCGATTTTTAAGGGCACATTACTCTCATAAGAATATTACATATTTAAGTTTTCATATTTTGGGGAATGATAATGAAATAAAACAATTACTATTCTATATAAAAAAGTTAATTACATTATTTTCGTTATTTTTAATAAAAGTTCATGATTTTTAAAGATAATTCTTGAAATAAGAATGAATGTTTCAGGTTCTTTTGATTATTTGACGTGTTTCTTTATATGATAATTATTAATTTTTTTTGTTGCAGTTATTTAATTGTATTAAAATACTTTTGATTAGTCCGTTTAAAATATTTTGTACCTAGCTTATTTTGATTCATAAAATATTATCTTTGAAATTCTAAAGATGAGAACAATATTTTCCAATTTACAAGCAAATTTACACCACGAGAGAGATATTTTCTATAAAAATATAATAGAAATTCATTTGTAATTTTTTTATTAATAATAATTTTAAGCCTATGTCAAACAACCATCTTATAAATCCCGTTTTTCTACATTAAAAATTTAATAGTGAAAGGGCTATTTGGTGGAATATTAAAATCATCAATACTCAACTTAAAGAAGAATTTAATTTCCAAACAGTTACTGGAGCGTGACCATATTGGTAAGAATAAATATAACATCTAGTCTTAAATATGCTGGAAATATAACCCATATAATCACGGATTATATATATATATATATATATATATATATATATATATATATATATATATTTATATATATATATATATATATATATATATATATATTATATATGTATGTATATATATGTATATATAAATATATATATATGAATGTTGTAGTGTTCATCATTAGTGTCAGTGTTTATTATTATCATTTTTCTGGGGTTTTTTTTTCTACGCTGCAATATTTTTTGTCTTATAGCACTTATAGCACCAATAATTAAAATATTATAATTGTTTTTGCTGTAAACCTTATAAAATACTTCCCAGAGCTGTGTTGAAAATAGTCAATAATTGAGAATATGCAATGGGGATACTTTTTCCAATGTCTTCTAAAAGCTTTACATATGATGTATGTCATATGTGATGCAATTTCCAATGTACTTTGTGTTCTTAAAAATATTGGTTAATCACTGAAAAGAAATGCAAATTCCACAAGAAAAAGTTGTATGAAATCTCACCCATGAGTTAAAAGTCCATATTTTTTGAAGTTTTTGGTATACTGAGCATCACATAAATATGAATGAATTTTGCGATTTTATTACGAAGATCTGCAATTATTATATTTTTGGTTAAACATATTAATATATTGTTGAATATGTTTTTAATTTCTAAATTATTTAAAATATTTTTGAAAATTATAAAACTTTTTCATTTGCATTTTTTTAACGAACTTCTTTTTCTTATATTGTAAAAAAATATATTTTCTTATTTTGAAAGCAAAAATCATGAGTGTCTATATTTTACTTCATATATTGAGTAAAGTTTAAATAAACAATAATTTATGCTACTTAGCATTATAAACATATTCACTTAGTGGAGAGAACGTCATGGTCTTTTCCTCTTGATATTCTAATATCTTTTTTATTCCTTCTCTCAATTATTTTCTATATGTATGTATAATATTTCTTAAAATATTTGAAGCTGCAAAGTTTTAATATTTAATAAGGACAAACCTCAATGTAAAAGAAATATTTTCTATTATTTAAAGTATTCTCACACAATTTATATTATTATAATTTTCATAATTTATATTGTTATAATCTATTATTATAAGACTTATTAAGGTATTTTCATGATTTATATTAGAATGTTCAAATACCATGGAATAAATGAAAAATGAATACAGTATGAATATATGAAAAATGTTAGATATTTAAGAATAAATTTCACATTTGATTTAGCGTTTTTATATGTTTTTACTTTCACGTGCTTTTACGATCACATTATTTTTCTTTTACTTATAAAATACATAATCAAATAGAATAAGACTTAGAGTAAAAATTTCCTGCGATTCATTAATAAGAAATTACACTTTAATCTATTTAATATATTATCTTTAACTTTTACAGAATATAGTATTTGGAAATTTCCGAAAATGTTTATGTGGAAATCAATATTGTATTCAGCGAAGTAATCAATTCTTTGATTTTTTGCATAAAAACCCTATGTTTCAAAAATTGTTTTTAATATGTTGCATTGAAAAGCTGAATGTTTAAATTTTTATGTGATCTAAAGCATCTCTATTCTTTCTTATTCCTAAATTTATTCTCTTATTTGTTATTAGGTATTTATATTTAAAAATAACAAATAAATTATATTTGAACTGTATCACATACCCCACAGACTTTTTATGGCAATATGAACTAATTATGTCATGTTCATTTTATATTTAAAAATAGCAAATAAAATATATTTGAACTGTATCACATACCCCACAGATTTTTTATGGCAATATTAACTATATTGAGCTAATTGGGAATAAATTATATTTAATAAATTGCAAACACACATGAAAACGATTCACATATATTTTTTTGTATAGTTATTTCATGGAATTAAAATTTTGAAATTCACTAACATAATTTAGCAGTAGATATACAAACTTTTGTAATTCATAAATAGTTTTATAATATTTTTCGTCAAAATAATTTTATTGAATTTTTCTTTATAGTATACTCTAGAAATATGCTTTATTTCTTTATGAAGAATATAGTAATAAATTGTAAAAATGAGTATCTCGTAACAATGATTGCTTAAAGAAAAGGTATGTAACTTTTAGTAAAATGTCATGTTCATTAAATAGTTATAACATGAATCAGCCTTAATTTCATTTTGTTTTCTTATCAGCGAATTTCCTTAAATCCCAGTCTGGGGAAGGAGAGAATTGTTTCAGTTATCAAAGAAAGACCACGGTGGTTCTACTTAGAGAGCTGACTTGATGCTTGTGCAGAACCATCTCAATAGAATTAGAATTGTGTATTCCCCAAACTGGGATTCAAATAAACCAATGATTTTTGAATACTTAAATGATTGTATCATACTTTTTTTTTCAGTACGAGGTTATTGTCAAGAAGCACTGGAGTTCCTTTAACTCTAATATAGTTCCTTTAACTAAAGGCTTAAGCTCTAATGTTTAGAGATTTTTAAATAAATAAATTTGATACCGAATAAGGATTAATGTTCAGTCCTATTTTGTTGTTATAATATATTGTAATGCGCACATCTTAATGCTCTCTGGAAATGTATCACGTACAAGTAATACAATGAATATGATGCGAAATAAATGTGATGCTTATCTGTTTGCAATTTCGCCCGGGAAATGTTTCTTTCATCGAATTTAGTGTTTAATATTTCATACTTACGCGATTTTCTTTTTTATGCATGAAGATGTGTTAGAATTTATTTTTAAGAGTATATAAAAGAAAAGTAATTAATTCTGTAAAGTTTAATTATATATATCAATTTTGATCAAATAAAACAGAACAATTTAGAAAAGAATTCGCACTAGACTGTTGTTTTAAAAATCTTAAAAATGATAGCTAAAAATCTTAGTGTTTTTAAATGAGTGATTGATATTGTTTTGATTAAATAAAAGATCTGAAAAAATATGCGAGGAAAATAATGTTACCTATCCGAGAAATGAACAAAATTAAAGACTTTGCGTAGAAAATATAATTAATATTGGAAATATTTTAAAATATGAATTTAAGACTCCATAACAGAACCTTGCAAAGTGATTTAAATTCAAATGCAAATAATACAAATGTATAAAGGCTAAATAAATATAATGAGCTGCTCAAATAACATAAAATAAAATGTAATCAGCCTTGATTTCTGGGTAAATCTTTTCTGTTTATTCTTGTTTGAATAACCGTGAATGCTCATATTTCTAAATATTAATGATTTATATTAAACATTTTTGAAAATAATTGCGGCATTTGCTTTTAAATTTTATAGTTATATGTTAAAAATAGAATTTTAACCTCTTACAATGCATATAAAATATATTTATTTTAAGTACCGTAAAAAATTTATCTTGAATTACAAATGTTCATGATATGAAACTCCAAGGTATATATATATAAAAGTTCTTAATATAACTACTGAATATTTTTATCTAAATGCATGCTTTAATATGGAGTAGTTAAATTTTAGTAAGATAGTTTATTCTGCTTACAAAAGCCTGATAAAATTTCTAAAGCTGTTTGCATGAAAATTACCTATTTAATATATATATATATATATATATATATAATTATTATTATTATTATTATTATAGATATATGTATATTTCAGTCTCTATGAATCGTTACCTCATAAAATTTAGTTTTTTTGTGTATACTTAACACGAAAATGTTTTTTAATTCTATATTCTAATCATTATTACACAAATAAAAATTATAAAGTTTGATTTAAATTTCTGCCAATAATATTAAGTAAACTTACTGTAGATTAATGTTTTGCATCATTTACTGATATAACAAGCAGTATACGCAATTCATGATTATTTTGAACTGTTTTATGAAAACATTTTATCGTATCTTTTATTAAAATATATCTTTACTAAATTTCAAACTTTGGCAAATTTGTATTTAGAAAGGATTATAAGAAAATTGATTAAAACAGCAAAAAACCAAAGCATTTAAAGCGTAGGATAAAAATCTTAATAACTCTTTAGAAATATTAAAATTAGAAAAACAAAAAACATTCCCATAACAAAATAATTTTCATTTTTATACTTTTTCTGTAAATTCATGAAAAAATTTAATAATTTATTTTTTGATTAAGATTAATGGAAGTACCTTTCATTTATTATAAATGAAGAGCAGATTATAATGCCATTAAAACTCTAGCTTCCCAATATTTTTAGACTTCATAGTTCAAAAACATAAATGCGAAACACGAGTCAAAAAGAACAGGATAAAAAATGCGACGTTGTTCGCACTGTGAACATAAGTGTGAATTACAAAGTCAATATATACATACATGAGTTAGCAATCAAGACCTGAAGTACGGTGTGAAAGAATCATATCTGTATTTCTAGGAACATTCTAGAATCAGCTACATATCTTCAAGAAGTGACGATTACAAGCGGATATTCACATTGCTCCCTGTTCTGTTTTGTTTCTATAAAACACAGAGCAATGTACATCTGGTTCATTGCTTATCCTCGATATATGCAGTAAAACATTTATAGAATAGTAAAAAATATGTAGAAAATCAATCTTCTTTCATGAAGAAGATATGAAAAGTATTCTACATTTTCACATTATTTTTCATAAAGATGTGAGAGAGTCATATCTTCCATATCTTTTATTTCGATATGAAAGCATGCATAATTCTAAATGCATGTTTCCACATGTATGTGTTTACATCTGAGTGCACATACCGAGGAACTCATATATTCTGATACAAATCATTATACCTATATGTAAATACAAGGATAAACTAAATATAGTTTAAAAATTATATTAGTTTACTAATTAATATATGGGTAAATAAAACAACTATAAAGTTCCTTAATGATTTATTTTTAATTTCTCGTTCATTATCAAAATTTATTTAGGTAGGCGTATAACTTTAGTTTCTTATAATAATAGAATGTTTGCAAAATATTTGTTTTTTATATAAATAGAATTTGCACTTGAAGTATCGTTATATTTGTTTATTTTAAGCATGAGGATTTATGTTTCTATACCAAAAGATAATTAATTTATTTTGAAATATATATGCATAAAAATTATATTTGATTTTATAATATATATGTCAAATATATAAGTTAAATATTTATTATATTATTAAACCTCATCAATTAAAACTAAAGTAATTTTGAATGAATTTCCCATAAAATACTCCTAACGTTATATCTTCCCAAATAAATTCAATTGTATGAATGACATTTATATCCATTTTAGAGGGCAAGTTTAATTTCTTTTTACCCAATAAGATATATATAAATATTGAGATAAATATTTACAAATTTGAATTTTTACATACATTAATTTATTTTGGGATTAATTTGGAGGAAATAATTTTCTTGTACTTGAATATTAGTAATTTAAATCTAAAAAGAAATGATAGAAATACAAGAAATTAATTAACACAGCATAAATTTCCTACAACTGAGTATTTTAGATTTTATTTGAATCGTTTTTGCATATTTCCACCTTCTTTTCACGGATTTATTGTAAAATAAATAAAAAACGTCAATGTTCACAAATGTATGAACTATATTTTGAGTTTGGCAGCTGTTTTTGACACTTTGATGCATGAAGTGGATTAAAGATTTGCACTTCGTTCACTCTGACTTTTTGGCATGCAGCGACAGTTTGGTTAATGCATGACTTTATACATGCCCTCTACGTGTTTATGTGCTTACTTAGCTCAAGTCTCAGAAATCAAAATCTCAAAAATGTAACTTTACTCGCAGATTTTTGTAACGTTTAATGTCTTTATGCAATATCAAAATTTTATGATGTTTTTCTTTTTTATTTCTATTTTTCATTTAGGAAATATTAAAATATTTTTCTAAATTGAATATCCCTATTTGCAAAATATTTTAATTAATAATATTTTTAATTAATTTATGAATGTAAAAATTGATAAGATATAGCTTTAATTGATTTTTTTATTTTATATTAAATTATAAATTTGCTTTAATTGTTCAACTTTGTGTAAAAGTATTAAGTACTTTTTAATTAAAGATACATCATTGTAATATTTATTTCACTTAGTTTAAATATACGATTTTAATTATTAGATTACTAGATTATTAAGTTACATATATATATATATATATATAAATTTCATTTTATTGTGGTTAATATTGAATTTCTTTAGTACGTGTTTTCTCTAAGTAACATTTGCAAAAATAGCGTAATATACCAGAAAATACTTTTGTTTTTAGAAACTTATTTGTTGAGACAAGAAATAATACACCAAATAATTTGATATATGAGATAAATATATCATATATTTATAAATAATTTATTAAGATCAGCCATTGTATGATTATTCTATGAAATATGTTTAAATGCCCAAAATATATTACAAATTAAGTGGAAACAATTTTTTTAAGATATATTAAAATGAAGTAAATATTTATGCAATGAAAAATGAAGTTTACCATGACATAAAAATTTTAATAAATTCAAAGCAAACAATTTCTAAATATCACAATATTGATATTTGTACTAAAGTACATTTCTATTAAATCTCAGATATTTTCTCAGATTGATATTAATTAAAAATTGTTTTCAAAATCATTTTTAATATAATCTATGTATATTATTGTTTTTATGTTGTGATTTATGTACCTAACGATCTGTCTAATAATTTCTCTTAAATAATGACAGTAATTACTGATATATAAACGTAAGAATTTATTCAAAGGATGTTTTTTTTGTCTTTTTATCAGGTGATTTAAGTGAAATTTAGTTTTAATGCACAAAAAATGATGTTGGGCTTTTAGTTTGTCTATTTGTAGTATGAAATTTCTTTCCAAGCATATATTGTTTAAGTTCAAGTAGAGGCATAGTTGTAATTTAAAAATTCAATCATATAATTGCATACTAATTAGCAGAGAATTTATTTATTGTGAATAAAAATATCCTTTTAATTTAATTGCTCGAACATTAATAAATGCATATTAACTTCAAAATTTTTATGAGTCATAATAGATAAATGAATCAATGTGATGTGAAAAATGAAGAAACACATTATTGCCTGAGAAAATGAGAAATGTATTTGAAATAATATGATAAAAAGTTTACTATTCATAACAAAACTAACATTTTATAAATATTTGTTTCTTCATAAATAAGTTTAAGTTGTAAATTGGTATATATTAATAACATCAATCTCTGAATTTATTTAAATAAACACTCGTTTATTACATATAAGCAGTATAATTTCAAATTAATAAGTTTCCCTAAAATATAATTGTATTCATAATGTCCTTTAACTTAATTGTTTTAAAATATAAATTAAAAGAATTAATAGAAAAGAAACAAGCATTGCACAAGTTGATTAATCGAACAAAGTTATTTGTAATGATATCCATAAGTTTTCAATAATTAACAGATCGTTTATATTAACTAAGGGAGACTTTAATATGTATATTCAAAATTCAATAAAAAAAAGAAAAGAAGGCTATGTTTTTCTTTTTTTACAATAATTTCTATTGTATAATTTATGACTGAATTAGATGTTTTATTGAATACATTTAAATTGCAATATTTTTCACCCTTTTTCAATTTAATTGATCTTTCTTTGCATTATTCAAAATCATTTTAAGTTGTAAATAATATAATTACGAAAAATACTTTAAACAAACATTTGATTGCAATTTAAGCACTCACTTATAATATTTATGAAATTAAAAAATAATTTCACCACTGAGTTTTTTTTTAAAAATGGTTTACTCCTCCTGGTAGTTTTGTAACGAGTATTTATCCAGTCCATGAAAATCTAATTTCAAAATTTGCATTTATATATTGAATGTAGTTAGTTGTATATTATATATTATTAGTTTGAAGTTATTATTAGTATATGATATATTATTAGTATATATATATTATATTTTATTAGTATTTATATATTAGTTTGAAAAAATTTCAAAATTTTAATTTGAAATGCAACCATGTTATATGCTTCAGAATCACTCGACATAATGGGAATGACGTAACAGACAACAGTGTTATTGTAGCCCTTTAAACACACTTTATCGTATTCATAATTCTTTTCTTTCTTACTAGAAACATTTGGGCCCATCTATTGTTGCTAGAGACCTTTAAAGTCTTACTTGAATAAATTTTGTAATATTAATTACTGAAAGAACTTGTTTTAAAAACAATTTGGTGGCTCAAACTGAAAACAATTTAAACTTGTGAGAGAAGCCTCGTGTTAGATTACAGCATTTATGAAATCTAAGAAAATGGTCCCTGGAAAAATCAACAGTATTTATGCAAGCTCATATGTTACTATAGATATCAGCTGCTGATCCTAGTAATTCAAAAGCATAACAATCATTGAATGCAGTAACTTCTGATTTTAACAAATATCTTCAAGGCTATTTTTTCTATAAGAATATGGAAAGAAACTGAATGTGGAGAAGCTAATGATGATATCACATAGTTTCAGTGATATATATGAAGAATGTGGTTTTAACATTAATGAAAACATGTAATTTAATTTGAATCGACATCGAATCGATACTCATTCAATTTGAGACCATTGGGTGAAACTGTGAATGAAATAATAAGTCCTTTTATGGTCAGGAATGCAATATTTTGATATGATCTTAGTACCTATGTTTACTATTTTGGAATAATCGATGTTTTTCCAATTCAAATATTATAGAAACCCATGTGTTTATAAAAACTGCATTCAAAGAAAGTAACCATTTATTTATAAGGACCATGCTTCCCCTGTTTCTACAACTAAATTCATTTTAAAGTTATATCATTAGCATACAAAGTAAATGAAAAATTTCATGTGGATCATATGGTGTACTGATTATGTTAAACATTGAACATTTGATGATGTTAACATTGCACATTTATAAGGATATTTGGAGTCCGAATTCAATGCTTGTTTTCTAGTCCTAATTAGACTTTCATAACTGGAAATCATTTTGCACGAGGAATATCTTTTTGATATCCTGTAATATGTTTTTATGCAGTCTGAGTTTCTATTTTATGTCAAATATAATCTATAACTCAAGTTAAATAGGATCTGCAATTCATAGAAAATGTCCTTATAATTATATTGTGCAAATTATTTCATACTACCTTAGTAAACTGATTAAATTTATGATAATGTTCAAACTTTTTCCATTTCATTGATTTATCCATTTTATTTTCTGATATAATTGATCCTTACAAATAATTATTATAATTTCAAATATTTTTATATCAAATTATACATTCCTGATCACCATAGACGTAAATTAAATGATAATTATTAAGGCATTCTAGACCATTAACGACTAATTACTTAAGATTATATTCACATCGATTCTAGAAAGAAATATTTATTCATTACTGTAATATTTTATGCTTCTTTCTAGAATGTAGACTGTGTATTCAGTTTTAAATCTGTGAGCATTCAGAAATTATAAATCTACTCCGGAGAGAAGAGAATTTAGATTTTATAGAAATTACTTTTTATATTCCATAAAATATCAAATACGTTAGTCACAGGAACACAACATATCAATCAATTGATATCGAAATTTTAGTCTGTTCATTATTTTATTATTTAAATTAATATCAGGATAAGAAATTTCATTAAAATGTATTCAATTTGTTTAGTTTATACAATAAATGCAAGAAATTTCGTCTCAAGAAACAAATTTGTACAGTCAAAAATCAAATTAGAATTAGTTTACATCTAGAAAGCAGGTAATAATTGCAAGATTAGAGAGAAATATAATTTTGAAAAGAAATTTTTGGAAAATTGAAGCAATTAAATATTATAGTATTCTATTAGTTAAAATTACAAAAAGTTGAAAAATGTTATGTAAAATATGTAAAAATATGTGATGAATTATTCTACAGATAATATTGATACAATTGTGGTAAATCACATAGTAAATGAACTTATCTCAAATTTATGTAAATATATATTCTATAGATTTTAAAATAAGAAGATATTTTCTTTTTTTATTTTTTTCATAAAATAGACATTTAGGAACATTGATAATAACCCAATCTAACTGCTTTGTTTACATACACTGTTAGATGAAACTTTTGTTTTTTAAATTCTCATTACATAACAATGTGATTAAATATAATTGTTTTTATTATCTTTTTCAGGTCTTTCATAATATCATGTTTTTCACTTAAAAAAATTACTATAACAATACATTAAAATTTAAATTATTTAAAACTGTTGCGTTTAATAACAATAATTCCAATATTAATATAAAGGCTATCCTAAAGTTTAATCTTAGGAACAAATGGTGAAAAAAACTACATTAAGTAAAATTAAATTTCTATTTATAAATAATTTACTTTTATATAACATCATAGTTTAAAAATGTAGTATTTCAAAAATAAAAAAAATGTAGTCTTTGCACATTTATAAATATTTTATCCACTGTTAGCATTAGGTGGGAATTACAATAATCTTAGTGAATATTTTCAATGTAATGCTATTTGAATGGTATGTTTCAAAATTAATTTTAACTGTAAGTTAATTTTTCTTCAAATTTTAATAGACCATAAATATTAGATTTAATTAGTTTTCTTGAGAAAGAAATTCGATAATAATATTTAAAACCATAACCTTATATTTATTTGCTTACATATTATCTTTAAAAAATTCTGGTATGTGAACCACTTTCAATACGTAAACTTTTTGCTATCTTTCAGTATTCTGAAATTATTGTGTAAGTTTAATATAAATTTACACACAAAAGAAATTTTAAAAAATGTGAATATTTGTTCAGATATTATGCAATATTACCGCTCATGTTTTTTATCATTGATATTTTTCAATTAATTTATTAATATTGTAGTATTTGCTTCAATTTATAATAGTTTAAATAGAACGAAATGTTTCTGAATCATATTTTGTTATGGTTTATATTCCACTGAGATTACTTAAAGAAATTAATTGGATACTATATCCGTATGAGCAAATTTTTATTGAATAAAAATGAATTTTAGAGCTGTGCCTCTCAATTGAAATTATTTTTTAATTTTTGTTGCTAAAATTTAAGAAAATCTTCAAAACTTGAAAGAAAATTTAGAAATTGCTTAAAATGAGAAGAAAAAAGCGTAACCCGGATTAAATTTATATTTTAATTTCAATTCTCAATAATGCAATTATTTATAAATTAATTCATATTAAAATAAATGATAATATAAGAAAAATTACAAAAAGTAAATTTATTTATTAAACTATTATGTATTACATTATTTAAATGATATTTAAGAAAATAAGTTATAAATGTCAAAATGCATTTATATAACGAATATTTTTTAGTATATTTTATTATAAAATATTTATTTTTCATTAACTTATTTTATTCTTTCTTTCTCATTTATTTTGAAAAAATGAATTAATATGAATTATTTTAAAAAATTCTAGTGAAAGTGAACTAGAGTTAAATCCATTAATTATTCAGTTTATTAGCATTACCTAGAAAATATTATTTTTTATATTACATTCAACATATTGTATATTACACTTTAAATTATTTCTAGATTTTATAGAAATTTCAACTAGTTTTTGTCAGAAAAATAGGAATTCTTGAGAAATATATAAAAAATTAACTTTATGAATTCAAAATAAATTTTAGCGAATCAAAATGTAAAAATATTATTAATATGCAATTTTTTTAGAAAAAAATTCTCTTGCATTTTACATTTTTTGTTAATTTATTGCTATTTTTTTATAATTATATTCAAGAAATTTTCTTTCAAAAGAATATAAATATTTTCAGGAATTATCACCGTAATAGATTTTATGGATGGAATTCATTCTATAAGACTTTACCAGCATATTACCAGTATAGAAGTAACCATTCTATATATGTTATTAGTAAATAATTAATGAACAAATTAATGTTTAAAGTCAAATAAATTTAACTATTTCTATATCAAATTAATGTGTTTAAAGAGAAACTCTATCAAAATAGATTATAAAGAAAAGCAGATAAATGTTTATAAAAAATTGATTGAACTATCAAAATTTTCTATTTTAAGATTTTAATGTATTCAGATAGTTTTTTTTTAATTTTAAATTTCAGAAATAAAAACAGCAATATTTTCTTTGAATCCTGAAATATTCTGGTAATTAAAATCAAAATTTGCAAAATGCTATTATTTCAAAATGGATTTCTTGATTAAAAATCACTTTAATTTGCTAGGTTGAAAGATAACGCTTTAAATAAAGTATAAAAACTAAGTAAATGACAGCTTTCTAAAAATTAATTCTTAACGAAATCAAGATTTAGCTGTCACTATTTTTATTTTTATTTATCATAGCTCAAAAATATTATTTAATCCTGAACAATACCTCAAGTTAAATTATGAACTTCTTTTCTGTAAGTTATCCTAGATAATCCTCATTTATTACTACCATGCATTATATTCCCTAAAGAAACATTTCAAGATTTAAAATATATATTTTGCTACTAAAATATGTTTTCATTTTTCAAGAAAATGCTCTAAAATTGCTTAAGAGTTTATTTTTTGAAATAAAATAAATATTTATAGATTTAAATAATTCTTAAAGTCTTGTCTTAAGTGAAAAAATTAACGAAAAATTTGACATGCCATAAATTTTCTTTCCAAATTTACATTCAAAGTAGTGTCAAACATACGTTTAGAATTATTTATAAGGCAGAAGAGATAAAATTAAGCGAAACTCGTTACCATCAATAGTGATCAATTTATTGATTGGTTCACAGCCAAAGTATTAATAGTTAGTTTCCAGTTCCAATTTATCACGCTACACTCTTATTCACTTTCTTACGCAAGCAAATTCTAAAGTAGAAACGGCACAAAACTTATTAGAAAACATAAAATATACTTGGATTTTTATTATATTTTATGTAGTTCATTTTCTTTTCAATATATAAGAAATTAAATAGTTACATTATATTTAACAATTATTTTCCCAATATCAATTAAATATATATTAAAGCAAACAACAAATATTTAAATAAGAAATAATTAAATGATGCTAAGGACTACTGCATATGTTATACTTCGTTTAGAAGTAATGGTACAACTTAGGATATATATTTAAGTCAATAATTCACACAAGACTCACATAACATATTACAATATTCATTCAACATCTTTACCAATAATAATTGATTTCACAATGAATGAATGAATTATTTAATTGTAATAGCATCACTTTTCTTTTAATGGCTTGGTTTTGATTGATATTATTTCTAAAAGTTCAAATGTATCGTAGAAATATTTAAAAGAAATTTTTATTCAAATTCGGAATCTCGATACCAAAATAGTCTTTTCTAACATGAAGATCAATGATGAAATGTAGCATATGTGATTTGTTATTATTTACGTGTAGTAAAATAGCTGAAATTTTTAATTTACATTGGTATAAGAATACAATAAATGATAATGCAGATAAAAATGTAATAAACTCTTATTTATAACAATTTAAATTGTTAAAACATGGTACGACTACCTCACTGAGCACCTGTGGTTTCAGTCTCATACGAAAACTCTGTTTTAGTGTAGAAATATTCTCATTTTGTTTGATTTATATATTATATCAAGTAATTAACCTGTTAAGAATGATAAAAAATGAATACCGTTAAAATAGTCCCAATACAAAAAATAAATTGATGTTAGAGAAATAAAATTGCAGCAATACACTTTCCTAGGTAACATATTAATTGATAAAGTATCTCAAATTTACGGGTAATTATGAGTAGAGTCAATACACATTTGAAATGTTGTTGCATTAGTAATCTGTGTATTTGCTCGAGTAATGATAACAATTAAATATCCAGTCATGGTATCGTCTAAGTAACGGATGTCAAGTGTTAGAAAGAAGTTCAAATCCCGTTGGACTTCATCTCGCAATACAGTATTATTAATGTTGTCAAAAAATGCAAGAATTAATCCTTTGTAATAATTTATAAGTGACCAATTGGTGCTATAAAAATTATGTAAAAGTTAATAGTGACCACTGAAAAAAATATAATCTAACGTTCTTAAGAGATCTCTCAACATTTCTTTTGGGTATGTTTATAAATCCATCTGAAGCAACCAATCTTAGTCTGGTATGTCAGGGAAAAATAACTTTCTAACCAGCTTATTTAGGTCCTTAGCAGATAAGGAAATCTGTAAGCTCATTTGGAACTTCAGTTTTTTAATACATATTTTCACGATATTCGAAGTAAAATTTTTTATTTGAAACTTAAAGATTATGAATCATCTATTCCAATCATTTTTTTTCTTCCTATATTTCGCACCAACCACCTTATATTTTTCTAGTATCTCATTAAAGATTTTTAGGAAGTGATTTTCTGAAGAAATTGGTACCAATTTGCTATGTTGTATTTCTTCCAAAATGATTGTTAGATAGTAGCTTTATTACATGTATCTTTATTAAATCTTTATCTTATAGATTTTACCATTACAATCATCACTTAATAGAAATTATCTGCTAAAATAAAATATTCGAATTTCTGTATTACATATTCAAATTTTTTACCAATTATTTTCATTCTGGCATGCATTATTTTTTATAAATAAACTTTTGTATTAAAGTAAAAAAATAATATAATAGAAAAGTTTCTTGATAATTGCTCTATACGTAATACTTGCTATTTTTACATGTGCGATATAATACATGTCTAAACCCAATATTCATATACAATATTTTTTGAATCGCTCATTAAATAGATGATTTGTATTTATATTTAAAAAGAATATTAATATTCTAATTTAGTTTTTTAAAATTATATTCATATCCTTAAAATAATTTTTAATGTACTTTAATAAATATAATTAATATTCTATTTATTAACTATATTAATATTCTATTTAGTAAATTTTTCTTATAATTTTTATAAAAATCAGGGTTATGCATTTAAAATAATTAATTCATATTTTAAGATTTAGTAGTAATATTTTGTAAAAAGTCACCCAAAATAATTTTTAAATACTCAGTGTTAATAAAACATTAAAAAATTGAATAAATTTATTAAGACAGACACTAAGTTTTTAAACTAAAACAAAATTCATTTTAAAAGTATATTTGTAATATTCATAATTACAATGCATTCTGCTTAATAGTTTGCATAAAATATTTGCAAATCTTAAATAGTTATAAAAACAAATAGCAATAAATTACATCTGAACTGCTAATGGAATAGTGCTAAAATGTATATTTAAACAATATTTTATAAATATTTCAAATTTAAAAATATTTACACTTTTATCATTTATTTTGCCTTTTGTCATTATATTTTTATTTGTTATTCTATATAAGTAAATTCAAATGAAATAAAATGATAATTCAAAGAGAAAAGTATATCGACCAGTTTAAAAGTAAGTAATATTTAGTATTCATAATTTTAAGTAAACTGTTTCTACGGAATTATATGCTGTTAGATACAGTTACACAACAAAAATGTCGTTTACTCAACGAATATATGGTTTTACTAAAAATGTAGGCTTTTATCAATATAAAAATACGCTTTTTGTTATATTGTTTTAAAAATATGTTTTTTGTAATTTATAAATATTGCATTATTATACTAGAAGTGAATCCAATATGTGAATAAATAAACAGAAGTCTCATGTTCAGAAGCATCAATAAAATATATTTCTATTCTATTTAAGATTTATGCTGTTCTCCGAGAATCATGAATATGAAATGGAATCAAGAAAAACTCACTTCATTCAATAACATATTTTGAAACATAAAACTTCTACTGTTTGCTGAAAAGGTGGAAAAACATATTTTCTTCCATCGTGAATCATCTATTTTAAACTACAAAATGCAAAATATTTCCATCTTCTTCTTATTTGTCTTCTGATTTTAGTTATGGGAACATTCCTTACATTTTATAGGCGTCAGCTGCCAGTCTAAGGGAAACTCAAAAGGATGTCCATACATAGGCTTTTCTTTATCATATGTATTTTCCTTCCTCGTTTCATTTTTATTTTCAGAAACTTTTATATGTTTTTTGTATAGGTTCGTTTTTTTTTTTTACTTTTGTGTCAGTATACAGTTTTTAGAGGTTTGTATTTGTGAGAAAATTTTAAGTGCAAATCATATTTCTCTTACTCCCACTTTTTCATTTGTACACACACACACACACATTTCAGAATATTTTATACAAAATCATCGATCGGAAAGTACCAGTTATCTGAGTTTATTATAAGGCTTTAATATTTCTGTTATTTTGTTTGAAATACAAATGCGAAATGAATTCCAATTACAAATTTGAGAATGAAGAGCATTTATTTCAATTTACAAACATTGTAATTTATGAAAGTATTTATTATTTTTATACATTCTAAGTTTTATCCTATTAACTAATAAAATATTCTCACTGTTTAATTTCAGACATGGTATGAAGAAGGAATATAAGAATGTATGCTTTTGGATTCTGTTTTCGTTTTAATATTTTTCTAATGTATGTAATTAAATGTTTTTATCATCCATCAGTGACTGAATTTGTATCATTTCGTATTCATATCGCTTTAAAAATGTGTGAAATGAAATATTTTAAACTAATTTATCAAATGTAAAATTAATATGCAATTATTAAAAGTGCCATTCCTTGTTCCCATTTTTATAAATGAAAAACACTAAATCACATTTTAATAATTTTAGTAATTAAAACACATTTTCAGATATATACAACTTTTGTAAATTGATATAGGAGGAAACTTATTACTTCATTTAGCATTTACATATTTATGATTTGATTAAGAATATAGTTTTAGTAAAATAAACATTTATTATAAGTTATCTAAAACATAAATTTGAGAAACAAATTCTAAATATAAGAACTTGCAGTACAGTTTAATGTATATTAAATTATTACATTACTTACTTTAAACTTTTCCCCTTTTTATTGTTAAGTTCTGTGATAAGTGTTTATTTTTTCTTAGAAATATTATCATTTAACCATTCAAAAGCTTATTGTAAGGTAGCGATTTGATATCAAATGTTAATGAAAATTATATTATATGTATATTAAATTAGAAACTGAGTAATACAAAAGTAATTTAAATGAAACAAATAAGTAATATAATGACAAATAAATCCAAAATCTGAAATTTTATCACAAAGAGTATTTGATAAATACTTATAAAAAGTAACCACAAATAAAATATTTAGACTCAAGCGTTTGTATTTACAAAAAATTAAAGTATTATAAATGACTTTAAAATAAAAGAAAACACGTTTTTATAAAAAAAACTGAGAAAATTTCGCTAGAAATTTACAATTTTAATTATAATCACACACTTCATATGAAAATATTTCATTCAAATTTAACAATTTTAAATAGTGTATATGCAAAAGGTAAATTTAAATTTCAAATATAAAGTTTGCAATAAATCAAATTTAAATTCATGAATAAATTTACAAAAGTGAAAAATAAAATAATCTCTGTCGATATCAGAAGGAATATGAGTGCTTTTTAAACTGTGGTTTTTATACTTTAAAAGAGAAGCGCTTACATTTAAAGGAATAAATTACACTTAAAATTACTAATAAGGGATTACTTTTTCAATAATGATTAATTTTTTCCTAAAAGCGCGTGCTCTCTAATACATAAGGAAATAAGTAAATTCGTACTCAATGACTTTATAATTAATAAAAATTAAATTAGGTAAGAAAAACAATTCCATCTGTTAAGTTCTCTTATTTTGCAATTTGATGATCTGATAATAAAATATTTTACATGAAGTTATATAAAATCATTTAGATACTTCATGTAAAATTTTCATAACGCTGATATAATATTTTTAAGATATGCTCTAATATATGCCAAAAAATATTATTTTCTAAATTAATACTTCTTATTAACCATGATAGAATCATTTGTTTTTGATAGAGCATTAACCAATAAAATCAAGCTGTTAAAATTTAATGAGATTCAGTTTTAAAGAATATATATATAATTATAAACTGAATAATTAGTTTACAAATAAATTTTCAAATAACTTAGAAATTTATTAATTATGTAATAATTATTTAATAGAAATGTGATGAGAGTGAAACTGAATTGTTTTGGTACATTAAAAAGGGTCAAAGTGGTTATTATGAGACTATCAATAATATTAAAAATAAGAGTAAATGGAAGCTTTCTTTCTAATATTTTCTTTATATATTGTATTCTTCCGTTTTTTATATAAGGCAGATTATAGTTTTAATATATTTTGTTATCTGAAATTTTTAAAATGTGCATTATTGTCTTTATTAATTAATTTTTATTGTTAAACTTGTTTGCTACCAGCCATGAAATTGCTGCTAATATTTAATAGATGCTTAGCAGCAAACATAAATCATGAATGGTATACATTCTGATAATTTACTTTTTTTTAAAATTATGATAGACAGTAATTTTCTTTTCCACAATGTAGTTAAAATAATATTCATATATTATTTTAACTACATTCCTAAAATGTGTTATTTTTAACTGTTTTTTTTTTTTTTCATGTGATTGAATAAGCTGGAAGTCACAAATAATTTGCTAATATGTAAAAGAAACTGAAAACATGTTTTTTTGATATGGTGAAGAATTAGAAAGTTCTTGCTTTAAAATGTCAATCCGCCTTGCATAAAGCAAAATAATTATTAAAAAGAACTTACAAATGTGACTGGATTTCTTTTTTAAATTTAACATAGTTCTACTTTGAATGGTTAGTAGTATATCTAACATGATAGTTCCAAAAAGTTAAAATCTATAAGCTGTTTTATGTCAGTTTTCATTCTTTGCATATGTCACTTTACCAGATGGTTTTATTCTAAATCCTGTTGGGAAAATAAGCTGCCAGACTTAAAAAATCTGGCAAATTGAGGCTTGAATTTAATTTTGCAAATGGATTTAAAGAATTAGTAGTTTCAGACATTTGGAACATAATGACTTCACCATAAGGATATTTAATTAACGTAAAGCGTTAGCATAATTATTATCAAGGAAGAGTGTTTAGAACTTTGAGTGAAACGTAATAGGCTAAGATTTAATGTAGCTAAATACCCAAAAAATCAAATTATCACCAACAATCTGTTATTCATCACAAATAAAAAGTTTAAAAGTTAATTTATCTGAAATCATTTGTCTACAGCGTAAAACTGCTTTCTATGTAAACATTATTGTTATATTTGGTAGTATATTTAAAATTTCTGCTTTAGGCGACATTTAACAAAATATTGTCTAAGCATTTCATTATATTGAAGAACACCTTTCTGAATGTAAAAAGAAATTAAAATTTAAAATCTAAAACTTAACAGAATGTAAAATAAATCCAACACAACTTCATACAAATATTAAAAGGTAATCTATTATTTAATAAGAAAAGTTTAATGAATATACTCTTATAATTTTTCCTGATTTTCATTTTGATTATTTACCAAGTAAAATTTTTAGTAGTAATTTAACAATTAAATAAAAAGGTTAATAAAAGGAAATTGGATTAGTAGTTTTAAATTAAATTTGATAGGGTTATCTTTAGAAGTTTTAAACTAACTTATATGTAAATTAATATTGAAAGGGATAGCATTCAGTTTTCAATGAAGTTTTAAAACAAAATTTTTGTTTAATGCTTCATTATAATTGTAATGTGCTTCTCAAGTTAAATTATTACTAAGATTTTCCCAAATGATTAATAATCCTATTCGGAAACATTTTCCCAACAGAAAAATGTTCTTATTAGAAATATTATTCACTTCATTTTTTTCATGAAATTTTGATTGACGGTTTAACAAACATTTTTCATTCCAAAACTTTTACAACAATTTCGCATGGATTAAATTTATTCTTTAAAATATAAACCCAAATTTAAAATCAATTTTAAGAAAACTGTTTTATGATTCAAACACTTGCATGTAATTTAGATCAAAAGTATCTTAATATATAAAATAGACAGTTGAGAAAGTTCCAAATATCAACAAGTATATAAAACTACCTTTTATCTATTCAAGATTCACGTCATCCACCAAGAATCATGAATATGAAATGGAATCAAGGGAAACTCTCTTCACCCAGTAAACATTATTTGAAAAGTATATTTTTATTATGCAGCCTTAAGTTACGGAAATAAACATCAAAAACTTGTATCATGAGTTATGTGTTTTGGACTACAAAATGCAAAGTCGTCTCTTTTCATTCTTTGTTGTTCAGATACTATTTATGAAAGCAATCCTTATATTTTATAGGCGTCAGCTAGTATATGAAGAGAAGTTCTAAATGTAGTCCATGTCCAGATTTTTCCTGTAACATTTAATTTTTCTTTTGTCTCACTTATTTTTCTTTTAAAAATCTTTATCTTAAAATTTAAATAAATATTTTCTTTAGCATCACAAGAAACTTTTTTCTTTATGAAAGAGAAGCTGTATTACACTAATCATACTCAAGAATAAATGATGAGGGTCAAATTGTATTCTTTAACTTACTATCTTCCACAGAATGTACTACATGATACTTTAAAGAATAGTGAATAAAAATTCCTCCTAGTTAAAAAGAATAATTTTTGAAAAGTTGTCATAAAAATCAATTGTAATCCTTTTGTATTTGGTTTTCAAGAGTTCTATATTTGTTTTATTATGTTATATTATCTATTACATAAGAATAAATGATGGGTTTAAAACTTTTTTACTAATTATTTTTGATAATACTTAATGTAATACACATCATCGATGTTGTATTATTACTTGATATTGAATTTTAAAAATACGTTATTCTCTAAACCATACTCAAATTAATTATTTTATCATATTCGGTTAGAGGCTCGTATAGTTTTTAATTATAACATTAACAAAGGCATTCATATTTATGCAGCAAAATTTATCTCTCATTGTATAACATTATATCTTAAGATTAATGTATTGTAAAACCATCAGTTTGGAGATTTATGAATGGACTATTAGTTGTGATAAGTAAGAAATGCTCTTTGATAATTTCTGCTTTTCAAATTTCTGTGTGTGTGGGAATGTGGTATAGTCTTAGTTTTAATTGTTAATTGATACATTTGAAAATTGTTCAAAGTTGTTAAATTAATTACAAATCCTTTTATTTTTTTACATTGTTAATAAGTGGTACTATAAATATTAGAAGTATAAAGTATTTTACGTTTATTATAAAATGTTCTCTCACATGTTCGAAATTAAAGTGCCTCTTTGACAACATAATATGAAATAAAATGCATATTTAATAACCATCTAGGTATAGGAATTGTGCAAGCATTGAGTTTCTTATTATCATTCATTCGATTAAATTTTGAAATAATTTTTATCGTAACTTAGTTAAAGTTCTTAATATTAATCCACTAATTATTATTAAAATTATAAATATTTAAAAATATTTCTTTCTCGGTCTTTAGAATACTTTTCAAATTAAAAAAATATCCGTTCTTAATTTCACACTGCTACAATGTCAATTTAAATATGCTACTCTTAGTTAAACTCAATATTTAGAACCTATCTATTGATACTGTTCGCTTTGTTGTAATTATTATGAAAGGTATTATCACTTATTATAAAATATAGAATTGATTATTTTGCTTTTTAAATTTTTCTTTCAAAGATTTTATAAAAATATTAAGTTTTTAAAACCTAATTACTTTAGCAATAAATTCTAGTTCCAAAATTTTCAAATTAGATCAATTTAAGAAGTATTACATTTAAAAGTTATTTCCAGATATTTTTATCAGAAAAATTATATCATTTTAGAATGTGATAATTTCATGAAAATGCACCAAGATATTTACCCCAAAATACCCTCATTTTTAAGCAGAATGTCATCCATAATAATTAAAAGATTAGGAAATATTCCTGTGATTTGAGATTACATTACTTATATGTGAGAATAAAAAATTGAATTTAAATTCAATGATGCAAATTTTTAGAATGCAAGGAAATTTAATTTCATTCAAAAATAACTAAGAGGTACATCATAGATCTTATCACAAAAATAAAGAAATAAATTTTGAATAATTTGCAAAAGTACATTCACAAAATAAATATTATTGTCATTTTTAAGATATTGTTAATATCCACAAACATATTTGTTTCATTTATCAAAAAGCCAACTAATTATTAAAAAGAAGTTAAATGAATTAATATTAATGTTATTCTCTCAAAGATCTTGTTTATTTTAGATTACGTAAATGTTTATACTTAAGATTACGTAAACATCTATCAACTCTGCTAAAATATGGTTTAAACAATAACCTAAAAATTAGACGACATATTTCATTTCCATATAGTATGCTTATCACTAAAAATTCATTCCATTACTTAAAAGAATCATTAAATTGGTTTGTTTTGAAAATACTCAGTTAAAATCAAGGATGCTTGTAAGATAAAAGTAACAGAAAACATTTGTTAAGTAAATAAATAATTAAGTAAAAAAAAACAAAATATTAAAAAGAAATTTATAAAAAGACTTGCTCAAGTAAAAATATATACAAAGAAAAACAGAAATTTAAAGGTCATATATAACTTATATATTTTTGTAAATGCATATTTCATATATGCATGTTATACTCGACATCACATATATTTAATATATATAAAATGTTTCATTATAATATTTATGTGTGAAAGTAGGACTGCTTTAATTGCATTACTCTGAAGTAAAAAAACTAATTAAACAAGAATTATCTTTGTACAATTATTTTTCGTTTTAACATTTCAAAATTTGTTCAATTTTTTGTTCAAAGTTAAGTCTGAAATTCATTTAACAATGACCATTTAAATAATATCATATAAACGCAAAAGTTAGTATTCTTGTGTAAATAAAAACTTTAATTTCTAAGAATCTTAATCAGTGTAAATATATTTTACTATAAATCGAGAGTTAACATAAGTCCTTTTAAACTAAACTATTTATTACAGATGTAATACGTTTCAAAAATTAAATTTTCCAGTTGTATTTAAATTTTTTTCATTTTATGCTGTGACACATTTTATTGCATTGAAGTAATTATCATGCAAATAATTATATTCACATTCATGTTATGCTAAGCACTATTGCTAAATTTTAATAAATGAAGATACTCAAAATGCAGCAAGAAATCAACATATATTGTTAATTCTCCTCAAAAGTTCAATTCTTACTGTATTGTTTACTAATTTTTGGTTTCATAATTTCTAATTTTTAATAAATTTTTGATGTGTTTAAGCATTTTGTCACTGCACTATTACAAATATCTACACTCGGATGGAAATTTGAAATCAAGAGTGACTGAAAGGAATATCCAAGACATTTAAATTAAATAGAATAAAAGCACAAATTAATTTTAAATGATTCGATATTCCTCTTTGTCATTCTTCAATCAGATTGCCACAAAACGCACGTGGCATGAAAAAAAAAATATATATATATAATTTCTTTATATTGTAAATTTTTTAACTCTATTAGTAGAAAAATAAATACTTATATTTCTCAGTTTTCAGTCAAATAAGATTTTAAACATAAAATTTTTGAATATATAACTACATAACCATCAAACGTTTTGCTGGTTTTATTTTATCCCTTTAAGAGAATGAGAAACTTTACTAATGATTTTAGAGCTTATATGAGTATCTTAAATATATTTTAAGTTGATATATGTGTATATAATTGCTTTTAAAACCTATATGACATAACATTTTAATTTTGTGTAAAATATATTATGCATGAAAAATAAAAAATAGGGTAACAACCATTGAAGATTATTACCTTGTTCATAAAAGACATTGAAACCCTAATTATGAAAGACCTTATAATAAATAGTAATAAATAAAATATAAATTTTAAATTAATTAGTAATATATTTATTATTTATTTTTGTAAATAAAATAGGGGAAGAGCTAATGTTCGTCTCATACTCTTTGTAGGATTAATTTCTATGCTCAAAATTAAGGAATTCATGCTATAAAATTTGTATATTCCTCCACAAAAAGTTATATAAAGTCTAAAGTCTTAAGAAATTATGTATTTGTATGAAAAATCCAACCGCTGATTTAATATTATTTCAACTTTTTTCCTTTAGAAAGATTGTGGATAAAAATGAAAACACTAACGCGGTATGAAAATCTTCATTAAATTTTTCATATTTATTCTCTTATAAGAATTCAAAAAATATCTGCTTACACTCACTACATAAAGGTATTTTAGTTTACACTGTATGTAAACATATTTTAAGGCATTCATGGATCACATTATAAAATTTTTCGCAAAGATATTCCTGTAAGAATTTTTGACTATGTTGAGATGTGACTTCTCATTGAATTATATAAAAATATTACTTCATTATAAACTTTTTAAAATTATTTACAATTATTATCTCTTTGAAATCTTAGCAACAAATATTTAACATTTTTAATTGTTTTAAATGAGCAGATACATTTAAGCAACTATTCTAATTGAAAGTATAACGAATATATTTGTAAATTATATATAAAATATGTTTGTAATAAGTTAAATTTTATAATAAATAAAAATTTATTGTAAAACATCATGCACTTTTTAATAAAATTCTTGAATGAATATAATAAAATTAAATGAAAAAAATTATTTAATACACTGCGTGACAATGAAAACGCAACAGCAAGAACAAAAAGCGAGAAGAGGGCAAAACTTGGAAAACAGAAAGATAGATAGAGAGAGAGAGAGCAATGAACAATAATTGATCTGTATTTCGAAATGATATGCCTAATATAGTGGGAGAACAGGTTCAGGTTAGTAGGTTGTAGGACTACCTTGGATGATGATAGACGAAGCAATTTCTAGCACATAGTGAATGAGAATACCTGTGGTGTCCAGAGGTATGGATCTCCATGTGCTGTCAAACATTTGTCTAGGTATGTCAACTGAAGGTAGCAATGGAAGGGTTTGTCAATGTTGTCCAATCATATCTCAAAGATGTTCCATTGGTAGGAAATCTGGAAGGTGGTCTGGGAAGATGCAGTACATCTTGCAGGGCATGTTAGCTGAGGCATCAATGTCCTCATAAGCGGTCGGGTGTTTCCTGCTAATAAAAATTATTGAGAATGTCACCGGCTACAGCACATCACCCGAGCAATTTTGGACAATTGGATTGCCATGAATACAAATTAGAGGTGATCTGGAATCATACACAATGTTGTCTCAAGCCATGATGTAAAGTTGTCGCACTATTGGATGTTCCAAAATCGCAGCAAAATTGTACTTATTGCCACTTCGACTTCACACTTGTAAATGGGGACTATCACCGAAGAAACAGAACTCATCTGAGATGATGATACTGTGCCACTCCGTTGTCTACATCTCTCAAATCTAACACCTATTCAGTCCATGGCGTCTATGCTGTGGAATTAAAAGCCATCTTTTTAACATACGCAATAAGCGATGGTCACTAGAAGCAAATAGACGGCGAAAGTGTCTGTTACATAAGAAATCATTCTTGAACATGCCTTAGAGTTTTGGTGGACATAATTTGAGATCCGGCACCGTCTCCCGTTGTACGATACAATCTGCGAGTGCTGATGTCAGTCTGGCTACACCTGTTACTCGCAAACTTTCCACAGTTCCTTGTTAGAGTCATCTTCGCCCCATCCGGTGCATTGTGGATGCATCCAGATGTCTGCTATCTGCAGTAAGAACCAACCAGCTTTTTTCAGTCCGATCACCATGCTGATCATCTGGATCTGATTCCATAGACAATGGCTTACCATTTTGTAAAATTATAGATTCTTAATCTATGATTACAAACTTTCAACGATTATTTTCCAATCAGCATTTACGGCGCATATATAATCCTCTGAGCTGCTTCCTAATTTTATATGTTATCTTACGTAAGTTTTTGAGATGAGCATTACAAATAATTTTTAGAATTGCATAATGGTGCGTTTACACTGGGATTTTCGTAATTTTCTGGTCACTCCATCTTGATGTTGCATTTGCAATGTCGTGCAGTATACATTGTAAAATTCAGCACAAATTTCTTTTATAATAACTATATAAAATCCTTTATAATATTTTGACTTTATATAGAAAAATTTTTGTAATGTTATATTAAACTATATCTCATTTTCTGATTTAAAACGCCACTTTTCCTGTTTCAAAGATTATATAAAAAATATAACATAAGATATAACATAAGATTATACAGACTATTTATGGACCAATAGACCAGGTACATAGGAATTAAAATACTTTTGCAACAATATTTTTTATTTAAAATGTTTTCATTTTCTCAAAAAGTATCTGATGAATTTTTATGCATTGAGAATATAGAATTTAATAGACTTTTTCTAGTAAATAGATGCGTTTTCAAGACTTAAGAGATTTTACTGCGCAGGTAAAATTTAATTCCAAATAAAAATTATCTCTTATCTTGATTATCCATTTAGAATAGTAATCCGCATGCTTCCAAAATGAGGTGGTTAGATTATCAGTTTCTTTCTTTTGACTAATACACCGCGTTACATAATGATAGAACCACCGACTATTTTTAGCCTAGCATACAGTAATTGGATAAATGATTGAAATACATATTTTTATGGAAGATATACAAAATAACAATAACAAAGTAAAAACTTTACTCATGTTTATATTTTCATGTAATTAAATAAAAAATACACATTTTAGGTTGCAAAATGATAGTACAACCCATAATTTTAAGTGGAATAATCGATCCCAGTGAAGCATGTGCAGTTGGGTATCAACAAACCGGTATATAAAAGCTTCGCATTTAATCAACTAACCTTACCTTACTTGCATTTATCGTGAGCACGCATAGTTTATTGATTTGAAAAGGTGTCACCATTTATGAGTAGGAAAAAGCCGTTATCTGATTTTGAAAAAGGACAAATTGCGGCTTTTAACCAATCAGCATTGTCTTCACGGAATATAGGAAGATATATTGGGTGTTTACCACAAGTGATCAATAATTTTCTCCATCTTGGATCCAAATATAGGACAAAGAAATCCAGGGGAAGACCTAGAAAATTAACAAAGCGGCAAGAAAGGTTAGCTGTAAGAAAGTTAAAAGCTGGTGAAATATTGAACAGACTATCACGAGACCCCACCATCAAAGTTCGCAAGGCAATTCTCTCCAGAATAGCTCGGCGGGACGAACATCTTGAGTACAGGAAAATAAAAATGCAACCGAGACTTACAGATCTTCACAAACGAAAAAGGATGAAATGGGCTAAAGAAAACATGACTTGAAAATAACAGTGGATTTAAGTAGTGTTCAGCAACCAAAAAAAAAAAATAATAATAATCTAGATGGTCCTGACGGGTGGGCATTCTATTGGAGGGATCTTCTAAATGAGTCACATATTTTTTCTAAGTGACAGTATGGAGGAGGATCGTTAATGGTTTGGGCTGGATTTGGCAATGCTTTGCGGACTAACATTGCCTTCCCTACTGGTCGAATGAGAGAAATAGACTATCAAGACTTGTTAGAAGAAAATGTGTTGTTTTGAAGAAGAAATTGGAGGCCCATTTTGGATGATCCAACAGGATAATGTTGCAAACTCGTCTCGGGAATGGTTCCTGGACAATGGAGTGCAGGTAATCGAATGGCCTGGTTGATCCCCTGACATAAACCCCATGAAAACAGCTCTGGGGAATTTAACGCAGGACCGTATACGCCAACGGCAAGCAGTATTCAACAGTTCAAGAATTGAAACACTCTATTATTACAGAATAGGAAAATCTGAAATCAGATATAATCAAACGCTTAGTCGAAAGCATACCTAAATCGAATTTTTGAACTTATAACCAAAAAAGGGTGCTCATACAAAGTATTAACTGAAAGTGGTTCTATCATTATGCAACCTTAAATTTTCATTTTTTATTTTATTGCATTAAAATACAAAACATGAGTAATGTTTTTACTTTGTTATTGTCACTCTTATTTTGTACATTTTCAATAAAAATATTTATTTCAGTCATTTATTCCAATTACTGTATGCTAGGCTGAAAATACATGGTGGTTCTATCCTTATGCAACGCGGTGTATACGATGCTATTTTTCTCAAAAATTAGTGAGAAAATTTCTAAATTTATTTATATGTAATACGATTTTACTATCCTATACGTAAAAGGGGTAGAATGTAAAACATTAGAAATCTCAGACTTTTGGATTTTTTTAACTCCTATATGTATGGTTATTTGTAATCAAACCTGAAAAAGAAACTTTCTTATTAGATTATTCTGAATTACAATTAAATGATTGCACAATTAATCTTTTTTGCTCTGAGTTATAAATAAAACATGAAACAGAATATTTGAAAGACTGCAACTGAAATTGTTCGTTTCAAATCTAACTTCTAATTTTATTCAGTATTAATATTTTAGGCGTCTCATGTATTCTTGGATTTTATGAAAAGTTAGTTTTATTGGTAGGAAAAAGATTTTATACAAATTTTATAACCAGAGAGATACTTACACAAGAAAATTTAAATTCGATTTCCATAGAAAAGCTCTATTTTGTTTTTAAATTTTAAATAGATTTTAATGTATACAACACTAAAATGCTTTCAGATTTTTGCAATAAAATTAGACATAAAAGACACTAGACATATATACTATCAAAACAACTTGCTGAAACTAACTTTAGAGAATTTTAGGCTCTATAAAAAGACCTAAAATGAACATCTAACAAATAATTTGTATTCACTTTTATTTAAATATGCCGTCTTGAACGAAACTTAAATATATTCTTTGAGAATATTTCCTTTCATGTTTCATGCAAATTTGTCTCTTTCCATTGCTAATTATTCGTAAGAAAACTATCAATAAAAGTTTTTATTTGTGAAAATAGAACTTTAAATATTGAGATAATATTCTTTATTTTCCATAACAGATTTCCACTTTATTATTTGCTATTAGTATTCTTAGCAGTTGATGTAACCTGAAGTTGAAATTTTAATAAGGCATGCATCCTTAGTTTAAGACTGGTTTACTTATTTTATGGAGATTATAAAAACAGAAATGATAAGTAAGTAATAATGTTTCTAAATGTAATTTTATAGAAATCTGTCTTTGTATTAAAAGTGAATAAATTCGTATCGTAAGTAAGTTTTGTGCGTTGATTTTTATTGAACTCAATTTGAGAAAGCACATACAGTTTTTACATTAGTTGCAAATATTTCTCTAAGAAATATTATTTTTTGTGTATTAAATCAATGAACTGCTTAAAGTTATAAAAATAATTATTAAAAAGAACATAATTTATAGTATGATTTAAAACATACTATTTATTAAACAATTTTTGTGTGAGTATATATATATATATATATATATATATATATTTATATATATATATATATATATATATATATATATATATATATATATATATATATATATATATATATATATATATATATATATATATATATATATATATATATATATATATATATATATATATATATATATATATATATATATATATATATATATATATATATATATATATATATATATATATATATATATATATATATATATATATAATTTCCTTTGGTTAATTTTAATCACTCAATTTACATGCTTTCTAAAGACCTATTTCAGATTTTAAGTAATTGAAAAAAAAATTTTATTGATAATATATATATAATATATAAAGAAACACTAATTTAATTTCTCCTATGTTTACTAAATTAAATCTTTCGTTCGGTGTTTCTACAGTAAAACATTCCCTAATTAGTATTGACACTATATGTCACATTTTTAAAAGGAAATGTTCTTTATATTTACATTGGGTAAGAATTTCTAAAGAATTTCAAGAATCATTTATCTGAATATTTAATAACTTCTTAAAACTCATGTTATTAAAAACACTAATTTTCATTTTTTATGTTCAATATTTGCGTAATTTCCTTTTACACATTACTTATATAATATATGAAAGAATTTAGTATTAATTAAATATCAAGAGGAATGAAAATTCGTATATATATATATATATATATATATATATATATATATATATATATATATATATATATAAATAAATATATATATATATATATATATATATATATATATATATATATATATATATATATATATATATATACATACATATATACAGAGAGAGAGAGAGAAATTCCTCCATTTAAACAAATTCAAATTGACATATCTACCAAGAATTCATGCTTATTTATGAAAATCATATATATAAATGTCATAGTTATGAATAGATAGTGATTAGAACACTTAAGATGATTTAGCATATTGCTAATTTCTATTTTCCAGTTACAAATTTTACACTAAACTCTCCAAAATTCTAGCTTAGATATTTTTTACTATATGCCATTTATCAACTCCCTATTTAGAAGTAAATAAATTAAACTTAACTTTTCGCTATATTATTGTATACAAATTTTATAATGGAAAGTTATAGTTTGTGACAAATTTGAAAGACAACATAACATTATGACTACAATGATCTTCCTTTTAAAAATGATTTATTTTTTCACTATTATAATCATTATAACCTACTTTATTATCAATTAATATTGAATGATATAATCAAAAAAATTTTACTCTCAGATCCCGAATTCTGTAAACATCAATATTATTTAAAATTAGCATGAGCAGCATATGATATTTGTGTATTTTAAAGGGAATGTATAAATTTAATAAAGTATTATGAATATCACATTAAAATTCTTGTATAAAATATTTTGTCATCTTATTAGTATTTTTCATCGGAAACATTGTGTTGTACTACGTCAGTGACACAGATTAAATTAAATTTTACTTATGAATATATTGTTCAAATTATTCAAGTAAAAGATCGCAAGAAAGCTCAGAATCTATGTTAAATTCATCTTGTACACCACTCAAATCATCACTTACAAATCTTTTTCCATCTAAGAAAGGACAAACAAAAAAACTCAATCCCTTGCTTTGTTTTCTCTCAAGTAATCAAATTGTGAGTGACGAGGTATTGTAGAAATGCTGCAACCCAGAATTGTTTGTTTATTGATGTTAAAATCTCATTACGCTGTAAATTTGGAAAGGCTTTGTCCTCGAATAAAAAAAAATTGTCCATGATTCGAAATGATTGTTATTTTCTTTGCTCAGTGGAAGAATTATTAAGAGGTAAGTGTCAGTTAATTTTATTTTCCAAAGAGATAAAATGCTCAGAGATAACTTATTAAAAATTGTAATGAAAAATAAGAATGTTTATAACCTTGTTATTTTTGAGATGTATTCCAAAACTTAAATAGAGAGAGGGAGATTGTCGTCAAAGAAAAAAAAAAACAAGAAAAATATTTATTTTGTCAAAATTTTGTTATTATATTAACTTGTATTTTTTTTCTGCTTTATAAATTCGTGCCTTACATGTTTTCTTAATAACATAAGTAAATACATTTCAAGTAATCCTTCTCATTTTGTAAAAAAATAAATAAATAAATAATTATAATAATTTAGAAATGAAAATTTTTTTAGCGGTGTATTTCATCATTTATTCATATACAAAAAGCATTCATTGAAATTTATTTAAGATTGATTCACAACCTTTAATTTTTTGAAAGCAAGAAACATTAGAATTCCTTGGGGCTTATCGTTTTGGAAAAAATAGGCTTTATTTTCTAATAAAATTATGCTGTTTTTGATTATGAGGATTATTAATAGATAAAGATATTGAAACTTTTAATAATAAGAATATAATCTATGCTTCAACATAGTTTCAGCCTGTACTCTCAAACCTTGCGCCATAAAACCCAACCAACCTGTACTCTCAGAGTATATAAATAATTCGGTGCTTCTATACTTAACATAATAATAATTCGGTGCTTCTATACTTAACATAATAATAATTCGGTGCTTCTATACTTAACATAATAATAATTCGGTGCTTCTATACTTAACATAATAATAATTCGGTGCTTCTATACTTAACATAATAATAATTCGGTGCTTCTATACTTAACATAATAATAATTCGGTGCTTCTATACTTAACATAATAATAATTCGGTGCTTCTATACTTAACATAATAATAATTCGGTGCTTCTATACTGAACATAATAATAATTCGGTGCTTCTATGCTTAACATAATAATAATTCGGTGCTTCTATGCTTAACATAATAATAATTCGGTGCTTCTATGCTTAACATTATCTATCTTACTTTTTACGAATTTATTAACGTTAGTCAAATATTAAATTTTCAGTTTCTAAAATTGAAAAAAAAATTCTATAAAGATAAAACAGTTTATAGTGGTAAATTTAACTATTTCAAACTATATTATAGATTAACAAGAAATATTTAATCCAGAGATAATTGGAAGTGATAAACAAAATATAAGCAATTATTACTGTATTTATTTGAAAAAAAATTCTAGTTAAAATACTTAAATTTAAGCTTTAGATTTTGTTGATAATTGATTATTATTAGATTATTATCCGACTTGCCGAAGTACAGCACATGCTGATTTAATAGATTGTATTTGACAATTGATGTAATTGATGGAATATACTTTAATATTTTTTAATGTAATTTTAAACAAGTTGAGTAATATTAACTATTATTTACCGATAAAAACATCAAATAAAATTCTTGAATATGATTATTAATATATGGATGCACAATAGTTCAAAGTTCTCGTATTTTTGCAAAGAATCAGTTTCTATATTTTTTTAAAACTTTCATAAAATAAATATTATATTCAGATGATTATGTTATAGTGTTGTAAAACAAAGAATTTAAGCTCGAACTCTAAATGTGTGAAAACACAGCTGTAAAATTTACTATAGATAAAGCTCCATGTGTAATTTATTATTGTATATTAAAGAATGTTCCATGTATATTAAAGAATTATTTTCTCTTCCTCTTTAATTTCTGTTTATATTTTCTATTTATTAAAGTAAAATTATCAGTCGAATAAAGAAAAATCTACATCTATTCAAAAATAATTTAAGAATACTTTTGAGAAACTCAAAACTAAACTTACTTTATCACACTGTACAGTTTCTGAGTTACATATTGAAGAGAAATAAAGTTTCTGAAGAATTCGTGAGAAAAATTTAATATACAAGTAATGTATAGTAATGAAATTAATCATTAATAATTTTCAAAGATATGATGTAAAATATTCAATTTATTTGCCACTTAATATTATTTCATTTATATGAACAATAGTGAATAATATAAATTGAGCAAAAGCTGTCAGAAATTATAAATGAATATTTCTATGTAAAGAATATTACTTTATCTTTTACCAATTAACAAAAAAGCAGCAAATGTATTTATGTAAAAACATGTCTTTAGCTTTTACCAATTAAAAATTGTCAAAACTGTATTTATAATGTACCAAAAATATGCATTTTCTTTGAAATGTACTAGAACCTCACATTATGGAGAAACAATCTAAATTTTTACTCTGAACAAATTAGCTACATATATTTAACTTTTAAACCAATTGAAACATTAAAACATATTAAAAGTATATAGCATTTCAGGCTTGAGATTTCTCACATAAATTTATTATAAAATATTAACTTTTGGAACTTAAAAATTATTTTAAATAATGAAATTCTCTTTACAGTATATTATACTATAAATACAAAAATTTTTTTCAATAATTTATTTTAAATACGTACTGAAATAGCTAGTCTCGGCAACAAAAATACAAAAATGTGAAATGACTAAAATAAAGAATGTAGATTTTATCTGAAAATAGTAATAGCTGTGAAAGAAAGAAATCCGGAAAAATTTAAAAACACATTTTCATAGAAAAATACGTTTTAGAATTTGAAAAAAAAAGCAATATTATTCTATACTTATGATTGCACTGCTGAAATATAAATTTTGTATCCAGTCTGATGGAAGTAAAAAGGAGTTTAAATTTTCTACTGCTGATAAAAATGACAATATAGGCCATTTTATTGCTAAGTTTAATTTGCTGATGAAATAGACTGTTGAAATATAATTAAAATATTGTTAAAAATCTCAAATCATATAAAATTTTAAGTTATTAAATGTGAAATCTCAAATTATTGAGAAAACAGACTAGTTAATATTCCTTATGCTCCAAATGGGGACAACCTGAAGATTTCTTGTGTTTTCATAATGAAGAAAGTGACAGTATGATTTCATAATGAAGAAGTTTTTCGGAAATGAAATATATGATTGAGACACAATTTTCTGTAGAGTAAAATTCTTAAAATTATAAACATTTTTTTATAAATTATCTATTTTTTGATTGCAAATAAAAAAGTCAAACAAAAAATTTTAGTATGACATTAGTAATTGACATGAATGTAAAAAAAGATTTTTCAAATAAATTTAAATATTTTATTTTTGGTTTATCTTATTTGGCATTGAATATCTTTAAAATATTTGCATTTAATAAAAGTATATTAGCAAATATTTTTTTGAACAAACGTTATAACATATTTTATTTTTGCCTAAAATTCTTAATGAATTGCTTGCAATTAATTCTTAAATTTTTAAAATATTACTTGCTACTAAATGCATAATCAAAATGTTAAATTTTAAGTTTTTTTTTCCTTTTTTATTAAATCTGAATGTATGTATAATTTCAATACGGAAAGAATAATTTAAATAAAAATTAAACATTCCATATTATCTGGATTTTCCACTTGCAGATTTTATTTTAAGATTGACTTTAATTTCCATTTTCATATTATCCTTAATGAGCACAGTAATACGCTGAATCTACAATGCATTACAGAATTTATAATATTAGCTAATACCCTTCTTTCATTCGATAACAATCAACGAATCTTTTTAAACACATATATGTGGTACGATTACTTCAAACAAATGTATTTTTCCGTTTCATTAGTTTGGATTTTTAACATAACTTTAACAGTTGAAAAACAACCACAGTGAGATTTTTTAATAAGCATTGAACCAAAATTTTTATTGCTAAACTGATAGGTCACTCTAGATAAAAAATTTTGTAGAAACAAATTATATTAATGTGTGTGTGTGTGTGTGTGTGTGTGTGTGTGTGTGTGTGTGTGTGTGTGTGTGTGTGTGTGTGTGTGTGTGTGTGTGTGTGTGTGTGTGTGTGTGTGTGTGTGTGTGTGACATGAAATATAATCTACTTCTCTTTAAAGATTAAACTAATTCAATAAATTTTGCTATGTTACAATTGTGACTGAATTTAATTTTCTGATAGTAAATGTAGGAATATTTAAAACGTAATGTCATGTTATTGTAAATTATTTAACTTTTATTTATGTTGTTCTGTATAAGATTAACTTATTGCATTTTTTCTGACATTTAAATCTATTTTAGATGAGAATATGACGCAATATTTACATAAATGTAATCCTTGGAATGGTAGAACATTAACTTTAAGGCACCTGAGAGAAATCATCGTTAGGAATACCAAACGAATAAATATGGTCCTCATCTACATAAACGCCTCATATTCCATACTAGCAGCATGCAAGGAACACTATTTTCAAGAATGTAAATGATCCATGCAAATAGTAGCAAAGTCAGTATTGATATTGAAAAGGATAAACTGCTCCCTTGATATCAGTATTCTTATCCATTGCAGTTCAGAAAATTTCACGAGAACAAATTATCAAAAGCTGCAGCTTTACTAAAAAAACATTTTATAAATAATACATTCGTTCGTGTAAAGATTCTGTTCGAAGTCAATTTTTGAAGATTTTTGTGTTTGATACTTTAACATTACTATGCAACATGCTTCATACTTTGTGATATGATTTCCGACTTAAATATTTGCAAAACAAATATCAATTTTAAAAGAAAATAAAGAAATTCAGTAGTTATTATTTTTTGTCATTCTATTGAAATAGAATTGAAATCATACCAAATAAAAATTGTTTATATTATTATATAGAAAAATATTTTTAAATAATTTTATTTTAAAATTTACTGAAAAAGCCGCTGCAACACCATTTTTAATTTATTTTAAATTTATTTAAGTAAAAAGTTTTAATATCAACTACTATTGGAAATAAACTAATAACACTTGCATGATTAATTAATGAAGCTACAAAATATAGATACGGCATTTACAATTAAAATATTAACCCATTAAAATGTACAAATAGAAATGCTAATTTTTCCTTACAACTTAAAAAATAGATATTAAATAATTTTCTAGATTTTGAATAATATTGAAAAAAAGTGTCGTAACCGATTGTGTTAATAATCAATGAATAAAAATGGGAACCAAGTTTGATATCTTTGATCTACATTTTAATACAAGATACCAGTAGAGTCCAATAAATACATTAGGTTTAGAATTGCATAAATTTTTGGATCAATAAATGAGATAAGCAAATATGTTTATGGTGTCATGAAATATGTTTTGTACACAAATCTGACTTATTTTTTATTATATTATATTTTAATTAGTTTGCCCATTTCAGTTATTCAGCTAACTTAATTTTCTGAAACTAATATTACACTAATTCTCTCAGAATGAAAAGAGATAAAATTATAACACTCTAAATATTCAAATAATAATA
Source organism: Latrodectus elegans (assembly GCA_030067965.1). Taxonomy (NCBI): domain Eukaryota; kingdom Metazoa; phylum Arthropoda; class Arachnida; order Araneae; family Theridiidae; genus Latrodectus; species Latrodectus elegans. The sequence continues at coordinate 42,145,672 of CM057813.1, read as the reverse complement.
TTAAAAATTATTTTACATTTTTAACTGTATTAATAGTAATATTCTGTATTTTATTTCACATCTTAAATATTCAGTTTTTTTTTAATGTAAGGAAATAATAAGAAATTATTAGGAATAGTTTTTAAGAAAGAATATAGAAAATATTATGAAAAATATAAAACCACAAATAAAATGATTTTCATAAAAATATTTTAATAAAAATCAGGTTGATATAAATTAGCATATATTTCATATGCATGAAAATTAAAATTATTTCTTTAATGAAATTAAATTTTATACTACAATGCTTACAACCGTAAATTTAACACCCTGAATGTACTATGCAAATAACATGAAATTTACAACATGTGTTAACGGAGGTAAGATAATGTACATGATTAGAATTCCAGTGCAGATGCACATTACGTATTTCTGTTGCGCCACTTAAAATTGCTATTTAAGGCTTGGAGACTTAGATGATTTCAAAATCGGTAATTGTGTTTCTCTTGTGGTTTTTTCCCACAAAACGATGAATTATGCCTCGTGGAAAACAACGATCATTTTTTGATCAAGTATCGGAGTTTGACAAATGAAGGATAATAGCCTACCGAGATGGAGGATTACCTTTCAGAGAAATCAGTGGTCGTGTTGGACGAAACCATACAACTGCAATGCAGACATGGGATCGTTGGATACAAAAGAGTACGAAGGACCGACGTGTTCGATGGTATCCACTTCAGTGCACCACTTCACATGATGACTGCAGTGGCGCATCGCTTAACCACATCACGAACATAAGCACAGCACATTCAGTCTGAAACGGATCATCCAATGTCTACGCTTACCATTCGACGCCATTTATAGCAGAGTGGTCTGTCCGTAAGACGTCCAATGCTTCGTCTACCCTGAACACAGAGCGACTGACGTCTTCGCCCCCAACGGTCGATGAAAGAAAAATGTGAATGGCAGAATGGAACGAAATTGTCTTTACTGACGAGTCACGCTTCTGTCTGCAACACCACGATGGTTGCATTCAAATATAGAGACACCGTTGGCAGAACATATTCTTTATGCACCACCAAATAGGTCCTGCACCGGGTTTTATGGTATGGGGCGGTATTAGCTATTACTCTGGCACTCTTCTAGTGCGCATTACTGGTATTTTAAAGAGACAACACTACATCTTTGAGGTAAGTAAAACAGTTGAATTTCTAATAAACAATTAAAACTTAGTTTGTTGGATTGGGAACTCTTCTACAACTTAGCAAAAACACCTGCTTTGATCAAAGTAAAGCTCTGTCTTTGTAAATATCAAAAACTGTTTGAATATGATTTATAAACTTTGATTTAATTATAATCAAGAACTCTGCAAAATTACAATTATTAGGTTAACTGTATATAATTCATCATAGACTCCATTATATTGTCATCTTGTTTTCATCTTTACAATTAACCGGAATTTGATTGTATATTTAAGGACATGTTGTAAGATAATCATGTTCAACTGTTGTAAAAATTTTATGATTTCACTTTTTAATATATTTTTAAATAAAAGTCCCAGCAGCTCCCATTAAACTGGTAAAGCTCCTTGGAGTTAGGTAGAGGGGAGTTCGCTGGTGTCAATGTCAACATCTTTGAGGTGTTGGAGAGAGTTACCCTTCCTTATCTTCAGAGTTTACCAACAGCCATATTTAAACCAGATAACACGTGTCCCACCTTGTCTAAGGGTTCTTCATCAGTCTCCAGATTCAATTGCTTCCCTGGATGTCTCATTCTTCGAATCTTTGGCCCGATTGAAATGTAGTCCATGGTTTCTCAACGATTGACCCAGATTACATCCCCAGCTGCCATATCAGATCAACTTTGGTAACGTGTGGAAGCTGCTTGGTCTGCTGTACTCCAAGAACCCATCCAAAACCTCCTTGAATCAATACCGAGGTGTGTGGCTGCGGTGATCTCCAACAAAGGAGGCTATTCACTGTACTGATTTTAACAGGAACCACACTTCATAGAAGTCTATAAATTTAATCAGTCGATTCTTGTCTAACATGTTGTCTACAAAAAATGTTTTGTTGTAACACTTTTTTTCTTTTTTTGTGTTGCTATTTGGGTGGCCAGCAGTGTATATTAAATCATAACTGACAAATTATTTTCAGAGAAAATAAATATCAGTTCATAATTCTTATTCACATTTATTTATGCTTAGATTTTGCCGTCTATAGCTACAGATAGTTAAAGTACTTTTAAATGTTTTATTAGGAAACAGAATTAAATAAGGGAATTTTTTAGCAATATTATGCTATAATGTCATCATTCTACAAATGTGCATTTTACAACTGTTTTTCAATATAAATTAAAATACTAAACAGAAATTACAATCAATTTTTGCTTACATATTTTATTGATTACTTATGAGGAAATGTTTTACATTAAATTAGAGTCATTAAAATTAATTTTTTTACCATTTTACAAATATAAAAGGCGGTTTCTAATAAGCGAATTTTTTATCTCATGATACAAATATAAGTTTTAAAATATTAAATGCAATTTAAATTAAAAAAATTAAAAAAAAATAATTTAAAAAATGAAATAAATAAAAGTGGAAGAAAATGCTAATGTAAAATGTATGCTCTAAAGTCTATAAATCAAAGCAGAACATGTAAAACTGTAAATTTAACAACATTCAATTTGAAGTGGAATTTTTGTATTAAAAAGTTACAGATATTGATACATCGATATATTTAAATATATTAATTATTTACACCAAAAGAAAAAAAAATCTTCCAAGTGCAGTAAACTATCTCAAAGAATAGAACACAGCTAGGAAAAAGAGTAATCAAAAGTTATTAGCTTTAAAGTATATAACATGTTATAGTAATGATCAGAACACTATCTGCGTGAGGAATTCATGGCATTGTTCATCATTGTCGCAATATATATTGAGTTCACATTGTTAAAATCATAATATGCCTTTTTATCGAACGATTTACTATAATAAATGTGTGTATAATGTGAATTATATTTCTGTAAGATAATATAAATAATAATGATGATATAAATAATAATTCTGTAAGAAAAAAATGAAAAACTAAATACTTCTAACAGTAATTTTGAATTTCTCATTATATTTTTCTTGTTCAGCAAAATTATTAAATATTTGAATTCGAAATTAATTTTTTACGTTTGCGAAAAATATAGTTTTGAGCAATCAAATTGATAAAAATAAGAATAATATATTCATCTAAAATATATGTTTCTTTATCACTAATGATATAACGGATTTTCTATATAAATTGAATGAGTTTAAAACTATGTTTATAATTATATATTACTATAGCAATATATATGTGTATATATATATATATATATATATATATATATATATATATATATATATATATATATATATATATATATATATATATGTGTATATATATATATATATATATATATATATATATATATATATAACTTGTACTGCATGTCTGATTTCTATTCCATTGTTGAAAAAATAACCTATATAACTTTAAATTCCTTTTTATGTAAGAATACAAATAAATATAGAGAAATATAACAATATCAAAGTTTCAAAAATGAAATAAAAAGATATTATTTTTCTTTCACTATTTACATCCTCTCCCAAAAAATCATGAATATGAATTAGATTCAAAGAAAACTCTCTTCACCCAGTAACATCTTTTGAAAACTTCGCTTTGAGGGCAAAACATATTTTAGTCATCGTGAATCATCTATTTTAAACAGCAAAATGCAAAGTCGATTATTTTTTTTACATTTTTATGTTTTTATTTTATTTATGAGAACATCTCTTACGTTTTCAGGCGTCAACTGACAAGTAAAAAAAAATCTAAATGATCTCAGTGTCCAGATTTTCTCTTATCATCTGTATTTGTTACTCTTGTTCCAGTTTTTTTTTGTTTCTTAAAAACTCTTAAAATCTTTACTTTGGCATCTCACCCCGTTTTCTTTCCTTTATGACTGTGAAACATTTTACACCGAACCGAATCGGTAGTAAATGGAGAAAGCGCCAAGTTGTCTTCTTCCAATCACTTTCCTTCGAATGGTACTTCCGAGTGCAACAAAATAGAAAAGATAAAATATATTTTTACTCATGGCATTAATGAATTCTGTCTGCTAAGATGTGTGAGTTACTTTGTGATTCTCTTTAGCTACAAATCATGCTTTTGTTACTCTAATTAACAACACGTAAAAATGTGTGTGTTTTTTCTCTAATTTAATTTTTATGAATTTCCATTCTTCTCTCTCTTTTTAATATACTAATGAACATATATTAAATATATATTAATTAATATTAATACATAACTTTATTATTACGTGCATTAAGTTTAAATGTAATTCAAAAATATTCTAAGTTAAACAACTCAACCACTTACTTAAATGACTTTATTGTATTCAATTTTATATTGAATAAATTAAGTCTACTATATGTTTATTTTAACGTTGTACACATTGAATATTATATAAATATTCAATATAACTACAAATTACTATGACTTATAAAATAAAATATTTTTAATTTACATTAATACAAAACAGTTTAAATTTAAATGTTTAATTTTCATCTATATTTGTATGTAATATATCCTTTAAAAATACATGCATTTTAATGTAGCTCAAAAATTCTTGCTAATGCTTATATTAATAAGAATTATAAACCATATTTCCAATAATTAATATTGTCTGATTTTTATACAATGTAGTTTAGTTTCGGTGACTCAAAAGCTTCACGCTGCATCCTGTTATGATGAGAAAACTCGTGCTACCACATATTTTCTTTCATTTTAGATATTCTATTCCCAATTTTGAATAGGGATAAAATAAACAAAATGTATTCCTGTGAAATGGATCTTAAAAATGCACAATAAATATGTCGAAAGCATTAAACTTGTTGCAGAATTTGAAGTTTTGTAGCATACTAACACCTGTGAACTAAGTGACAGAGGCGAGTAGCGTTACCTATTATTGCCAAACCACCACAAATATGTTAATATGGTGGTACACATTCATACATCATCACAGAAGAAAAACAGAGAAAGAAAGTATCATACATGCCAGAACTGAGATTCGAAACCGGAATTCACAGCTTAGGAGTTAGAAGTACTAACCACTGAGCCATTGGTTGGAACTTCTATGATTCAATTAAAATTTCACAATTTGAAAGAAAACATCTTTTTTGTGTTTTTACAATTATTCAAATCTTAAATATTCATATGTGTATGAAGGATCAATATTCATGCAGATCTTACTTACACTAATATTACTTAAATAAGGTTTATTATTTTATATTCGTAAAAATATTTTGCTAAAATTTTCGCAAACTTTATGAAATCTATAAAGTAATTTAGTATTGTATATACATACTCTGATGATTATGATAAGATTTTCTCTTAAAATATGTGTAATAAAAATTCATGTTTTTTAAAGTTATGAACAATTTACGCACGTAAAAATACGTTTGATAAGTAAAATATTTAAAATTTTATGCAAAATTAATACATGTGGATAGATTTTTAAATAATTGTTATGTCATAAAAGTCATGTTAATATAAGTTTAATTATAGAAAAATTTTATATATATTAGATAAAGCTTCAAAAAATGAATATTAATTGATTAAAAATACCATTTGAAAGATGCCTTTGAAGTAAATGAAATCAACAGTAAATGGGGAAATTCTGTCATTGTATAATATATATATGTAAATACAATTTTAATAAACTACTTTAATAAATACTTTTAGAGCATTAATCCTCATCTAATTGTTATTTTACTTTATTAAAATATAATTAGGTGGCTCCATCTAGTGTAGAATAAGAAATGAATAATATTGTATATTGTGAAGCATTCATAACTTTCATAGGATTTAATTAATAAATACATTCAATCCCAACTAGTTGTTAATAACGCACTCCATACTTATTAACACAAACGAAAAATATATTCGTGGTTATTAATATTGTTTCGAGCTTTATTTGAGTTATTTTCAAAATATGTTTATAATAAAAATAACTTCTTTATTGCTTTTTTTTCTTTCCTTTTTCTGTTGATGCATTTTATTCATACGTTAGTATAAAGACATGTTTTTAAGTTTTAAAAATTTTAAAATTTCAGCAGTATAATTAATTTTTTCAAAAAACAATTATCAAAATAAGATAAGAATGCGTATTTGTGAAAATAAATTTTGAATATATATTCATAAAGGCATTCTTAGGAATGGATTTTTGAGTTATCAAGTAATTCCTCAGATCTTAATTATAGAAATCATTTCTTTTGGATAATAACTCAAATTTTAAGTAGGATTTTTAACATATACAGATGGCTCTTAAAACTGTAACACATTGAAGGTAAGTAAATGAAGTTATCACAAAGAATGTTAATGCATGTAATCATTATATTCCATTAAGTCAAAATATTTACATATTAAAGCAGTTTGGAATCTTACAAATGTGAAAAATAAGTAAAAATTGCTGACTCCTTTAGAATAAAAAGCGGTTGTATAGTTGGGCATACAATCGAAATGGTTTTCGATGAAGACATGGACAACTTTTTTCATGATTGTCTAAATCCATAGTACAAAGTTTAATTCGGACTATGGGGAAGATAAACGACTTCCGAAAAAAATATCTTTGGTTGGAGTTCATCCACTGGAGACTGATGTTTCATTTCCACTATCTGTATGTACATCTTTCTTGAGAGTGCTTTAATGATTTCATAATTTTCTACTTCGCAACATGTGAATACGCGTTACTATGTATATAAAACTTTTTAAAAAATATATATAATTTACAAGAAGATATTAATTATCTTTAAATTAGCCTTAGGATATTAATCAATGCAGATTGTCAAAAGGATATGTCAAATTTTATAAGCTGTAATTGTTAAGGAAAGATGCCTATCTAGTTTTTAATTTTATTTAATTATTTATTTTTTTTAATATAGTATATCAGATGTTTTAAATTAGTGAAAAGCCTGAGAAACATACAAGCAAGGATGACAATTTAAATATTATACTGTTAACCTAATGGTACTGTGTTTAGGGTTCCACCTCACCAATTTGAATTTGAACATCGTTATAGATGAATTTGAAGTTGCAATTTGGTGAGGTGGAAATGTGAATTATAATATTTGGTTAACAGTATACCCTCAATCACAGGTACATATTATGAAATAAATTTTGATATAATATTGGGGTATGAAGATGCCTATAATAAACTCTATCACAAAATGCCAATACATCACATAGAAAAAAATCACTATTATATAATAAAAATATAGAAATTTTAACAATCAATAAAAATTTAGATACATAAATGAAATAAGATATAAAAGGATGTTGCAAACTATTTTTCATGTTCAAAGAATGCAATTTTGACAAAATAATAATTTTGTGCCATTTCATAGATTTGTAACTCTAATCAAAAGAATAAACTTTTCACAAGAATAAAAATGCAACAATTAAGTTAAAATACCATATTATATACATACATAATAGTTTTCGAAAGTGTTTTTGTTTTAATGTATCTAGCATTTTATCTTCTTGAGTGTTGTTCATATTTTCATTATGCTTCAGAGATCATATGTAATTTCGCAGATATGTTTAATATAAAAAAAATAATAGGACAATTTTATCAGTTTTCCCTTTTATTTGATATCTTTATATATATATATATATGTATATATATATATATATATATATATATATATATATATATATATATATATATATATATATATATATATATATATATATATATATATGTGTTTCTGAAAATAATGTGGACGGAGATTGATGTATATATAAAGTAATATCAATCTCCACATTATTTTCGAAACAAAATATAAATGTGCTTGCTATGTTCCTAAAGGATGACCCCACCATTAAACTGACTTTAGAAAGCTAGATGCTATCAAACGTTACTGATGATGATTTTATCCTATGAGCGTCCAGTAACATATTATCAATAAGCAGAACCTCGACTCGTCTGCTCAGATAATATATCACTACATTTGTATTCAACTTTATCATTGAATTCATTTGTGTAACCGTATATCTCTGCTCAATTGTCAATAGAAAACTGTGTGATGGACACTGTGAAAACATAAGAATGTAAAATATGAAAGAATAATTGTTTACACTAAATACTAAGTTTAAGAATACAATAGGGGTATAAGAGAGAAAATGTATATATATATATATATATATATATATATATATATATATATATATATATATATATATATATATATATATATATATATATATATATATATATATATATATATATATATATATATATATATATATATATATATATATATATATATATATATGTATATATATATATATATATATATATATATAATTGCTTAATAAATAATAAATTCCCAAAAAAAGTAATTAAAAATTATTTGACTTAAAGTTTCCCTAATTTATCCACTGTACATTTGAGATAAAAACATATCTTTCTGCATTGAACTATAAACATAAATCCTACGAAAACTAAAGTTTAAAAAAAATAAAGTATAAAAAAATATTATTTATAACTTGCTTTTCCATGGGCAGATAACCATTTCAAAAACCCCTCAACTCTTATTAGAAACATGACAAATTTGTTATATAACTAGAAAGATTATTCAATAAAGATTATTTACTTTTATCATCTAAAGGAAGCTCAAGTGTAATTATTTCGTACTTCGAAATAAGGTTTCCTCATTAGATTGCTCACAGCAATTTTTTATGAAATGCATCAAAAATCTATTTGAGAGAACTCCTGTCGCACTTCAAATTATAAACCTGCAGTTGCCATAGAAATAGGTATACCAAGATACAATCCTGACAGTTACGTACAAAATGTCTGTGAATACTTTTCTAAGGTTTATATTATTTCAGCGAATTCTTTTAATGGCTTGCAATCCACCAGTTTTCTAATTTGCATTTTCCAAAATCCTTAAAATGTTTGGTTAACTTTAAAGATTCATGGTATTTATAATCGTATTCTATGTCCACTTATATCATTTTATAAAATTTGCAAGTTCATGGCCATTTTTTTGTTTTAAAAATCTTTTGACACTTGTTTTCCTTGTTAAATCTTGCAAATCTTTGATGCTCATAAATATTACATTTAAATATGAAAAATAAAATTGAATCCGGCATTTATTTTATTTAAGCATTTCCTTCCTAAATTATTTTAGGAAAACTCTAGAAACTTGAAATCATCAAATTGTAGTTTATTTTATTAGTTCATTTGCAAAATTAAAACTTTTGTGCAATAATTTTTAAACATTTAAACATATTCTTTAACATTACTAAATATGGGTAATTTAGATAAATTAGCTTTGGATTAAAACATTATCTATGTAATAAAACATTTAAAAAACATGTCAACAGTCAACATTTCCTGCCCAATAAATGAAGTTTGGAATTTCTGTAAATTTTGTTCTTTAATAGAGAAAATCTGTCGTTGATTCAAACAATATTTTACAAAAAGTTTCATGCTCTTTAAGTAGAATATTTTTGTATTCGAAAGAGGGCATAGTAAGTCTTTTTAGAGAACAGAAGCCTTGAAGATTCATCTCTGTGAAAATGATTATATAGGTGATGTTAGAACAACTGTGTCAATTATGGCAAAGAATAGCATCAGAGGAATTTATACCACTTATTATTCTCATAAATACTATTTCATTTCAATGAATTTCATTTTTGAACACTAATTAATTTTTTTCTGACATACTTAGATCAAATCAAAGGGGATATTGTAACTTAGTGGTATTGTTACAACTCTTTCTTATAAAGCATTTAATATTTAGGAAGATATTTTCCTTATGTATACATTAAGTGTTCTAATATTTCAATGTTAAGTATTCTTATCTTTCTCTTTTGTAGAATATCTGGTACGTAATAGAATGACAACTTTCTCAAAATTTTGTAAATTTCAATCATCAGTCAAAGACAATGCAATAATTTCTCTCATTCACTTTCTAATTAATTAATTTCCTTATTAGTAAATTTATTTATCATTCAGTGGAGAATCATATAGGAAATGATTGCTCTAAAACATACCAGAGGAAAGCTTGGACCCTATGATGAAAATTAATACTTTACTAATTTCTTACCTTTATAATGTTTGATATCTTAAATTGTTCAAAGAGTCTTTGAAATTATAATCACTACATTTTCTATTTTATATAAGGTGAATTTCTTGAATTAGAGAAATCCATATTGTGTTATGAAAAAATTTATTAGCTTACATTGCTTCATGATGAACATTTTAGTTTTAGGTCAAAATTTTTAAATCTTATGAAAATAATATTTTTAAGTGTGTAGTCATATCAGTTGTATAAAAAGTCTTTCATAAATGTGATATTTTTTTGTAAGGTATAAAGTACATAAATGAAAAATAAAATTTTTTTTATATAAAAGTAATTGTAAAGTAACATAATAATCATAATAACATTTTTAGATGAAATACACTAAACTTATTACTAGAATAAAATAAATTTGAACAGAATTGTTTTTTTAAAATTATTCATAAATATATAAATTCAAGTTACAACAAAAAATATAAAATGTATTTGGATAAATTTAGAAGATAAAAATAGCATACCTTATATTAGAGCAATCGAAACAATGATTAACATATAAGCAATGTTTTTAAGCATTTGATTAATCTCTCCAAGTCATTTTACAATATAAGAAAAGTTAAAGTAATATCATTTTCTATAAAATAAACTGAATACAATTTTTTATTTAATGTAACTGGAACAAATTAGAGTTTCAAAGTTTAGTATGCTAGAATCTATTTTCCGAAAGGGGGAAAGTATCTAAATATCATGTAGCTTGTTTCACCTAAACCGATTTTAATAGAAACTGCTAAAATATTTACAGAGTATATGCCTCAAGCTTTAAAACTTCGAGGCGCCATTTACTGTCAACTGTTTATAAGTATGATTTTACAGGTAAGTAGAGAGAGAGAGAGGGATGTTGTGGAGCAATTAGTTTTGGAGCTTGTTACTAAGTGCTTACAGTTTACATACCAGTAAGAAGTAATTTACATATTGATTCAGTCAGTGAATGCATTTTGAATGGCATATATTTTAAATATATATAAAATTATGTATATTATAAATTAATCCTATTTCTTAAAAGTATGCTTAATTGAGGAAAACATAGAAATCCTTTTACGGTTAAAAATATTAAACAGGAAAACGAAATTTAATTTAATGAGCTTGAGAAAAATTAAACATTTTCCATTTTTCAATAAAATATTGGAATTTTTAAACAATTCATAACATACAGCTACAAGGTATAATTCTAGTAGAAAATATTAAAGAAATAATTAAGGGTTATTTTCAACATGACTTCATACAAGTGTAAGAGATTTATGAATGAAAAAAATTAGCTAGTGCGATAGAAACATCAAAAATACAAATATTTTACACGGTCATAACACATATTTGGCTGTTAATATATGATAACTTATCAACACAACATAAACATTACAATGCATTTACAATATATATATATATATTATCCACTATTATTTAGATTACTCTGACATTCTTATTTGTTTCGCTAGTCTAAAAAGATATGAAAATGGAGTTTAAAATTATGATTCTTTGCGAAAATGCACAGTAAATTTTGATATCTGTAAGAATCTTTTAGATCATTGCAACAAATATCAAAGTGTTATTACCAATTTTGTGTCTGAAATAAAGTCTAATAAAATGTGCCAACAGCAACGATACCTGAGTTTGAGGTTTTTAGAATCAACGAAATAAATAAGTTTAAATTTATCCCGAACGGTGCTAGAATATTCCTTAAAATATTTCTTAATAATGCCATTTGATAGTTTTTAATTTGGAAAGAGAAGTCATTCAAAAGGGATCAAATGTTTAAAGCTGCCTGAAATAAAACGTGGAAAGTTTGGAATAAGAACATCTATTCCTTAAGAAATGGATGAATTTCTAGTTCAGTGAACCAATAGTTACCCGACATTTATTCCATTATAAGGTAACATTTACCATAATGAGCCACAAGATGAAAGAAAGACGGAATCCATTAATCACATCAAATCCAAACTTAAATAAAGATAATTGAATTTTTTTCTTAATCCATATAACTTCTGAAATGTCGGGGAGAAAACATGTTTATAAATGAAACATACTATATCTATTGGTATATAGTTCATAAATATCACTGTAACATAATAAAAGGAAAAGAAAGAAAATATGCTTTTTTAAGGACAATTTTGGTGGGATAAAATAGATTATTCCTGTTTAAGTTCGAGAATTCTTTCATGAAAGACATTTATTCCCTCACTGTTACAAATATTTTTTTTGAAAAAAGATTGAAGGCTATACTCACCCTAAATTGAATCATAAGTTTATAAAAAATATTTAAACGTAAATTACGAATTTTTCTCTGGAACCATGTTGACATAATGTAATTAATGATATCACATATATCATAATCTTTTTTTTATTATGTTGAAAAATTAAGGAAACTCATTTTGCATTTTTTAAATTTTTCTTCAAGCGCAATAGTTATTGAAACTAGGGTGATAAAACTCGTAATATGAGTTTTACTATCGTCATTTTTTACAATTGTTTGAGAATAATCAGACGATTTAATTCATTTATAAAAGAACAATTTGTCATTATTTAAATTTGTATTTTCTTATAACCTCTATAAAAAGAAGATAACTTTTACATTGTGAACTTCAATTTTATATGCTTAACGAACATGGCGCTAATAAATTATCACAAGCACGATAAAATAGTTCTAATCATTTAAAAGCATAATATTTAAGGGAATATTATAAAGCGCTAATCCACATTAAAACAATAAAGATACACTTAGAAGTGTGATGAGAATGATTACTTATAAAAAAGACTTATAAATATTTTAATTAAAACACACCATACTAACTTAAGCTTGAAATGCTATAATCATAAATGTGATTATGGAAAACAAATAGTTTTTCTCATTCAGAATCATTGAGCGGTTAAATAAATTATTTATATTTTAGTCAATTAAATAATATCAGTAAAATCTTAATCAGGAATTTTTTTACCTCTTTCAGATGTTAAATCAATAACCATCAATATTTAGATAACAGATATGCTGAATACAAAGATATATAAAATAAGCCTTGATACTGATTTTAAAGTTTTATTCATAGTTTAAGATATAAATTCGTTTGTGCGAGTGAGAGAGAGAAATAAACAGAGAGAATTAATTCAACAATTTGCTGGTCTAACACAAATATCCTATAGAGATGCTTGTAATGATTTGTAAGTCACTCTAAAGTTTATTCTTTATATGAATTAATCCTAATATAAATAAAGTGACCATATAATAGCAAGCATATTATGAAAAACTAATGAATCAATAAATTCGGATGATAATTCTTATAAAAATTTCTTATTTCTTCGCAAACATTGTGACTAATGCCCGATAGATAAGTAAAAATTTCGTAATTCCCTTCTATATGTGTTAACACAGAAACAATGTCCACTTTATGGATATCTTACCAATATTTAACTACAATTAATCTAGTTATTGCATTTATAAAAGTCATTATATTTTGCAATAATCAAATATGAATATTATGATCTTTGGTGTACCTTATAATAATCCATTAAGCATTTTAACTTCATAAGGAATTAAAAGGTTTATTTCTGCATCCTTTATTCATCTTCTAGTCTACATCAGACACAATATATTTTAGAACAAGTTTTCTTTATAAATTTTTTAAAATAGATTAAATTGGAAACATGTGTACATGAAACATAATTACTTATGGTCTTGATAAAATTCCGTTTGCTGACAATTCTCCGATAATACTAACCTAAGAGTTATATAATATTTTATTTGTTTACTTTCTTGAGTATGCAATTGCACTAAAACATATATATCTACCGAATTACAAATTATGAATACTTTACTACATTAAATATATTATTTAATACAAATGTTATATAGAATTTACAAACCAATATCATAATTATAGATATTATATTTTTGTTATCATTTATTATTTTTATTCTATCAAACAGATTCAAAGTACATTAAATATTTATACTTCATTTTAATCATAAAAAAAGTTTTATTCAAGTTTCCTTAATTTTCTTACGTTAATGAAAGTTTTATTCTCTCAAACAGCTCAACAAAAGCTTGTCTAAAAGCACAATGGGAAACGGTGACAGAATAGTTAAAATGGTGCACTAGAAATAAAAAATTCTTTTTTTATTCTGTATACAGAGAGACAGACGTGAGCATTTTACGAAATATCTAATCTGTTGAATCTTTGAAGAATCGCTGAATTTGCTGTTGAAAGAATGGTCGTAAGCCTAAAATTTTTTTTTTATTTACAAAGTTTTTAATGATTTAAAAGTTAGAAAACACATTGGATAAGGAAAACAATTTGTTGTCAATAAATCATTATTACATTTTTTAAGAGTAGCTTATGAATTTTATTTATAAACTGTGTTCACACAATTTAATGAGTGGAAAAATAATATTGTTACACCATGTTAAAAATATGGATGATCTGTTTATTGTTAATTTTATTAATATATTTACAAAATTCCTCTAAATCTTGTATGGCAGTTAAAAAAGTATTCATTCGAGAACAGTTTTGTAAAATAAAATGTAAAGCAATTCATATTATAAATGAAATACAGCCATTTATAATATAATTTCTGTTATAAATTGAGCAAAACTAAAATTTTATATCTTATATCACCAAGAAAATATATTTAATTTGCTTATATATTTCATAACGTAAAAAAAAACAAAGTATATGTCAAACCTTCCTGCTTACACATCCTTTATGAACTTTTACAGAACACATGCATGTTTTACATTTACCTGTTAAAGTGTTTATTTTGATGATTTTAACAGTGAAGATAGTGTTTGAATCCATATAAAAATCTCCATCTCAAGTAATTTTTAGTATGCCATTTTTATTTTGATATTATTTTGATATTATTAGAAAAGTTATTAAACTTTTGTTTTATAACAAAAAATTGTTCTATTAAAAATGAGAATCCACAGTAAAGTATATAAACACTACATGATTTATTAAGAAATTCTCAATTAGAGGAAAGTGTCTTTGTTCTCGTATGAACTGATTAGACATTTATACATTTATTTTTGATTTATTGACATTTTATGTAATCATTATTAAATACGTTGTTTGCCTATAAAAATGTAAATGTTTAAATTCATTCAAAAATTATAATTTTCTCCATGATTTAATTTCAATAAAAATCTAAGTTATGACATTAAATTCTAAATCTATTTTTAAATATTCAATTTATGAATTTCATTAAAAATTTAATTAATCATGATAATTTGTAATTTTATAAATTTTTCAATATTATACTAATTTGACATTGTATTAGATATACATTAATTATCTACAAAAATTAAGAACTAAAGATAATACTTTCATATTTAATCATTGGCAATGATATATTACCGAAGTCAATCATTAACAAAATCTTTTAAAATGTGAAAGAAAAACTAAAATTAATAAATTATAATATATTGTAACAATAAAAATACATTTATTTTTTTATGTAGGAATAATCGATACTTTAGTGAAATTACATACCTATGTGCAAGAATTCATACTTAATTCTTCCTTAAAATATCTGAATGTTATTTGAAACATAAAATTATGAAAAGTATTCTTGGTATATGTAAGTAAAATGTTAAATAAAATTTGAATTCGAAATTGTATCAGAGTATTTTTTATGTACTTATTTAAAATATTATACATAAGAATGACGAGTTATAAAAAGATCGCATTCTAACAAAATAACAAAAAAGTATGAAGAAGTTTTATAATTTATCATTCGGGGAAAGTCATACGATAAAAAAATAATAAAAAATTAAAATAAAATTTCAAACAAAGAAACCTTAAGAATATCTGATCACTAGAGAAAATATTATTTTTATAAATGACAGTTTTGAAACATTATCCATTTCTTTACCTCCCTACTCAAGAAAAGTAAAAACTTTTTATGACAATGAAAATAAACATTTATTAAGCAATATTTCATGTATTTTTTTAATCAAGATATAGGAAGATAAACCCACCAATTACTTAGAATTAAATGAATGTCAGTATTCCTAAATAAGAAATTAATAAATGTGTTGTTTATAGTTTATAACGAAAATTATCTCAGATTGCTTTACATCTTTTATGCATTTATGATTATCTTAATGTGTGAAAAATATTACATTTAACTCAAATCCAGATTTTTATGAAATGTTTAATTTATCATGACATTTTTAAAGTAGAGCTGGTATTTTACCTATTCAAAAATAGCAGCAGCTTTCTTATCAGGAGGAAATTCTTTGTTTGCATTTTATAATTATAAATAACTATTTGTTTATCATTTATGTACAATAATAAAATAGCTATTCATGAAAGATAAAAATGTTTACAGTTTTAATCTAACATTTTTTTCCATTGCATCGCTTTGAAATAATTAGTGAAAATTTCTTTTAATTATAATAATATTATTTTATAAAAATATCTTCCCATAAAGATAATTTGTGCGATGCATCTGATTGACCGGCTATATTTATTTCCTTCCGTATTATTTTATTCAGTAGTAAAATTATAATTTTCTTTTTTTTTGCATAAAAATATTATTAACTAGATCTAATTTTAAAAAATGTGAAAATGAAAAAAACCAAAATTCAACAAGCAGAGTTTAAAATAACAGCTTAGACACTATGTACGTATTCATCATCTGGTGTGTGCTACACAATCATCAAAATATTAATCATTTGTACTTCTATATTAAAGACATAGTAAAGTAAATGTATTTAGATGCTATGTTCCATGCATAAACACAATTTGTTTTTTGCATGTTTTAATAAATTTTTATAATTAGTTTGGTAAAAATTGATTTTTTGCGAGTAAAGTCAATAATGGAACTATTTTCTTATATTAAATACAAGCACAAAAAATAGAAATAGTTTATATATAAAACATGCCATGAATAACATGTTTTAAAGAATAAGGCATACTGTTTTTCATTAGAATAAGAATAGCAATAGTTCATTCTCATAGCATGTATCATGTTGGTATACTCGATGAACATTGATAGTCAGATTACGATGACTGATTTGTATCTTAGGGATTCTATGTCACCTCATAACTTAAATGCATACTTATTGGTAGGTATTTGGTATATTACTTTACGATTACTTTTTTCAAACGCAGATAATTCGAACAGGATCTACATTTAAAATGGATTACTGAACCTTATAAAAATACATGATAATTGCTTGGATATGAATATAAATAATTAAATTTTAAAATGATAGCCATGCAATTAATCATTGAAAGTGAGAGTGAAAGTTCCTGCTGTTAGAGTCAAATTCTCGTTGAAATAAATTATGCTGTAACTTTTAACCAATGATCATA
>CM057813.1:41875706-42123206 GCA_030067965.1 Latrodectus elegans | reverse complement strand
TAAATTAAGAAAACTTAAGGATTGTTTAGCAATCTTTTTTATTAATTATAATTAATTATATTCAAAACTTTATATTAATTATATTTAAAATGAAATTTTATGCAACAGAATTCCTCATAAATTTAAAAGAAAAAATATTATAAAACTATGCAGTAAAGTATTTAAATTCTGTACAACTTGTAAATATTTCATAAATATGTTAAAGTACAGAAAATGCTACAAAAATTCCTAAAGTTACTATAAACATCTATTGACTTATTTTAATTTCAAAAAAAGTAGACAACTCAAAATGATATTTATCAAATCATATATTTTTGTATTATCATGAATTGGTCTCAATAAGATCAAATATTCATTGATACTTTGATCATAATTAAATAATAATTTCACATGAAGCAAGCAAATTCTTAAGCAATATATTTTTATGCTTAACATTACTGTATAAATATTCAAAATATAAATGGAATTTTTCACTTTTAAGAAAAAGAATATTTAAATACTTTCTAAAATCGTATATAATTTATTATTATAATAATATTTATTGTATGAAATAATACTTCATTTTTCAATAACGATATTTTTCTATTTTTTTTTACGAAATATAATATCAATCTGAAGAATTTAGTGAGGATATTTAAAATAAAAACTCATGTCATAATATTTACAATGTTTACTAAAATTATTTTGAGAATAGTAGAAACTTTAAAGCAAGAAAATATTCATATTTTTTTTAATGTAAGATACATATCTGTATAAAATTTTGATATTTTAGTCTAGATATTTGAAACGTTCTAAAAAATTGAAGAAATGTTATGAAATGTATATATATATGTGAAGAATCAAGAACTTCTATTTCTGAAATTATATATATATATATATAAATGCTGGACTTAAACTATTTCTCTCTCTACACAGATCTTTTTTATACAGCCATAATATTCAACAATCTATATAATAATTTCCGTTTGAGTATTATAACGAATTGAAATCTGATTTCACATTTCTTGAATTGACAAATAAGCAATTCAAAATTACATTTAACTTTTTATTTAAAAATTCAAAATTGAAATAAAGTACTTAAAAAATTAGAACTTAAATTTTAGCCATTAACTTAAATTTAATGCAGAGTCACTTAATCAAAAAAAAGCTATAAATTTGGTAAAATTGTAAAATTTCCTTATTTCGAAACTTTTATTAACAATGAATGTGATTTCAAATTATTGATGTAAAGTACTCAGGTGTAGGTTATTTGTGTCTATTTTTCTTCAATAAAAGATAAAAGCATTATGTCATAAAATCAGAGTTAATACTACTATTAACTCAAACTTTACTACTAGAACTTACCTAGTTTTTAAGTTTTGAAAGAATAAAATATATTTTTCTTTTTGAGAAATTTTATCTACCAACAAAGGTTACTTTATACTTTTCTAATTCATTATACTAAAATTTAAAAATAGATGTCGCTTGTATTGCTTTCTTCTTTTATTATAAACAAGTTCAATCAAGCAAAGAGCTATATATTTAATTAAAATATTCTACCTGAATTTGTTCAATATTTCCGAATAAGATAATTAATTAGCAAATAATTCAATTGTTCATATATGCAAATCAAAATTTAACACAGAATTTAGTAGAAATATAAAATTTTGATATTGTTGTGCTAGGAATTCACTTAGAATTACTCTATTTTAGACTTAATACCAAATTTATTTAGGATGTTTAGACATGTATTGGATAACTTGATTTTGAATCTATATAAAAAAATAAAATTGCTCCTTCACTGTAATATTTTCATTCAAATTTTAATATAAGATTCATAATAGTTTAAAATATTATAACATTACTAACAATAAATAAAAATAAGCATTGTCCAAATGCAGATCATTATAAATGTTAGACAACAAATAGTATGATTCTTGTATTTTAAGAATTGAGTTACGATGTCAGTATTTAATTGTGTTAGAATTGTAATTTTATAAACCTTCCACACACCATGAATACACTGATACACTGACTTTTGTATTTTACCAACTCTACTTCAATGTTTGCAGAACATATGAATAGGAATTTATTTGTATATATGCTGAATAAATGCATAACATTTCCTGTTTACCAACTGATTTATCATTTAAAACAGACATGTGACGAAACATATAATTATTTTTTTCCAATGGCAGATTGAGGACAGTTACAACTGCAACAGAGTCTATCAATCTATTGTTCCCTGATACCAAAGATCCGGCCAGAGATAGCGACCTCTTAGCGGACGAGGCGTTGCACCGGGTGCACCACAGGGGATGGGACACCATCGCACCCTCGCACATACCATAGGGACCCATTTAAATGGTAGGTATCATTCATACCACACAAGGAAAGGACAAGGAGAGGATAGAGAGAGAAAGTACATTCATGCCTGAAACGGGATTCGAACCCAAGACCTCCCTATCCGTAGTCAGGCACGTTGACCAATAGACAAGTTAGCCGGCACGAAACATATTATAAAATGAAATATTACATAAAAGCATTTCATGAGGTATCAAAATGATTGTAAATAATATCCTTCCGAACATTTTATATAGTTTGAGTAAAACTTTAATTTTAAAATTTCAAAAATGGAAACAGAAGGGATTTAAATATTACTATATTATTAATCATAAAAATATATCACACTGAGAAATATTGGAATAAAAATGATTTCTAAATGTGTACATATTAGGGAAATTGACTTTATAAAATATAAGCTTGAAGTAATAAGTTTCAAAAGCGACCATTAGTTTTTTAAAGTAATTACATGCCTAGTGACCTTAAATTTTGCTGCGAACAAACAATTGTAACAAGTTTTCAATTTGTAAATTTGCGATACACTTTGCTATATAGAAAATTTTGATATATCTGTGTTTGACTATCTGTAAAGGAGGTAAAATGCAAAAACTTAACAGATTATGAAAGAGGGTTGTCTTAAGATTAATGTTTTCCTAGTATGAATAAATTTATTATTGAGGGAAAGGATATTAGGATGAAACATTGTAACCAAAAATATTTCTGAAAATTAAAAAATAACTAAAAATAAAAAAATAATTGATAAAAATCAAAAGTTGAGTAAAAGAGAGTTTGTATGCTTGCTCACTCCGGAAACTACCACAAGAGTTTACACACGGTAGGTTTAGAGTTTATGAAAAAATATGTATTGTACAAAATTTCTAAAACTAACAATTATGTAGCCAAATTAGTTATAGCTCATTTAATATGATAATTACAAAACTGAACGTTTAAAATTCCTCTAAGTAAGTCAGGATCTGAAAAAAAAAATGGGTAGAAGTAACTTTATGTTCAGATAAACATTGAAATTGGAATCCAGCAAATTGATAGAAGTACTACTGGCATTATATAAGAAAAAAATGTAAATTTTTCAAAGCACTAGTTATGTGAAGGCACAGCTTTGACCTGAGATTTCTATATTTACAATGTGTAGTAGCTAAATATACACTCATTCATGTGTAGCTAAATACACATGTGTAGAATGCTGACATGTTAGATTATATATATATATAATATACCTATTAGATTTAATTGATTTCTCGGGCTGCTGGTCCTTTCAATCTCTATCGTAGATTAAAAACAGAGGATCATGCTCACACAACGAAATATTCTTGATAAAATGCTCACTAATACACTAAATATTAACTTTTGAAATGTATGAAAGTTATATCTAAAGATTACAACAAGCACTATAGTCTGTGCATAGATTGTATATCCCAAAGTTTTGTATAAAGCTATACTGTGCTGAGTCATGTGGCAGCGATGAGGATGATGACAAAATCATCCATCTTATTAATTCCAATTATTTGAATTTCATATAGTATGTCACCTATCGAATAAATTTTACTGTGATATCTCATGTCATTCTTTGTGTTGCTTTTTGGGTGGCCAGAAGTGTATTTGAATGTTTCTATCAGTTTTTGCGTTAAAATAATCTTTGACAGAAAGTGGTTGAAAGTTTCTTGAACACACTGGTAGCTGGATTAGAATTAAAGTCAGTCATTTATTTTTACTATAGTTTTGATTTTAATTTAAACTACAGATCTTCATTGAAGTAATAGTCACGTCTAAAATTAAACATTGAGTATGAAAAATTTTTTTCCAATTTTTAATTTAAATTGCCTATAATTCGTTAGAAGATATTTTCTATATATATTTTAATATTTCGTTAATTTTGATATTATAAATATTTTTATTTTAAAATACAAAGACATGGATACGTTTATTCGCTATAATATGAGATTTAAAATATTAGATCTAAAGTATTTTTTTAAGTTTTTCTAATACAAATGTTTTTTTTTTCAAAGTTTCATTTACTTCATTTTTTCTTTAAACATTTAAAATGTAGAACTTTAAGCAATCAAATATGGAATATGAGTAGATCTGTGAAATACGATGTTTGACATTGAAAATGCAATACCAAGAAGAAGTAGAACTGCAAATCTCAGTGCATATTTTATACAAAGGACTTTAAATTTTCAGCTCTCAAGCTCAGCTAAGATAATATATCAGGCAAGGAACTGGCAAAGTAGGCAATATTTATTATTACTGCTTGGAAACTAGACGTTGAAAGGTTTTCTTTTCGCAAAGGAAGCCTGTAACTGGAGGAATGCCAGGCCATTGTAGACGCAGGCAGTTCCAGAAGGCAGAGGAGTTTGCGAGGGCATGGGAATCAGACTGAAATAGACAGGTTGGTCCTTATGGCTAATTAAAGCTGACAGGCACCAAGACACGGACACAGTGCACCAAGTAGTGAATATGGTTGGAACTGTGGAACTTTTGCGCGGTGCCAGCGCAGCCAAAGTGACGTCAGCACGAATGCGACAGGAGATGGTGGCGGTCCATCGAAGCACGTCTACCGAAATTCTACAGCCCATGCAAAACACGCTGGATACTCTTATATCAACTAGAACCATTTAAGATTGATTGGTTACTAGTGACCTCTGCTCATTGCGTCACTTAACAAGCCTGCCATTGATCTTACAGCATAGAAGCCAAAGTCTGGAATGGTGCCGGAATAGAGCTATGGGGACGAAGGAGTGGCACAGGAGGATCTTTTCAGATGGGTTAATCAAAGTTTGTGTTTCTTCAGTGATAGTCATTGTGTATGAATATAGCTTCGACTTGGAGACATGTCCATTCCTGCAACAATTGTGGAACTCCCCAAAACGCGACAGTGTGATATCAGGGTTTGAGGCGCCATTACGTACGATTCGAGGTCATGTCTAGTACAATTAAAGTACTTTAATAAATTTTTTAACTAGGTTTTCAATTTAAGTCAGCATTTATATGACTTTATAATCAACAACTAACTATAGTCAAATGCATTTCTTATTCAAAATTTAGTAATTTTTTATGCGTTTTGAAACATCTACCAAATACTAAAAAACAATAACTGAAACTGGGAAAATCAGACTAGAAAATGAATTAAAAATTGAATAAAAATATGAAAGGAAAAATTAAAATACTCACGTTAATTTTTCAAAGATGAATAATGTATAAGGTAAATTAAATATAAAAAATTAGACTTGTTAACGTAGTTACTAACATACAATACGTGTATTCAGATGCTTAAATTTTTATTTAGTTCTCATTTTCTAAGATATAAAATATTTCTTAAAAGAATTCCCCAGTAGTATATTTTAATAAAAATATCATTTCCGGAAATATGTGAAGCTTTAACTGGTAGTATAGATTAAGCCTAAAATTATGGTATGATTCATTAGGAACGATTCTGATGTCAGTCGTAATATTTTATATTAATTGTATGACAACCAAAAGCATTGAATCTTTTACAACAATTATATTCTGCACTAAAAGTATATACAAACATTACTATCCAAAATTTATCAATGAGATGAAATACTAAATCAAACATATTGGGAAGTTGCTTATTAGCATTTTACTACATACTCTTACGTAATCAAAATACGTTTTATTATATATTTTGTGTTCAACTTACAAGTGAAATATAAAAATATTTCAGTATTTTTCTTTGATTATTATTACGTCATATTTACATTCAACAAACTATGAAACTTTCTGAATTATTATTTTTTATTTAATGAATTCTATCGTAGAATAAATAAATTTTAAAAATTAAAGGTGTGTTTCACATATTATATAAAATTTGTGAATATTAATTGAATTTTCAGTAAATTTAGAAAAAAATTATTTCATTAATTTTATAATTTTGTAAGTAAATGGATAAATATTTTTGCAATTTTTCTAGGACCTAGATTTATAAGATTGGATGTAAATATAAAGTGAAAAATAACATAATTAAATCTTCATTTTGTTTTATATAAATAATTTTTTTTTGTGTTTCCATAATTATGATTTTTTTTAGATTTTCCATCAGTATAAAATTTTTATTATTATAGTTTCTTTTAAAGACCAACAAAACAAATTATGCAATTACATATGAAGGAATTATTATTACTATTACATACAAACTACATATAAAGGAAAACATAAATAAGTTAATAAGCAAAATTTTCGCACCGCTTTTATTATTCATTTATTTGGTTTCTCAGGTATATACTAAAACAAAAGTTGTGCTAATCATTGAATATGAATTTAAATAAATTTAAAATAAACGGATTTATTTGTTGTAAATAAATATAATCTGTTTGTAAAGACTGTTATATAAGGAAACATTTTATTAGATACATTCAACATCCACATTTCTATTCAGTTATTTGATACATTTTATGTGGCAATATGTTTTATTTTGGTGTATTATTCTTTAAATAAACAATTACTTTATGAAATTTTAAAGCTAACTCAAATTGTTTATCTAAAAAAGATAAATAATGTGTACTAGATTGATAACTTAAATTGTGATCATCTAAATGTTACAATTTAAAATTGAAAAGTTATAATTTTTCTATCTCAGCAAATTATTAATGGTGAACATTTTACAAAAGTCAAAGATGAGAAATTCTGTAATTAAAAAAAACATTAAATTGCAGCATGTACCAAATATTAAATTCAAATCATTTACTTCATATTATTCAAAAAATGAATGTTTAATCAAATACATGTTATGAAGAGAATTAAATATAAATTATCAGTTTAGAATATATATATTTCTTTCAATGTAATCGCAATAAATGGGAGATGAATTAGAACAGTAGATAAAAAGATTTCAATAAAAATAAGAATATCTGCATAACCTTATTCTCGAAATTAATTAATCCCCTAATGAACTTATTATAAACATTTTCCTAACTTTGAAATAATCTAAATATTTTTACATTAATTTAATGTTACCTAATTAATGAATTGCAAAAATTACTCCCTTAAGAATATAAATATGTCTTAAAACGATTCGAATCAAATGCTAGATATATCCATTTATAATTTTAATTTAAAAATTATATAATTGAATAT
The DNA here is from genome assembly GCA_030067965.1 of Latrodectus elegans. Classification (NCBI taxonomy): domain Eukaryota; kingdom Metazoa; phylum Arthropoda; class Arachnida; order Araneae; family Theridiidae; genus Latrodectus; species Latrodectus elegans. Next base: position 42,115,772 of record CM057813.1, on the reverse strand, counting down.
CAATGGACATAATTGTAAAGTAGGATTTTAAAAGTTTGTTTTTTATATTCCCACACATTATTATAGAAAAAAATAGTATTGCTCATCAATTAGGAAATCACATTCAATTCAATCACATTCTATTCTGAAGGTAATCAATTTAAAGTATTACAAATAAATTATTTTCATTTTTCACTTCTTAAAGCAGTTTTAATTAAAAGAAACTGATATGACTTTTCTATTGTACTTTTGTAATTCTGATATTACAGAACTTATATTTTAAAAATTACAAATAATATACTATGAACTGAAAAAAACCCGGCTTATTTGGTATTTTACAAGTTCACAAGCAAATAAAACGCATACACATTGAAAATAATGCAGTCACGTTAATTAACACCGTTTCATAAAGTAAAATATAATAAAAATACATGAAATAAAATTAAGGAATCAGAAAGATTTATTTTGAAGGATTTGAAAATTTTGAAATAAGTTATCCTATTACAAAAATACATATTATTTTCTATATATTTGATATTACTTATTATACTACATATGAAAAATTGTTGACTTAAAACTAATTTTTTCCAGTATATATTCTATTAAGTTATTTAATCATTAATAAATATCATTCAATGTGAAAAGCATCTGATACTAATATCATCTCTAACAATATAAAGCTATATTTAATATAGAAATAAGTTAATTTTTCACGAGTAACCAATAACTGAATGTTATAAAATATGTATTTTCTACAATATATTAACCAATTTAATATAAAGCAACTGTGAAAAGGAATTCCATTTCAAGTAATGTTTCATATTTAACAAGCTAATGAATTAATCATTTAAAAATCCCTAAAATAGACCAGCTGTTATGCATTTTTCTTCAGCATTTTAATTGATAAGAATATTTCTTTAAAAGAATGAAATGATTTGAACATACAATGGAGATATATTTCTAGATCAAATAATATTTTAGTTTTAATATACTTACAAAAAACATATTTACAAACCGCATGATTTTTATAATTAACTCAAACTTACTATATTTAAATAAATATTAACAAAAGTACTACATAATTTTCTGCTTCATTTTACTGAATGAAATCACACTGTATTTAGTCATCAATATTACAAAATGGCACGCGATATCTTATAGGAATTTAATTAAAATAATTATGAAAAGTTTTACATTATAAAACATGTTAGGGCTGTGAAACTTTTTGAAATTAGTAGCTCGACAGGATTTTGTCGTATGCATACTTTCACAATGTGCTAAATGTTTATCTTTCGCGTTTTTGTTCAAAATATCTTTAGATGCAAAACTTCCTTGATATAAAATAAATTTTAGGCATTGCACCATTTGTTTGCTATATAAGTTGCTATAAAATAGCAAATTTGGCATCAACATTGTAACTAGCTCGTCATTTTTATAGAAATTGAAGAAATCTGTGAACAACATTTAATTTTTTAGATTGCACAAGTAATTTTATCTGATGTTGGTATGACGATGAAATTAGCTTTTAGTATTAGAAGAATTCTCTAAAATATATTAAATATTGAGTATAATAATCTTATATATTCGATTTTATATTCAAATAATAAAACATTTTTCATGAAATATTTTAAACTGCTAATGAATAATTTAAATTGTTGATGAATATTTTAAATTGTTTGTTTTTATTTGGTAAAATAATTTTTTATAACTGAAACACATATCTAAGCTTAAGCGTTTTAACCTGTTTATCAAGTTTATGGAACTTAACTTGATTTTCAGAAGTAATAAAATTTTTATTTTAATAATAACGAAAATATATTTTATCAGGTATCTCCTTTAAAAATAAATTAAACAAAATATCTCATGACTCAATATTAACAATATTATACAGAATTATGTCACACATTCCGCGCACTATTTTAATAATATACAATAATAAAAAATAATATTTTACACTCACATACATATTTTGTAATCAATAATTTAAACGCAAACGAGGATGAGATTGGTTTTTATGTCAAAATTAGACCACATCTTTCCGAAAGAAAAATATTTATCAAAAAATTAGAATGCAATAGCAAATATATGTTGACGACGTAAATGTGTGCATACATTACAATATTTAACTTTCATATTTATTCTATTACAAAAAACAAGTTACCCGTTCCTGAGCAATTACAATCGATGTACGAAAAATTTATCTATTTAAAAATTTATAAACAAACAAGGGTAGTAATTTATAATATTGATGGTTTATTTACAGATTTACGAATTATAGGTAAAATCATTTCGATAATTCTTTATTTTAATGCACTTTTTAAATTAATCTTAATCTCATATTATTCTGTGTATTATTCTGATTAACATTCATTATAAAATATTTCTTACCTTAGTTACATTTTTAAAATCAAAATAATTGAATGTAAAGAAAAATATTTCTAAGCATAAACTCACATATTTAAAAATCAAACTAAAATCTAAATTTTCATTATGCTTTTGACAAATGATCCCTTTTGTTTTGAATACATCATAAACATGACTCATTTTAAAATTTCTTTGAATTAAAAACATCCTTAAATATAAAACCTCAATTTTCATTGTGTCAATAAATTAATATGTATGCAAACAATATGAAAACAATTTTGTTTTCAAAATTAAAAATCAATTTATAATTACGAAAACTAAAAGTTACATTTAGCTCTCTTAATACAAAATTGCTCCTTCCCCTGACTATTCGAAAGCATTACGAGAAATAATTGATTCTTTATCAAGATTCTTACGAGAATTACGAAAAAAAATTAAGACTTTATTAAAGATATAAATCATATTTATGCATGAGATCAAATATAATAGTTTCATGTTTGGTGCTGTTTACTTACATACAACATTAAATTTTATAATCAAGATATGCAAATCTGAATTATAATGAAAACCATTTATATGTATATTCATGAAACAGAAGATTTTATGAATTACTATTTTGAAAATAAAATGTAAACAAATGCATCAGAATAGTTAAAGTATAAAGCAAGCATATGGAGGGAAATAAGCATACAAATTATTATTTGCATGCTTTTAGGAAGGTTATAAAATTAATATATGGACTTGCTTTTTGTGGGACAAATTATAAATTTAAATTATTCTCTAAGCTGAAACAAATCCATAAAATAGCTCTGAGAATCATTGTGTTTGATTAATAATACAGTTTTTTTTCTTATAAATTTTCCTGTAAATGGCAACTTGAAAAAAAACTCAAATATTTATCATTTTATTTTACAATATATATTTATATTATGACTTAAGATATTTTAAATGGGGATTAGCAAGCACACCTGTTTACTTAACGTATCTGAAAAAAAGTTATGCATGAGAATCAAATATATTTTTTTAAAATTTTGTTACAATTTGTGATTCGGAAATAATCATTTAACGGCAGATAAGATTGCATTTTGGAAACATTTCATTAATTAATATTTTAAAATATAAAAGTACACATTTTTTATTTAAAACAGTTAATTAATTCAAAAGATTGTTTTTTGTTGTACAATGCATATATATATATATATATATATATATATATATATATATATATATATATATATATATATATATATATTATACATAATATATATATATATATATATATATATATATGTATTGAAACACTTCTTAAACTTTCACTCTAATTTTCAAACAAAAATATGCACAATAATTTTTGTTTAGAATGCAGTGTAAATGCAATGTAAAAGAATGCAATGTGTAATTTCAAACAATGCATATTTTATTGAGAATATAGTTCTGAATTAATTTATGATAAAATAAACTACCAATTTTAATTTAGGATTACGTTTTAAAAATCAAATAAATTTTACTTCCAAAAATATGGATTGAAAATTTGATAAATGTATAAAAATATCATTCGTTAGAAATTTCTAAAATCAATATATTTACAAATTCTTTATCATAAAATTGTTGTAGAATAATAGATGTAGAAAGATTAAAAGTAAATTGAAGACATAATATACACATAAATTGTTTCAACAATTAAATACTTTACATTATTACATAGTATTTAAGAATTATACTTAGTATTTAACTTTATATTATTTATATTTAGTATTTAAGAATTATTTACTATAAACGTATTATTGTTTTACTATTTGTTTTGTTGTTGAATTATTGTTTTTGCTTGTAAGATGGTTAATAATGTGTTTCTAATTATATATATATAATGGCGACAGAAAATTTATTTAGAAAATACGTGGAGAATTACAGCTTAAATATTTGTATAATTATGTGTGATAAAGTAACGAAATTAATCAATATTTTCAATTGGCAATAAATAAATATTTCTTGAGCACGAAATATATTCAAGAAAACTTTAACATATAGAAATGTTTCATTATTTTTATAGATTTGAAAATAAAGCAATATGCCATTTTGCATATTTATGGTAAAGAAATTATTATTTATATTTTAAAACTTTATTTTTTAAATTAATATGAATTATGATATTTATTCACGATTAACAGTAATTAAATATATTCTTAATCTTGTTATGTAATAGATGAAATATTTTATAGAAATCTTAAAAAAAATCGTAATTAACTAGCATTTAAAAATTAAATATTGATTTTTTTATTTAAATTATGTTAATGCAACTCTAAGTTAAATCTGTATAATTATTGTAGTCATGCTTAAGAAAATCTCAGATTAAAAGTTCAGAAATAAAACATTCAAACAAAGCTAAAAAATGCTTCCAATGAATAAAATCATATTACATAAGAGTATATCTCCATCTTTTAATACATTTTAAATTACTCATTTTGAAAAACTGTTTATTACAATTTCTGGGGCATAAATTTTGCTGATCCTCATTTTAAGTCTTATAATATATTATAAAGAATATTTGATCAATTCCAATTCCACTGTTATGAAATTTGATTTATTATGGTAATGTCATTCAAACATGAAAATATTTTTAAAGGTTATATACAAAAATAAACATGAATGGGACTTTGTATGCATGCAAAATGATGTTTAAATGTTTATCTCAGCTGTCAATTCAAAATAGCTTTTTTTTATTTTTTATAAAAACAATAATATTGTATTTTCCTATAAACCATGTTAAATAAACTAAAATATATTCTATCTAAAAGAAAAAAGTTTTCTCTTATATTCTGTCATACAACTGGGATGTTTCTTTTAGAAAAATATATTATTTATTTCTTGTTGATATTAAAAAGGCTATGTTGAATTTCATGTTATTGAAACGATGTTATTCTATTGTTTTTATTTGTTATTTGTTTCTAAAAAATTTATTTTTTATTTATCTTTAAAAAAAGATATATTTACTTGTCTGCTTTTGTTCTAGCTTCATATAATATTAAAGCTTTATACCAGAAAAGTTTTATAAAATACATTTTATATTTATTTTACTGTCCATGTTGTTTCGAAGTAGTAGTATAATATTAAAATTCAAGATAAAATCATTGAAATAATATTAAAAACTGCCCAAATAAAATTGTTTCTAAATTTGTTTTTAACAGTTAAAATTCCATAATAAAAGTTTATTTAAGCTAATATTAGAATATAAAAATTACTCTTGCTAATGCGCTATATCTCATATGGAATATATAATAAAAGTGTATTATTCAGAAAATTATATATATATATATATATATATATATATATATATATATATATATATATATATATATATATATATAAATACATATATATATATGTATATATATATATGTATGTATATATATATATATATATATATATATATATATATATATATATATATATATATATATATATATTTATATATATATTACTCGTACATAAAATTACATTGTTTATAAATAATTATTGTAAAATTAAAAAATATTTAAATTTTTTATTAATAAACTTTGTAATGATTTTTGCTAAATACTAGAAACATTTATAGAATAGTTTTATACAAAAGGAAGTAAATATTTAAAAACTTTTTATTCCATATCATACTTTGATAAAACTGTAGTGTTTCAGATGATGAAAGCTTTTTGCATAATTTAATTGACAGCAATAATTTGCAAAGCACTTTAGATTTTAGACTACTTTTTTAATCAGTTATAAAAATGAATTTACCTACACAAGAAGTATATTTAAGCATTTTTAAATATATTTCTAAGAAATATTTCATAAAGAGAATATTTAATAAGATACATTTTATAACATAAAAAGTATAACATACAAATAAACATTATTTCCTAAAAGATATATCTAAAATTCTGAGATTTATAGGATTTCTTTTTTTGAGCATATGCTTCATAATTTTTCCTTCCTTATATAATGAACCTGTATAATGGTAACGCTGTCATATATTTTAAGAAGATATCTGGAATTTCAGATCATCCAGTTCTTGTCTCTTGGGGTACATCAATGTTTCTGAAATTGAACGTGTAAGAGTGGTAACCATCTTTACAATTTAATATCCTTTCGAACAGCATTCAAGGTGCATCTTTTCTAAAAGGCAAATGATCCATTAAAATTGCAAGGGAGTCAAAATTGATGAGAAGAATAAACGACTCTCTTGATATTTGGGGATGTTAAGAATTTCAGTTCTACATCATTTCCTACAAGCAAGCGGTCATTATATGTTGTACTTCCAACTATTTCTGTAAAGTTTATATTTTTTGATCTTGAGTATTTTTTTTTGATTAAATTTTTAATACTTTTACTTTTAATTGAAAATCTAAAAGGACATTGCGTGCGTGTTTAAATCAATACAAATTAAAAATAATCTAGCTAATGTAGTTCAATAAGCATTTTGAATTTGAATTGTGCAAACACAATATACTAGATAAAGCTAAATTAAATTACTATATTTTAATACTTTAGTATCATATAATATATATATATATATATATATATATATATATATTGATGCATTGATGCATATATACTCTATTTTAAATACAATGTTTGATAAATATATTTCTTATCAGACTATTGTTTAATGCGAAGCAACATACCATCCCAGAAATTATATGCATTAAAGGAACTCTCTAAAATGCAATGCTTATTTTCATCATGGTCTCCATTTTACAAGTTATGTTCAGTAAAAATCTTTCAACATTTCTATGGTGAAGGAGGATTGTTTCTTTTATCGAAAACTTTTTAGTGGTATACAGTGCAAATATTTTGTAAAAATTTCTGCAATACTTACTGAAATAAACATAGAAAACTAATAAATTTTTTTACTAAGCATTCATGTAGATTACCTGAAATTTATTTTTTATAAAAAAAAATTAATTGACAACAGATTTTGCAAAATTCGTAAATTAAATTTATGCGAAAAACAACAAAACAAATTTAGCTTATTAAATTTTAAAATAATTAACTAGAATTTTAAGATAAGGATACATATCTTAATCAGAATATTTCTCTGTTTTATAACTTGGTCAATATTGGCGTATCGCTATTTTCTTTACCTGGGATATTAATTTATCGATGAACTTTTATAGCGTGAAAAGAATAGTAACATCCAAGAGTATACGATTACTAAGTATAATTTTGCTCTAAAATACATAAAAAATGGAAAATATCTTTTAATTTGATCAAACATATTTCAAATTCGTATTTTATATTTCAGTTTGCACGTTCTTTATTTGCATAAATTTTAGGTACATATAGCTGGAATATAATTGATCAATTAAATTAAAAAGTATATTGTTGTTCAAATTCATAACACTTTATTTAATTTAATACTTATCCTTAAAATAGCTTTTATTAATAAAAATAGACCAATAATGAAAATAAACAAATTAATTTAAATTAAAAAAAGATGTCTCAATATTTTTACATTATGGTTATTGTTAAGATCAGCAATTTGAAGCATAATTTTTCGTTATCAGTGTTTTGCTAAGGAGTTTCTGGAGCTACTTGGTTTCGGGAAGTGTCAGCGTTACAGTCCTTCCACTAATATGGCGGAAATGGGGAAAAGAGGGTGCTAGATCATGTGTAATCTAGTCACCTGACGTGATTCAAAATTGCGAATCACTTGGCGATGTCCATGTTTTCTGATCTTGCTAACTTTAAGGTGAATTCTATTGTTCACTTGCACCACTACATTGGTGCAAAAATGTCATTTTAGATAACATAATACTCTTAGTTAATAATTAAGTAAATATGAAAGCAATTTAAATAATTTTGTTAATTTTGCATGAAAATAAAAATTTGAATTCCTTTTATTTTCAACAAATACAAAAGAAAGTAATTTAATAATAACAATAATAATAATAACTAATATATTTGATGAGCAATGAAATAGATTTTGGTCAATTTAATGAGACTGATATTGTGAACCGTACGAAACATTTGATAAAAGAATATAAAAATAAAACTTAAATGTTTAAATAAAAGTGTTATATGTTCTTTTTTCAAATAAAATGTCTGATTGTTTTAATAAGATTACGTGTTAGGGATATACTGTTAGGGAAGACTTGCGGGGAAATAATTCAATCTCTAATGTGTGCACAGAGAGTTTAATGTTTTGTTGAATGTCATTACATAATTGATTATTGAAGAAAATAATGTAAAGAATTCACAACAATTTTGATGTAAATGCTGTTATTGGAAGTTTTAATCAGAAATACTCAAGAAAATATCTTACATTTGTGGAATTACCTTATATACGTACAATTTTTTGTGGGTGTGTTTCACATTTAAAGTTAGTAACAATTATTACATAACATACATTTTGTCAAAATATTAAAATATTAATTAAATGAAAATACAATTGATATTAACGGAGCAAAATAAAAGCTCACGTAACTGATGGGTCACTTACTTTGTATCAAATATTTATCCAAAATGTTTGCTTTTTTAAAGATTTTAATATTTTATTGGATTTCCATTTACTTTTAAAACACATGATTTAATCTTCTTGTGATGGATTTGACTAGTTTTTTGTGATCTCTGGAGTGTATTTACAACATTCTTCTTGAATCATTAATTTTAATTGTTTTTTTTTTTTTTTTTTTTTTTTTTTCCAAAAAATTGTGTGTTTGCGAATTCTTGATTCCAATTCTTGCCAAATATTCTCAATGGGATTTAAGTGTGGAGATTGTGGTAGTGTTTTTGTTATTTCAGAACAGTTATGTAGTAGACTAACGTTCTAAGCAGTGTCTTGAGGTCATTATCCTAGTAGAATTTAAAATCGTTATGAAGTTTCAATTTTCGTGCTGAAGATTTCAAATTTTGCTTTAGAATTTCAATATACTTGTACAGATCCATTTTGCTGTCAATAAAAACAAGATTACCAATTCCAGCGGACAATATACACCACCATACCATAACTCCTCCTCCACCATGTTTTACTGTTGGCACCAAGAGTTCTGTTTACAAAATTCTTACCTCGGTTGTTTCCACACCAAGATTCCACACCGTCAGGACCAAATATATTAAATTTACTCTTATCAGCAAATATAACTTTATTCTAGTCATCAGAATTTTTATTTATGTTGGATTTTGTGAAAGGCAGCCTGACTTTTCTATTCTTTTCACTTATGAAGAATTTTTTTCCTGGTTTTTCTACCGTGATATCCCTCAAATCAAATTATTTTTCTTATAGTCTCAGGACTAACAATTACACCATATAATGCTTGTAAATCAGCAGCAACTTTAGGAGGCACTCCTTCTTGGATTTTTTTAAATAATTCGAATGACAATTGGATTTATTCCATTGGACAGCTTTGTTGGACATGATAGTTCATATGATACATATATATATAAGCCGAACAAATGTTTATAAATTAGTTTAACAACTAAAATGTAACAATTAGAAAGTATAATAGTAGTATGTGTGTTCAACATTTATGTAAATATATTACTTTATGAACTTATACTTAAGTTTAGATGCTTTTATAATACAATGTGTTTTTTTCACGTTTCTAAATCAAATGGATAAACAACAATAACATTTTTATCAACCATTGGTTAAGTAATAATAACATTAATTTTGTTTTAAAATATGTTTTCTTTTATAGTTATTACTTTTTATTGTTTATCGGAAAATTTGGATGTACATAAGAAATGGAATTGTCAAGACATGATTTTCTGGAAAGCAAGTAACAAAATAACTTTTACTATGAAGACTAGCCTTAATTATTACCACCTAATCTGTTGTCGTACATATTGTAGCAATACCAATAAAATAGCTAATAAGTGACATTATTCACCTTTCTAACTGATGTGTGTTTATTCTTCTCGATCTGAGACTGATAGTCATTAATGTCAAAGTTAATAGAATAAAATAAATGATTTTTTGTTTCGTTTGAAATATTTTTAATTAATACAAATCAATTTGTTTATATAGTAATTTAAATAAAAAAATAATATAATTGCTTAAATGATCTAATTTTCTTCGATAACTTTCATGTACGCTCTCCGTGCATTAAGACAATTATCTATTATTGTTCATTATCTATTATTCATTACTTTCTTTGCTTTTTTAAAAAAGCATTTCTCGTAAAATTGTCAACTTGTACTATTTCGCCAAATATTTGGATACTTTTTAATCGCAATGAAAATAATTACTCGTATGACAATACTTTCATTTTGTGAATAAAAATCATTTTTAAAATATTCCTTAATTCACCATTGCAATATAGAAAAAAATTATAGGAGTAGGAAAATATCACCGTAATTTAAGAAATAGGTAAACCGTAAAAAAGAAGTAGGTAATATTAAAGCATAAATAATATCTTAAGCACACATAAAACCAAGTAAAGTAGTCTAAGAAATACATGAACAAGGATGAAAACAAAAATCATTAGTATTTATTTAAGCATTCTAATCAAAACATACAAAAGTGTATATACAGGTTCGTAAATAAAAAAAAAATTCAAGAAGCAAAGACAATTTATGAATATTAAAAAATTTATTTTAATTATTCGAAAAATATATTTTTAGAATCATTTTATGATGAAAAGCAAACTGAAACAAAGAAATGTAGATATTTTTATTTTGTTTATATAAAAATATATCCAAAAATTTGTTGCCGCAAGATTAAAATAAAATTTATAACTTATCAAATTGCAACTTAGTGCAATAAATTTATGGTAAATAGCATTAATTTTATAATATAAGCATATATGATTTAATAAAATATATTTCATTCTATTAATAAAATTTAAAAATTCAAATGCATAATTAAGGTATATATTTATTCAATTACATATTCACCATATCATATGTGTTCATAGCAATTGATTCTTATTAAAATAATATGAAATTTAATATATTTTATTATTATGGTGAAAAAATTCCAACACTTGACATTAAATACGTGTCTCTAAACATTTCAATATAGTAATACTAAGGAAAAAATAGTTCTAATCAAAAACACTAATCTTAAGTTTACATTTTAATGTAACAGAGTAACTAATTTATAAAGGTTTATAACCACAACAGTGAAAATATATAACTGTATATTAATGAGTACTATATTAAATATAAATAATGAAAATAAATGTATTTTTAAATATAAATATTTGAAGAAAAAATACATTCAGAAATGAGATAAGTGAATGTTAATTTCGCAGGTCTCATTACTCAGTAAATTTCTCCGCATACATACATTTTATTTGATAGAAAAAACAAATCATTTATGAAAATAAAAATATAAATGATATATTTCATGTGTGACAAAGAATAAATCAAAATAAACAAATGAAAAGCGTATCTATGAAAGCAATGAATGCACGCACTTTATCTGAATCTTACAGTTTATTAATGGTTATAATAATTCAAATTGAAATCCAAACAGCATTAAAATGAACGTAAGATTAAATAATTTATTTTATTATAATAAACATGTTATTTTTAACTACATTCGTGTCAATTACTAATATTATAGGAAAAAAATCCTGCTGACGTTTATTCAGCAACACGATTAGCATAATGTCTCTGACGGAAATATTTGTTACCGGCTATCGTTATACGAGGTTTGGTATTTTTTATTAGGCTTAAAAAACACCATTCAGTGATTGATATCAGACAATTCTTGTATCCATTTTATAAATATTGCTCATTTACCGTTTTCATTGGTTTTCAGAATCTTAAAATTTGTTTCTCGACAAAAATTTTATTTTTTAAAACTAAATTTGTTGAAAATAATTTTATACTAAAACTTCTAAAATAACATTTAGCAGAGAAGCAATTGTAATTTCATGCCAAAATGTAAATAAAATACTTGCTTAAGGGATAACATATAAAATTAAAGGTAGAGAGTTACTCAAATGAAATGCGTTTTACATATATTTCTATAGATATTCATAAACAAGAAGTTTTTAAAAATGTATTGCTATACATATGCTTACTATTAAGTATACGCAAAAAATTTAAATGTTGTATATTGTTAAGTATTTCACTAAAAATATTATAAATATTCTAAAATTTGCAAATATTTCAAATTTATTTGATAAAATATTTCAGCGCAAATGATTTTAATCGTAATTTGAAGCATTTCATTAAATTGTTTAATATTGTAAACCAGTACATTTACAGAGATCAACTAACTATTTTTATTCAAAATAGTAATTAATGCATAAAAGAATTTTAATATTTTCGTAAATGTTTTTTTTTCCCATTTTAAATCATCCTTAGGTCTATTAGGTATAAGGTTATGAAATCAAAACATTCTTTACGGGTGAATTTTTTAAATGCTCAGTTATATTTATTTTGGAGATGTTTCCTAATACATATACTCACAAATATATTCTGATAGATAATATTTCTTTGGATATTTCACTTATTGATAATTAGACATTTGCAAAATAAAATCCAAAAACATCAAAAATCCGTAAGATCAAAATCTGTAATATTTTAAAGTAAAAATGTATTTTAGAAAAAAATGTAAATGTTTTTTGTATGTAGCCTCTAGTGATTATTCAAATTATACATATTTATTTTTTACAATTTAATTTGACCAAGTAGAGCTGAAGCAAATACCAATTTTAACCAATCTAGGAAACATAGATTTCTTTTAATACCTATTTGTCTTCATAAAACATATTGAGATAAATCATTTAAATCAGATATAACAATCACTGAAATTTTATCTTTATATTCCATTTTACAGAATTTGTTTTCAAAAGGGATATTTCATACATATTGTTACACAAATTACATATTTATTATGAATAATGTTTGAAGTAATATTTTTTATTATTCTTGCATAAATGATACTGAAAATATATTCTACATATTCATTAGCTTACAAAATGAAAATATATTTAAACTACTACACATAAAAATATATATTCATGCAAATATAAAATATCTGTTCATCGTGATAAAATAATGAAGAAAATATGATTGTATGCAATTAGCACTGTAGGAAAACTATGAGAATATTTTCTCCTGATGAATTCTTAAAATAAAATCGCTGTTGTTTCAATGTACTGGTTAACATTTTTGTTCATTTAAATATGTTAACAACTGTTACGTTACGCTAATGGTAGAAGATGGTAAAATAAATTCTGAAAGCCATTAAAATATGCTATATATGTGCTTAGATAGATAAATGGGCATATATAAAACTCACCTAATTTACATTTTCATTCTTTCCAAGGTTACAGAAGGTGTTTTAAATCCCAGCATACTTGCAGTTCCTTTTTTCAAAACGTCCAGACAGGTCTTTCATGCAGGTGCTGTAAGTGTTATTAGTGCGAAGTGAAACGGAGCAGAAGATCAATATGAAATTCTATTTCAGAAAGGAAACGGTGTGTAAAATGTTTCTCTACATGCCATGTATTCGGCTCTGAGGAAAATTCTAATGTTGCACCGACAGATTTTTTCCATTTTCTAGTTTCAGACTTAAAAGGAAAATACACTGATCTGCAGCTAATTCAGACACTCGAGATGTTTTTAATAGATTTCTTTGAGTGGTATACCAGATTGAAATTTTGCAATAGTATGTGGTATAAAATACAGGTATATCATACGCCGGAGAAATTCAGTTTCTCAAAAGGAGGCACATTTCACTAGGATATAATTTGTTTTCGTTTGAATAGTTTAGATAATTTATTTTCGTTTGAACTTTTCTGTGATGTTTCCCCATTTTAATAAAAAAGCTTAGTCTTTTTAAGTTTTTTTTCTTAGATATTTTATCTATGAACCAGAAAAGCAATGAATAATTTAATTATTATTTAAAAAAAACCTTTTAAATAATTAGATTGTTGAATATTTCATCATGTATGTTAAATTTGAATTAGTTTAATGGTTGTATGGTATCAAAAAGAAAATTACTTTATTTTTATAATTATTTTCTGAAAATGGTAAACTGAAATTAAGAAAATGATTCTGTTTTTTCCACTTCATTTTCTTTAAAACTGTAGCAAACTATTTATATTTTAAGAATTTATAAAAATTAAAAATTTATTGAATTAAAAATCCAAAGAGTTGTAAGTATAAACATTCAATTCTTCAATGAAAATCTGTACAAAAAAAATGTTTGCGATATTTTTATGCAGGTAAAACTTTTCGTTATACAATTTAATATGAGATTATTACGATTTAAATAATTCGAAAGTAGTTCAAATTACTTGATATTTTAAAATTATAGGATTAAAACTCAAAATCTTATAATATTATATGTTAGTTCCATACAAAAATCTTACAGCTGATTGGTTAGCACTAATTCTTTCTGTTCAAAAACCCAAATCCAACCCCTGACTTGGACGTGTGCATTAGTTCAAAATTCACTCAAAGCTGTATGTCTCAGTCTAATCAGTCCTAGGAAGCAAAAAAGAACAATGAGCGAGGAAGAAAAGAGCCATTTGTATACAGTTTCTTGTTTGATTACAGTTCAATAATCACTTTTTTCCATAAAATGATTAATTAAACTGGGATCTATAGTTTCGAGTGGGTTCAGCATCCTACATGTACATTGTATTTAATTTTAATTTCATTTTGAATGTAAAAGTACATACAATCATCTAAAAATTTCAATATATCATTTTACTTAAGGAATGTCTTAAAATTCGAAACAAACAGCTCTTGCAAAGAATATCATTTTAATTATAGATTTCTAAAATATTATTATACTGTTCAATGAAGGTACAGTCCCTTATTATATGTTAAAAAAAATAAAGCAATTTGAAATAAACGTATCTGATGCATTAATTTCTCTAGCTATTTTGAGAAAAGAAATTTGGATGCATATTTTTAAAATTTAAATACTTATGATTAAAGTGTGTATTATTTATATTTAAACTTTTTAATACTATTTGAAAAATATTTGTTTTGATATGCGTTTGTGATTTGAACATGGTATTTAAACAGAAGAAATTGACATAAAGATTAGATTAGTATAAAAATATTTATAACAAAAGTAATTAACATAATTTAAATCCGTTAACACATAAGGAAATTAGCTAATTATAGTAATTATTAAATACAATTTTGTAGTGCGGTCTATAACTCAGGATGCTATTTGGTTCATCGCTAATTTGTAACAGGGTTGGGTAATGTTCATTATGGTGATAAAGATTTCTTTTCGTTTAAAAAATCTTCTTTTTATGTTTAAAAGTATGTAAAATTTGAGTACTTTAAAATTTTGTGTTGTTACATAGGGATTTCAACACCACTTTATCGCCAATGTTTACCAAAGAACACTCAGAAATAAATTTTTCACAAATTTGGATTAGTAAATCAAGCACTAATAGTTATTTTCAAAGAAGTAATCTACGTTTACAAACTTATTTTTCTTCAATTTATATTTATACATAGAATTTTGAGCAAAATAATTCTTTGCTCAAAATTCTAAAAATATTGAAAAAATATTTTGAAAGAATTAAGCAACTATTACAAAATGCAGAATAAGTGAAAACGTAATCAAATTGATATTTATCCAGTTCGTATGAAAAAATTTAAATCGAGTAGGTTACTAAATTGTTAGACGTCCTAGCAAGTACACTAAGTTCTTTGATTCAAGCCAATACTCAATAGGGTTTGTTTAAATAGTTTCCAGATCCACATTAAATAACAATTTTGTGGTTTATACTAAAGCAAAAAATGTCCAAATAACTTCAAACTAAATCAATAAATCTATTAATATACATGTTTTAAATAAAACATTTAAAGGAAGGTTTAACCTCGTAGAATTATTTCCTTATTATTAGTTAAATTAATTTCATCAATCTTATAATTTATATATCAAAAATTCCAGGAATATTTAATTCTTATGTTATATGCAAAACATTATATATTTATAGCTACTTTCTTTAACAAAAAATCTAAAAAAGTATTTTAAAAATTCTTTTTCAAAAAAATTCACCTGTAAAGTTTTCAGGTGGAATTTCACAAAAACGTGAAATAAAAGAATCTTTCATCAACAAAAGAGCCGAGAAAATAAAGACGAATTTCGACGGCAACCACTTTGTACAACAAACAAAGAAATTCTTTTTTACTTGCAGATTCAGAAAACAAAGCACAGGTTAAATGTAGCATGAAATGTCTCTGGAAAACTAAAAATGGTTTGTAACCCAGGAAATTTGTCCAATGTTCTTTACTTTCTTTACAGTTCGTTTCTCCCATTTACTTTGAACGACAAATCGAAAATGTGTGGAATAAAAGTTTACAGTAAAAAAATATACAACTATTTGCATTTTTTGAGCAAAATTCACAGGGAAAAGTTTAAAATGAGCAAATGATAAACATAGTAAATTTTAGTTCAAATATAATCAATAGAAATGGTTCAAATATGCAAAATATTAAGTATAATAATTAAACTAATCATTCTATTAAAATATTGTTACTAGTTATTCCTACTTTCCAATACTAAAAGTGTGTACAATTGTCAACACACCTAAGTAAACGTAGGCATAATGTACATGCATATAAGTATAGGAATATTAATAATAACGATTAATGATCCTACTAACAGAATAATTAACTTGATTTCGTATTAAATTTAAAAAAAGATTTGAGATTACATTTTCAAATTCAAGTAAAATATATATATATATAAGCCAAATAAAGATATAATATAAAAATTAAAAGGATTGTTTTAATTTTTATGGTTGCTTGAAACTCAATGTTTTGTAATCAACAATAGATTACCAAACGTTAGTTGTACAACAAGTTTTACAGTTCGACAGATATCTTTTTTTACCACTCATCTGTGTTTTTCTATAAAGGAGATTTCAACCAATCCATCACTAAGTAAAAGATAATATGTCTGTGTGTTTATTAATAATTTATTTTGTCAACTAACTAAAAAGCATTCACGCGAAATGAAATGAGTTGAGCAGATTAGCTATACATATATATATATATATATATATATATATATATATATATATATATATATATATATATATATATAACTTTTACAACCATTATAAAAAGGTAGAGAAAAATAAGGTTAATTTATATAATTTTCTAAATCTTCAAATGTGTAAGGCATCAATTGAGCAAATGAAAAGTAAATAAAGTAATAAATAAAAACAAAATCTTCTGAAAATAAATATATTGTAGAAAATGCAATTAAATAAATGTACATACATTCAGTTTGAATTATAATTTTCAGAAGAAGCGATATTATAAATTATAACAGTATTATGGCAAAATCTAAATTCAATGATATTTTTCAGTATATTCAAATTATTATTTTTTTTATAAAAAAAAACATTAGCAATGTAACTAAAGCGATAAAATAATAAAAGTATACTTTATATTTAAAAGTATAAGGGGTTATATCTATTCTTCACACCAAATCAGATTTCTGATATGCAGTTTGAATCAATGCACGGAGCCTGAAATTTGTAATTCCACACTGAAAGAAAGTACTAAAGATGAGTAGCAATCGCACTGTAGCATTCGCAACACTTTCAAATGGAAGAGATAAACTCACTGGTTAAGTGCGAGTGTTAATGCATTCAGTTTCTTCGCAAATTTGCCGAGCTTTTCACACATATTTTTTTATGAAACAAAGCCTCTTCTTTCGTCAATAAATTTGAGATTATTCATCAACATTTAGATAAAATAGCTTTATTAATTTGGTCTTTTGTTTTATTAAAGACCTCTGCTTTTTTATCTCATTCGAGCTCATGATTGTAAGAACACTCACTCTCTACACAGCACTTTCAGGATTTTTTTTTACAAGTCATGTTTTGCTAGTGGTGCTCTGCTATTGTTGCTTATATTTCTTGTGAATAATGCAGAGTGTTTCCAATCTTTTCTTCTGCATGTTATTATGGTCCTTTACAATGCACTGTTTTTCAGACTCCTTAAACAGACATTTTTATAACATACTAACCATTCCACGTTGATTTATCATCATTTTCAGTACGCTGATCAATTTTAGTATGGAAAAGGGGATATTGTTTTTCGAATTTCTTGCATAGTAATTGTTATTAGGAATTTTAAATTAATTATAATCCTTGCAATCTCTAGAGCATATTTTCAAGCAAGCATGCCAGAAACTTTGGTTTGATTGAGTGAGTTGAAAAGCAACTATAATTTTATATGTAGGAGAAATTTTTAACATTGGAGACAAAGTGGAAATTATTATATATGATGTAAAATACCCATGTAAGATGTGATGTGCATGTTTAAAATAAAAGGAATCATTTTTATATAATGGGTTTTGCTGCTGTTTTAGAAATGTATAAAAATCTTCCATTCATTTTATGTTAAAAATGATGATATTTTAAAATAAAGAATTTTATGAATAAAGAAATTCAAATTTTATTGCCTTTGTACTACTGTCAATTTTAATATTTTTCTCCTTCTACATTAACTAAAAATTTTGGATTGATATTTCAATTATGGGAAACAATTTTGAATCTAAATTATCTTAAAATATGTGGAATAAGTATCATGATGTTCATATAATATTTGATATTAATGTTACGGTAAGAAATTGCATGAGTGACGATATTTTGTTAAAAAATCATACATTTAAATTAATTCATATTATTTATGGAAAACTTAAATAAATTCAAAATAAAACCAGGAAATAGAAATTACTAAATATACTAGTGATAAAAGTTTAGATAAAAAATATGTAGTGAAAAATTTATATTAGAAAGTATTACAATAAGAATTAATACTGAATTTGAATCAATGAATCCTGTGAGGTTGAAACTAAAATCTAAACGGAACCATGAGCATGGCAGCTCATAAGTGGACAGAGACCTAAAGTGTCCATAACTGTACTCCTTACCGGGGGCACTAGGATGCGAAGCACACGTCCCGATTACAAGTCTAGTCCAAAACACCTAATATTTAGGTCTAAGTATTCTTGGTATTAATTTATCGACCCACTAAAGGGATAATACAATTTTCAGCAAATTTCTTAAAAGGAATGGTCTTACAAGCATCAAAATCTTGGAAAACGAGAATTAAATTGGAATGTGCAAATGGTTAACATTTCAGTTCATTCGTAAGACGTACGAGAAATAAGACAACAAAAGTACTACATAAAAGAAAAATATATGCTATGGATTTCTCATCCTCAAGTTTCTTCGTAAAATTAAAGTTTTTTAGAATATATTATGCTTGAAATAAGAATAAGAAATGAACAATAGAAATTCGATATGGCGATAGACCATTATGTGCTATTATATTTTTAGATGTTGCCACTTGGAAAGATCAAAATACAACTACTGTCATGTTAATCTAAAATTGATTAATTGTTGAAAGTCATGTTAGCCAATTTGTAATACCTCAATGACTTATTTAAATATAACAACCAAAATAGCAATTATATTTAAAGTTTGGCTTTACTAAACTGAATGGTGACTTAACATATCTTCAGCTTGGAAATAAGGTGGTTTGTAGTGCGTTCTATATAACAACGTACAGTTTGATGAATGTTGAAATAGTATAGGTGGATCAGAGCTGCAAGCATTATTTGGGCTTTATTTGGTCATGAAACATAGACACAGATGGTGACCCTTAAATATCTCTTGATAAGGCTATAGAATTGCATAATGTCATTTTTCAGAAGATTAAAAGAGTCTCATTTCTGCATGCTACATTCTGATGGCTGGGAAATATTCCAGAAAGCTCTAAGGCTGATCACTTGTGGTTACATTCAGCAACCATAATACTTACAATCGGGGGATTTTTATGAGCAATCACTGAGTATACACCTCGCACATCTCTAGTTTAGACCCATAGAATTTTATTGGTGAATAGCAAATTTCTGACTTCATAAGATTAATAGTAGCATTCTATGAGGCTATCGAAACACAATCTTTTAATATAAAGGTTCCAGAGCAGTTGTTGGAAATCATGTTCTGACATTCGTTCATTAAAAAGATATTCGAGTGTTGAAATCTTCATGGTATCCAGATTTCACAGTAATTTGAATAATATGGTTATGGGTTGATGAGGGACAAGTCCACAATCCCTCTCAAGTCATTTTGTTCGGGTTTTTCAGTGTGAACACATTCAAAATACAACAATCTAAAATAAGTCTTAATACACTACTGGCCATCAAAATTGCTACACCTGGAAGAAATGCAGATAACAAAATGATACTTATTGGACAAATATATTATACTAAAAAAAACAAGTGAATAAATTTTCAAAAAATTTGACAGGATGGATACTGAGAAATCAGTACCCAGAACAACCACCTCTGGCAGTAATAACAGCAGTTATACAGCCTGGCATTGAGTCAAACAGAGATTGGATTGCATGTACAGGTACAAATGCCCATGCAGATGCAACACGATGCCACAGTTCATCAACCGTAGTGACTGGCGTTTGGTGACGAGCCAGTCGCTCGGCAACCATTGACCAGACGTTTTCTACAGGTGAAAGATTTGGAGAACGTGCTGGCCAGGGCAACAGCAGAACATGTTCCGTATCAAGGAAGGTCCGTACAATACCGGCAACATGCGGTCTGGCATTATCCTGCTGAAACGTAGGGTTTCGCCGGGCTCGAATAAAGGTTAGAGATACGGGTCGTAACACACCAGAAATGTAACGTGCACTGTTCAAAGCACCGTCAATGCGAACAAAAGGTGACCGAGACGTATATCCAATGGCACCCCATACCATCACGCCAAATGATGGGCCAGTATGACGATGACGAACGCACACTGCCAGTGTGCGTTCACCACGATGCCGCCAAACACGGATGCGACTATCATGATGCTGTACACAGAACCTGGATTCATCTGAAAAGATGACGTCTCGCCATTCGTGCGCCCAGGTTCGTCGTTGATCACACCATTGAAGGTGATCTTGTCTATGACGCAGCGTCAAGGCAATCCGCAGCCATGGTCTCCAAGCTGAGAGTCCATGCTGCTCCAAACGTCGTTGAACTGTTCGTTCAGACACTTGTCCTCCAAACGACCCCGTTTCTTTACTCACGGCTCGTGACGTGGTTGCACGATCCATTACGGCCATGTGGATAATATGCCTGTCTTCTCAGCTGCTAGTGATAGGTGGCCGTTGAGATCCCGCATGGCGTTCCGTATTACCGTCCTGAACCCATCGATTCCATATTCTGCTAACAGTCATTGGATCTCCACCGACGTAAGCAGCAATACTGCGATAAGATAAACCGCAATCCTGTTACGCTACAATTCGACCTTTATGAAAGTCAGAGACGTGCTGATACGCATTTCTTCTTCTTACACGAGGCATCACAACAACTTTTCACCAGGCAACAACGTTCAAACGCAATTTGTGTATGAAAAACCGGCTGAACAATTTCCCCATTTAAACACGATATGGGTGTCGCTACTGGCGCCTGCTTTGTCTGAATGTGCTAAAAAGCTAACCATTTGCATATTACAGCATCTTCTTCCTTTCGTATAAATTTCACGTCTGTAGCATGTCACCTTTTTGGTGTAGCAATTTTAATGGCCAGTAGTGTAATACGCGAAGCAAAATACAGTAATATTTGGGCTCAAGTCTATCAAATCAATTATTTGCATACTTGTGCAAAAAAGTGTTACTTGTCTTAATTAAATATTTCGAAGTATTTTTCAATAATATCAAAGAAACAATCAGATTTACAACTCGAAATATACACGTTATGCTAAAAATTCCTTACTTAGAGATACTATAATTTCTTTCTCCAATATAATAATTATAATATTATTCTCAAAATTATTTAATTTTATATTAGGATATAATTCATAATATAATAATTAAATTGCAGATCACGATTCATTAGCTTTATATTAAAATTAATAACGCTTTAATGATAATTATTATTATTAGTAAAGATGCCACACACATTTTTGCTACCATATTGGTGTAATTAACCTATATTAGTGAAAATGTAATGCTTTTTTATAAATCATAAAAAATTTCAAATGAATACTAATAGTTTTATTAACTAAATAGACGTCATAAATTATTGCTGAATAACCAATTCAAATGGCAATAACAAATAAAAACAGGGACCCAACAAGCCAATGCTAAGCTGAAACACATTTCACCTCTCGACATGAAAGATGATAATAAAATAATTCTGGATTAAAGTTACGTTTTGGCTGCATAATATGATACTAAAGAATTATTTTTGGTGAATTATACCTTTTTATATGCCTAAAGAAAATCACAGCTTCCTCTTTTCTTGAAAACTCCTACATTTTAAAATCAATCACTGTAGAATGCCTTTAAAATAATAGAATTGTTGTTAGTTTTTAAGTACAAACCGTATCTGCGATGTCTGGTGATGACGAAATACTCCAAACAAATTCTAGGCTAAATGCAGGCAAATGGAAAAACACCTTTCCAAACTATATACACATAAATAAAAATTTTTATTGAATAAATATCTAATACATAAGAATGCACAATTTTGCATTTTGACATGAAACTAAGTAAGAAATTTTAAATTAATATTCATTATAAGTAGCAAATTTCATTAAATAATCCATTTTGATTTTTTTACTCTATGTAAAAATGTCCTTTATTTTTTAAATAAAATTTTAAATATATTAAAATTCCACTTGACTTTATTTTTTATAAACTTTGGAGAAAATTTATCATTTGGATAATATTATTTTCTCAATGTAACAGATAATTATTGATCTTTAGTAAGAAAACTGCAAAGAGTACTTAATGCTTTGATTATTATAAATAGGAAGAAATTAATATCATTGTCTCTGTAACACTGTCTGTCTTTCAATTAAAATTTAATAATTTTAAAACAGATCATAATATTAATCTATTTATGTTATATTTAAAAATAAATATCACAGAAAGTGAAAAATATGAAAAGCAATGTTTATTAAATTAATCTCAATGCAGTGCTTGATATAAATATCTTAATTTCACATTCCTTAAAATTATATTAATTAACTCATACATTTAATCTTTCAACGAAAAACTTTTTTTCACCGTGGCAAAAGGATATGACAGTGCTCTTCGAAATACAAGGTCTCGGGTTCAATCTCAGCCAATCTTAAGCAATGGGACACGGAAACTGCGATTTTGTCTTCTGAATATATATTCATATGAAGTAGCTTTCAAGATTTCCTCAATTGCGACGTGTGAAAAAAACGTATAAACTATAAGAAATCCTCCCTGAAGGTAATTTTGTTAGTGGATGCTAAAATGATTTCCAAAGCACCTATTTCCTTTATACTGACAGCTTTGTTGTGAATAAAAGGCATATTTTTTTATAATTATATATATATATATATGTGTGTGTGTGTGTGTGTGTGTGTGTGTGTGTGTGTGTGTGTGTGTGTGTGTGTGTGTGTGTGTGTGTGTGTGTGTGTGTGTGTGTGTGTGTGTGTGTGTGTGTGTGCCGTAAAGCTCCAGTTACCAACGATATCAGAATTCCAGGCACAGTATTTGACTGAAGAGAAAATCAAAAAAAAAGCATAGGTAAGGTAAAGAAAAGATGAGTATGAGAGAAGTGTCACTTAAGGAATTCCTAAACATTCTTTTGAAAATGTCTGTTTATTTAGGAGTTAATGCTGAAGAATAGATAAATATGTTATGAGTGAGACCGTAGATTTAAAATTTCAAATGAAGTTAAAAACTTATTTAAAGTGTTGATTAAAAAGTTGAGGTTAATGTCTAAATTGTTGAGGTTAATGTCTAAATTGTTGAGGTTAATGTCTCAATACTATCAGCTAGTAAAAGTCTTGCTGGCTTTGAAGCTGCTTTGAAAAAGATTCTCAGTCCAACTGTGACCACATGCAAATACTCACTGGTAAGAAGATGGATGACTTAGTTGCTAGAAAACAGATGAAGGCATTAAAACCGCTTACTCTGACCAAGATGCTCAACAAGCAATGACATTCTCATTTACAAAACTGTTCATAATACTTTATTAATGTACAGCACTTCTAAGTACCTTAACAAGTGAAAGTGATACATATTCAGTTACTGGATTTAAAGTTTTTTTTTTCTAAAAAAATGTGTATTTTTTCCCCATTTTCAAAGTACAATAACTAATTAAAATAGTTTCTTTTTCAAAACAATACCAACTATCTGAATATATATATATATATATATATATATATATATATATATATATATATATATATATATATATATATATATATATATATATATATATATATATATATATATATATATATATATATATATATATATATATATACAAAATCTTCAAAGTCAAATTATACTATAAAAATGCAAACAATATAGGAGGAGAATATCAATAATGTGCAAATGAAATTGAAATTTAGTTTTAATAAATACAACACAATAAATATAAAATGGATTAAAGCAGATTCAGAAGAAATCCGTTAAAGCTCAAAAATATGCAAGATCGCAAATATAAAACGAAAGACAGCAAATATTTAGTTTACAAATACAAGTAAAAAATATCGAAGATGTTGCCAAGCAAATATAAAAATTAAAAACAAACATAATTCTTCGTTCTGTGACTGCTTTATTAACTTATAAAATTGTTTGTGACAGTTATGATTTGATTTCTATTTAAATTTTTTTCAGAATCAAGTTTCTTAGTCAACAGTCAGTTGTTTACAAACAAGATGAAGCTTTTTAGCTTCTGTTAAGTTTTATATTATAGGCAGATAAACAAAGAACGTCCTGAAGTGAGTTTCAAATTTAGGCTATCTTTATATTTAAAAGTATAAAAAATAGTTTTTTAAATTCAACTGAAATGTATTGTGATGCATTCTTACTAAAATTATATTTATCTTTTCTATGCACTGTTTATACTAGAATTAAATCTTTTTTTATGTAAACATCTATATATAAAAATAAACTTTGCAATGTTAAGAAATAATATTTGATGGAATCACGCAGTACAAACATTGAATACATGTATTTATTGTTACAAGCAATATATATTATTCCCTCTTCGAAAGCAAATAAATTATTGTCACATATTATCGAGTTTTTTGTCCTTTTTAACCAGGAAAACCTTAGCTAACAGGTATTGAAGGAGCGAGTATTGATTTGCAGCAGCAACAGTGCTTTATTGCTTTCGTTTCTCTCACACCGCTTAGCACGAAAGAAAGAACCAATAGTAACTCAATTTCTTTGTTAGATGTCTTTATAACTCGATATCGATATCGAGGAAATCACATTAGGTCCACTTTTTTACATTAAGCATCCTAAAAATAAATCACCTATTTCTCTCTGCTAATTAAGTTAATAATGAACTATACTCTTTTTACTTTGCCAACAAATATTAATTGGGTTTTTTTTGCAATATAAGTAATGACCAAGAAATAAAAGGTTACAAAAATAAATTCTTACAATTTCAGATATTATATCAAAACATTCATCGAAACTGTGAATCCCAGTTTTGGTTATTTAATTAAATTGTTGCTTGATATTTATTATTATTTTTTTAATTTTACCCTTACCTCTATTTTAACAGGTTTTTCTTATTTATACAAGTTTTACTTCCGATATGTGATAGACATATAACAGATTATAAATATAAAAAGTACTAATTTTATGGTTTTCATTTCAGTCTGAAAAAGGAAACATCTTGGAACTAATTATTTTTATTCATTTGAAATCTTATTTGAAAAAATTCTAATGATAACTTTAAAATAAAAAAAATAAAAGGATTTTAACTTTAATAACTTAAATGAATCTTTAAAATATATTAATTCTATAATATATTAAATATATTAGTAACTGCAAGTATTTGAACTCCCCTAATTTTGAGATTTCTTACTTCATATATATATATATATATATATATATATAGATATATATATATATATATATATATATATATTTATTATATATATATATATATATATATATATATATATATATATATATATATATATATATATATATATATATATATATATATATATATATATATATATATATATATATATATGTATATATATATATATATATATATATGTGTGTGTGTGTGTGTGTGTGTGTGTGTGTGTGTGTGTGTGTGTGTATATATATATATATATATATGAAAAAAGAAATCTCAAAATTAGGGGAGTTCAAATACTTGCAGTTACTAATATTTAATATATATTAAGAACATCAAAATTAAAACATTTTTAGAAATTAAAGAAAATGCGGAAAATTTACGTAAGAAATTTTGTAGGATAAATATATATGAATTCTACATTTATATGCTCACAATATATTTCATAACATTAATATATATATATTTTCATTACTATTATCTTCAGTAGAATTATTATATTTAATGGATCATCAGGTTATTAATAATTGTTATTAACTGGTTATGTAAGGTAATGTTGATAATATTATCCCTGACGAGTAATTATATAATCTATTATTAACACTATTTTAAGCCAAAATTTGCTCAGTTTATTATTAAAAGTATTATTTTTATAAAAAAAACAATAATAACGGTAAATAAAACAACTTAAGCCTGATTAATCTATTTATATTCGTTCTGTTGTGACAAGAAATATATAAACGTAAATAATGTTTTATGTATTAACAGAAAGCTTACAAATTATTTATAAACTTGAAACTACGTAAAAGAATAATGTACATGTTAAATTACTGATATTTTTTCTCTTGTCAAGGTCTAAAAGCAATAATCTTAGGTGACGATGATGGTTCTTTTCCAATATCCTATATTTATTTATGTTCATAAATTTAAGGGTTGAAATCATATTTTGTGGCTTTCTTTCTCCAAAGTAAGGAAAAGATTACTTTCTTTTTAAGTTACGTTGAAGTCCTATTACTCTAGTGATGTGATTTAAGCTCTTTCTTTATTGTGGCTTTCTTCTACTTTTTTTTTTAACTTTTTGCTAAGCCCTTTCTCTTCCAATACAATCTATCGTTTTTAAAGTTTTAGTCTTGACAGACTACATGTTGTTTTAGTAAAGAAATATTGGGAGCCCTTTTCTTTGTAGTGGTTACATGATTGTGCTTTTACTCTGTTATTATAGAATATTTTTTGTTCAGGACAGGTGAAAGCTAGCTAAGCGTGTCATAGGACTCCTTTTGGTTCCAAGAAATAACTATGAATTTTAGAGGAAATTGAAAATAAATCAAGATTTAATTTTTCTTATAAATAAAAATAATGATCTATTATAAAAAACAACTTTTTTCAAAAAAAAAAAAATACTCAACAAATAGCTACACTAAAATGAAATACTAGAGGATCTTAGTCATCATTCATTTACAATATTTTCTTATATATTTATGTAATATACTACAATAAATTTTCAATATTTTTCTTTGGAGAAAAATTAATTAAAACATATTGCAAATTATTCTGCAAACAATTCTTTTGAAATTTGTATTGTGTAAGTCAATTTTACATTTATTTTTTAGAGAATTCGTGAATAATATCGATAACTCTTCCTTAACTATACTCTATTTTTAAAATATACGTATGGTTATAAAGAATTTGTTTGATGAAAGATGCATTTTACTTGAAATATTATACAGTTAAACCTGAGCAAAATTAGAATAGTGAAAGGAGATATTGTTCTTTTATCACTCAAATGTACATTAGTATGCTTTAAAAAAATATATTTTTCTGCGTTAACAATCCATTAAAGCAATATAATGGTAATTATTATTTGACAAAATTAAGATGAAAATAATTAAATTGAAATAAAGTTATTTGCATAAAATACATATTAAATCCATATAAATTAATGAAAACGAAATGCGTGTACTAATTGACAATGAATAATAAATTGACAAGTCCAGGGATGGGTAAGAGATTTTGTTTAATTAAAACATTCATTGAGTTCTAGCGCAATTATATATATATGTATTCATAGAATTATATATTTATGTTATACATATCTGAAGCTCTCCCCTATGCGTCGAAAATTATGAAAATTGATCTATATTTAAAAAATTTAACTAGTGTTTCTGCATTCATATAAAGAAAGCATGAGTAATAAGTTCTTTAATTTTTCAGGATTTAAGATACAGTTAGCTAAACAAAACATACTTTTTAACAGATATTTATGAATATTTAATTAGTACTCAAAGTAAAAATTAATTTCAACAAAAATTATTTAGCAAGTTTCATATAAGAATTACATTGACAATTTGTTTTAGAATATGTATTAGCTGAGATAAAAGCAAAACAGTTTTTTTTTTCAATTATTTTTTTTATTTTTAATAGAGTGTATATTTTGGATACAAAAGTCAGTATTGAAATTAAAAATTTAAATTACACTACATCACTAAACGTTCCTGGATACAAAATTTCTTTATTGTAATTATTAAATAAATGATATTAATATGTCAAAAGTTTAATTCATTGTGATGATGAATAACTGAATACAGAAATATTGCTGCGTCAAATGCGTTTTACAGTCACGATGAACAAACAAAATTTAATGCCTTTAAAAGCGTATGGTTATAGATACTAAATATTTGGACATAGGGGTAATATTAAGTTTTCAGGTAACAGAGAGAAATATGCGTATTTCACATTTTACTCAACTTCAGTTAGTGAAGTCATACATGAAGACTGATTCAATACAATGTTGTCTATTCTTATATGTGTATACATCAGAGTCAACTTTCAGTAAATGTGGTTCGTTGACCAATGAATGTCGACGAAACGCATTTGCTGAAAGTCATTGCATAAACCCCTAAATATGATCATTTGAATGGTTTTCAGCAATGATGTAAAATTGCGGACTGCCTATTTAGTTTAACTTTTTAAAAATTCTTGTGTGTGCATATATGAAGTGAATTGTGTGTGTGTGTGAGAGAGAGAGAAAGAGAGATATTAACAATTTCTATGACATCAACTTGGAACTAATCATTTTTTTATCAATAAGATTATGCTTCTGTTCCTAATTCACATTATATTACATCGTGGTTTTGAGAAATAAATGATTAAAAAGAATTATTAGTGAACTGAAATCCCAAACATATATCTGCTAAAATATTTTTGGAAGGAATTGGAGGAGCAACTAAATGATAAAAGCATTAAACGAGAAACAAAATGCAAACTGTTCACATTGCTGCAAAAGAGAAATGCCTCGATACATTTAGCAGCTTACTAAAATTTAGTAAATTGTCTACAGTGAAGGTAAACACGGTAAATTAAGCAAATGGCTATCCAACATCATATTAATTGTACATTAAGTGCTTTCGTTTCAAAGTATAGTATCTCTACTCATTTTTCTCAGCAAAGTACACGGCATTTAAAGAGTTTCATATTTTCTAAATATATTTACTTACATACATGACATATACCATTAAGACGTATTTCCATGGAAATATTAAAATAATGTGTTAACAACTTGTATATTAGTTATTTTATCTCTTTCAACTAATATTTTGATTTAAGTAATTCTCATTAGTTAAATAACTTTTCAAAGATATTCTAAATTTAAAACACTTATTAACAACAAATATTTTTAGAAATTTTAATTTCGTTCATATTTTTTCTTAATAATTGTATTAAATAAATTAAAATTAAAACAAATTCATGAAATGCGTAATAATATGCATATAAATGTATGCATATACCATTGAATTTTTGTTTTCATGTGGTATTACTTTGAAATAACATTTTATTTTATCACAGTCTCGGAAAATTTAAAGTAAGTTACTTGAAATATATTTCAAGTTATTTGCCTAAATCAATTACAAATTCATCAAATAATATACTAAATGAACGTATACTACTTGATTATAGAATGAAACTTGTAACATACTTCATATAACCCATAAATAAGCGATATGAGTTTGTTATAAATCACGTATTAACATAATATATGCAGAGAATTCAACTCATAATTTCACAAAACATTATATTTAAATGTTTATTTTAATTTTATTGATACCGTAATTTCACAAGATAATACACAGTCCAGTCACATTAATATAACTGGCACGTACTTTCGACGTTAAATAATTAATCAGAGAATGTGGGTGGAAGTACAATGCAGTTGAACACACTGCATATAAGAAGCTGTGATGGCTTCGGAGAACATTGCAATCGTTGGCGCAGTACAAAAATGTAAATATTTACCCGATGCCCAAAAGAGTATGACCCTGGACTTTCGGGATAAGGGTAGAGACTTTTAATAAACGGTTGCGTTTCTGAACAGTTCGCGTGCCGTCGTGGTAAAAATATACATTGCATGGCGAAATGGGACTGTCTAGTGAGGTAGTAAATGAGGGCCATCACGGGCCACAGATGGCAGAGGTGAACTATGGTTGTCAATAAGCACTCAAGTGAATAAACGTCCTATCTTCAAGCAATTGACCATCCAGATGAACTAAATGGTTAACAACAGTATCACCCAAACTACTGTTATTTTGTAGCGTCTTCACCTCAAAAACCTAGTTTATGCACAATATGCTGACGTCTGTTTATCGTCGACGTAGGCTGGAATATGCACGTGAGTAATGCAATCGGATGTCCAATGTATGGTGACAGGAATCATTTTCCATGAATCACGTTTTGTGTTCCATCGGACATATGCTGGACATACATTATGCATCGAACATACATTAACGACATTAAACCTCTAAAATCCAGCATCCTGCAATCATTGCCTAAATGAGCCAGGTTTAATTCTGAAGTATTATGATCTGGGCAATGTTTTTCTGCATTCTCTAATTTTACTCATCATTGTTGAAGGTACGAAAGTACACATCTCTCCTTTGAGGACCATATCCCTTTCTATATAATCATCGTTTTTCCTTAGGATGAAGGAATATATCAATAGAACAATGCAAGCTGCCACACAGCTGGAAGTACATGCGCGTGCTTTGAAGAGAACCTGGATCAGATTACCGTTTTCCCTTGACCAGTCTAGTTACCCTGACTTAAGCCCAATCTAGAATCTATGGGACCATCTTGATTGGTTTGTACACAGAAAGATTTTCAACTGCGTAGACTAACGCAATTCTTCATAATTAGAATGGGCATAGCTCAAAATTCTGGTGAACATCTTCAAGGAGGGATTTAATTAATTATCTCTCTGTATCTCCCGCAGCAGTCTTCAATGAAAAAGTAGTTTTTCTGGCTTTCGATAGGTGTTCACATTATCATGACTGGAATGTGTATATTTGTAACTTCAAAATACCATTATAAAAGACAAGTATCCTTTTAAACTCTTCTAATTCGTTATAAATATCATTTTATAGAGTATACATTAAATTAAATTTAACGAAAAATACACGTTTTTTCAGTCCAATATCATTAAAATCTAATCAAGTAGAATTGCAAAGATCATAATAATAAAATTATCATGAAATTCATAACATTATTCTTTCTGTGCACTCATTATACATCACCACTAAACTGTATTTCTAATTTTCAAATTGATATTTTCATTGCATTACAATTATTTAAGTTTAAAATAATTGTATAAGGTTGTGTATAGCAAAGTTTCAATTTTTGTTCAAAATTAATTTTTATACTTATAACTTAACAAATTATGTTCAAGATTAACTGGAAATTTGTGTGAATTTTTAAAAAGAGAATAAGTTGATGTTTTTCTGGATATTGTAATAGGATAACTGTTTCAAATCAATGTATATTTTACGATAACTGGCATTTATCGACATTTTACAAATTTGTAATTGCGTGAAAGGTATATAAAATATTTATTCCAAAATGTATTCCTTTATAAATATATTTCTAAAAAGTGAATATTCCATAAAAAAGTATTTAAAAATATTTTCTTGGCATACATAAGCAATTGTTGTGAATTGTCTTCCCTCAATAATGCTAAGTTTAAATACAACTGACATTTTACAATCTCTTAAAACTTTTACATATTGTTTAAACAATTTACACAAAAGAGAAACAAGACGGAGAAATCTGCTGAAAAAAAAATTGGGAACACAGTTTCTTGTCTGATGCATTTGGGAGAAAAGTTTTGTCATTCAGTTTCAATAAACAAATGTTTTACTAAACATAAATTTATTATCTCTTTTTAAACTAGCTATAGTAATGAAGGCATTATCGTTTCCTTCCATTTTAAAATCGATTTATATATCGTTACGAAGTTGGGGGTTTTAAACTCTTCAAGCCAAAACTGCTTCTTTTCTTACTTGCGTTAACAAAAATATCAAAAAAAGAGAGAACTGCATCAAATCGCTCGCTGAGGCTCTTGCATGGCGACGAATCCTTTGTTCCAGTGTTTCCCAAATACGTGATCATTGATCACATTTCTGTCGAGGTTCACGCCCTTCTTTCGCAGCTAACTTTCACTTAGAAATAGCTTTTAGTAAGATTGTCTTTCCACTTCCAAATTTTTTGAAATATCCACTTTCGGATGGGTAGGCACTCCAACCCAACACGTTTAAGAAAAGCCATAAGATGATAGAAATGTCTCTGCGAGTCATTATTTTGATGTTCTTTTTCTTATTTGAATGAAAAAGTTTGTATCAAATGTTTTTGGTATATAATATGGTTTTTTTATCTAGGAATATTCAGTCAAGAGACAAAAAGATTTTATTTAAATTATTAATGAAATATTGTAGTAATTGTTTTTACACTTAAATCATTAAGGAAAGTTTTTAATAATAAAATATCTAGGTTCTTAAAAGTTTAAAAAAACAACAAAATATCATTACGAATTGTTATGTGATATAATATTTAAAAGATTTATTTGTATGTAATTCAAAATGTAACAACTTTTTTGAAGCATTAGCCTTCTTTATATTTAAAAAGGAATATGCTATTGTAAGATATAAAAACGAAAGTACAATCAATCCTAAATCAATTAAATTCATTGACATATGCATTAATCATCATAAGAAATATATTTTTCATTCATATATCTAAAAATGAGTATCTTAAAGTATGATAGATTTGGATAAAAATAAAGATGAATATTTCTTTAAAAAGTAAATAAAATGGAATTTATGTAAACAATAAGAAATGAGAGAGAGTAATAAATATAGAGAAGTTAGCAAAGTTCATGAAAATATTTAATAGAAATCATCTGTTTTGTATCATAAAGGTAAAACATCTTTTTCCTTTAAGTGAATGATATTTCTTTTGTACAGAAATATTAGTGTCAATATTGTTATTTTGGCAAACGGTTATTAATTTTATAACCAACACTTCAAAATATATTGCAACTCACTAATAGCATAATTTCTTGGAAATTAGAAAGCATTTTATTTAGCTGTTATCCCAACTCTTATTCTGTTATACTTACACACATTAATAACCTAAAATATGAAGAAAATATAAGCAAATGTATATAATAATTTAATAAAATATTTATTTAAAAAAGTTACTGAATAATAAAATAACTAAATTATATGATATTGTACATTAATTACAATGATGCATCTTAAAAATTTGTATATTACCTAACAAATATTTAATTACAAAAATAGCAATAATTTTAGATTTTTGTCTATTGTACTAAATTTTATAAACGTAATTATTTCTATTTCAATAAAGCTTAATAAACTAAATTAACTTAGAAATTAACTTATTAAATAAAAATAAACTTATTTTATTACTTTTAAAAAGTAAAATAACTGGAAATATTAATGAAAAATTTTTAAAAAAATACATATCACAGACATGCATGTGCATAAAAGGAAAAGTACGCATGTAACAAATAGCAATGGGGAAAAAACGCACAAATTAACTTAGAATGAAAAATTTCATTTCATTTAGAACAAAGAATATTTCCCAACAACATTTTGTTACAAGTACAGAAGAAAAAACACAATATTTGTAAAAATTACAAGAAGTTTAATAAGTCGTATAGTCATTTTTAATAATTAAATTTTCATTCTACCTATTTAGGGTGTGAATGTTAATAACATTTTGAGAAATGGTATTGTTTTAATCTTGGCAAATAAAAAAAATGGATGATAAAAAAAAATCATTAAGCAAAGCAGCAATATATCATGTGCTCTGAGCATGTTCAATTACATTTAGTTCAACTATACATATATCTACGTCTTGTCTTGTTTCAGCTACAAATATATTCCTCATGACACAAACTGCATGAAGTTTCTCATAATTACTCATTTAAATAAGAAAAACACAGTGACTGTAGCATAAGGTATGAAATGCCTCTTCACGATAAGTTTAATAATCTTAACTATAAAATTTTGGCGAACTCGTATGTAACGTGACTTTTTAGGATAGAAATATAAGTTAATAGGAATAACCCTATTTCTTTAAACCATACATAACATGTGGTATCAATCTCAAAAATTTAAACATTTTTGTCAGTATATAATTTTTGACTTCCATCGCATTACATCTCATACAGATATGTAACTGCCAACACTCTTCTGCTGTACGTTGTTTTGAGATTAATGTAAAACACATCATCGACTTCATGCATCGAGACCAAATTAGTGAAGATTTTTTTTCAGTCTGCTTTGTTACAATACTTGTTAAGGACGAATGTAATCTGATTTACGGAGAAAAATATACTTTGTCTATATACGATCTTGGTTTATTTAATGTACAATATTCCTTGCTTTGTGTAAGTTATCTTACAATCTTAAAAAGTTAATGCAGCAACAATAGCTGCATCTCTTCATTTCTTTTATTCAATGAATTTCGTTGAATTGCCTGTTTCAGTTACTTCTTCTAAAGTAAAACCTGAATCAATATGTTTTACAAATGAGATAGAGTAAAAAAGAGAAACGTTCGTGAAGTCACTATATTTATCATTATATTGTTTTATGGTGCCTTATATTTTGTTTGAGTATGAAACACTATCTTTTTTTATTTCGACTATGCTTTATTGGGTTTTTTTTAAGTTATTAGGCGAAAATATTTTCATAATATCATTCAGAATTTTTTTTTCTAATTTATACCTTTTTATATATTGACGCAATCTAAAGAATTAAAAGTTTTTCTCTCTGGAGTTATAAGATTTCCTTTGGACACAAATAACAATTAAGAATGGAGCTCGATAGATTATCAGAAGGCTCAGAACTTATCTTAGCTCGCATACTGTTTATTATTATTTAACTCATGTATTCTCATTTGCTGTTTAAAAAATTTATGCTTCCCCAATAGCAAGATTATATATACATTTTAATATCTTCTGTAAATCAAAATTAAATCATTCCAAAATTTAAACTATAATTTGTTGTCAATAAAATCATTCATTAATAAAAAGAAAAATATTCTGTGAGATGCGTTTCCTTAAGCAGCAAGATTTTCAATTTAATATCTTATCCTTCAATATAACAGGATTTAAAATTTTCAAACTATTAAGTTTAAAGCTTTATTACAACTCGTTATCATATAAACATCTATAATATTATTTTATAGAGAAGAAAACGGTACGATAATTTATTGCAAATATTTTTATTAAGTCTGCGCTAATGTAAGATAAATTTATTGGGGAGTATGTTAAAATAAATTAAATCGTGATTTTAAAATAATACCTTAAGCCTGTTATAATTTCCTGGGAAACTGATAAGGCACTTATATATAAAAAAGTAAATTACATTTAGTGTTAGAAATGCACATCGATTATTTTCTGTAAAAATGAAATATCTATAAGATTGCATAAATATGTCAGTAATAATTTGTTTTCCTAAACATTTTTAGTTATAAACATTTTTCAATTATAAATCAAAATTTTCAAAAAATAAAGGAAATATGAATTTAAAACACATACACAGATTTTAGCTAAGATATTTAAAATACATTTCATGTCATTAAAATACATTCAAATAAATACTAATTAAAATAGTTAAGGACATGTATTTAAAGAAAATCTAATGCGCGCAAAGCATTTGGTTTATTCAAAGTGTAATTTAGCGCCAAAGCAAAATAATTAGCATTTCCGCCTATTTCATTAATAAAGAGATAACTTGTATAAAATGCTCAGACACACGTAGATATAAATTAGGGGCTGCATCAAAATTCGTCTCGTGAATTAATTTGTCCTTAGGCAGTCCATAAAACTTTGCTCTCGCTCAGAGGAAGCAAGAAGCGAGAGCAAAAGGCCGAGTTAATGGATAATTCATGTTAGAATTAATGCACTTCTCGTGTAACCTCGCCTTCCATGATACTTTATTGAACAATTCTTACGATTTTCAAGGGATAAAGGGATTCCAGCTGATTGTCGCCTGTATCAAAGTCGATACATTTTTTCCGATATCGATGAGATTTAAAATTTTATTGCCCGGAAGCAGTTTTGAAACAAAGCAGTAAAATATAGATGATTATAAGAAAGTTTTAATATGCAACCTATGAGAGAATATAGTGATATTGAAAGAGGAAGGGTTATTTTTCCTTGTAATTTTAAATATGCTTGGAAAAGCATATTTTAAAAGCATTCTGAAATAAAATTATTCAGAATTTATAAAAGGGACCACATAGAATAACAAACTTATTATTTGTTGTGTTTATAATACAATTATAAAAAAAAAGGTATATGAGAATTGTGTTGACTTAAATTTTATTATATTTTAACTGCGAGTAATATAGTTACATTCGTTTTAGATTGATTGATTCCTTAAAATATTGCAGAATGAGAACGTGACTTTTTAAATCTTCATGTATTTTATTTTATATAGAAATTGAACATTTTTAATCTAAGAAAAATTAATAACCATCAATTTGTTTAAAGATTAAATATACTTATATAAATAATTTTATATTTAAATTACATAATAAATATAATTAATGTGAATAGTGAGTTTTGAAAAATTTCCTTCTTTTATATACATATTGCTTTATTGAGAAACAAATATCAGAGTGCAATTTAAAGGAAATACAACAATCATTTTCATAAACAAATCAATTTTTAGTTGATAAACTAAAAAATTGATCTAGTAAAATATGTCTTTAAATTTTTATCACTAAAATTTTCATAAATAAAAAATTATCAGTTTAACTATTGGGTTGTAGTTCTAAGATTCTATTGTATGATTTTTTTTATTTTATTTTAAAAAAATTCAAAAGCATTTCGCATTAAAACAATATCATTAAATAATCCCTATAATTGTAAGTTTTTCTAGTCTTAGCTTGAGATATTTCCTCTTTCCAAATCATACTGTAATTAACTTTTTTGTTAACATATAGTCCTCATATAATTAATATAACTACATAAATTAACGAGAATTAATAGGGAAAGTATATATAACTCTACTCATCGTTCATCTTATTTTTACGCTGTGTGTACATTCTGATAGATCATTTATGATATAAGAATTTTGTTAATGTTTTATGATTTTATTTTTCAAAAATATGTTAAAAATAGTGAGCATTATTTGTTTGTAGTACGAGATGAAAATAATAGCATTTTAAGCTTTAGATTATATTATTTAATTATATTATATATTAAATTATATATTATATAATTATAATATTAATTTAGAAAAATTACATGATTTTCGTTACTTGGAGAATGATTGGATTGATTAACTCATCTGTAGAAATTTATGTTAACTATTGATTACTTGTCAAATTTTCTTTAACTAATTAGCTTGAGGAGAACTAATAATATGTTTTAAAGTTTCCAATTTTAATTCCAAAAAATGTATTTTTATTTTCAAATTTGAAATAATTTGTCAATATTTGGTACAAAAACCAATGCTTTCTCAAAAATAATTGTATATCTAATGACTTCATGAATCTAATTTTTTATTAAACACATTTTATAAAAATAAACTGTAATAGTTAATATTTAATTAGCAGTTTTTTTTATGCCAAAATATACCAGAAAAATTAAAATCCAAGACGAAAATATATATTTTTATTCTAACTCTTATGATTGTTGCAATTTAAAATATATCAAAATAAGTATTTCAGAAAATTTATTTCAAATATACTCTTTTTTACTTTGCTATTCAAATTTCCTGTTTAGTCTGACCAACCACAAAAAGAAAAAGGACACAGTTGATAATATAAAGTAGGACAAAGTAAGCGTTGCAAATGAGGCAAAAATGATGCTCATTGTTTGCTTTAATGAAAACAAATAAATCTTCAACAAAACAATAATTTTAGTGGTTGATATGCTCAATGATTTTATCAAAAGTATTTTGCCATCAACTGTTTCAGTGTCTTATTAAAAACTAATCCATCGATTATAAGCAAAATACTTGAAATAACATTTTAATATCATCAGAAATTTCAAATCATTTTTAGTCATAGAATGTTATGTAATGATCTGCTTAAAAGGAAATGTAATAATGTACCGGTAGGGGAATATGAGGGATGAGTGTTTTCTTTAAACACAATTTAACATTTACTTCAAGAATTCGTTTTGTTATAACAGTAACCACCGGGTTAAGCGATTATTTAAATAATAAAACTGCTGTTTAAATAGCTGAATAACAAATTTTATAATGGTAACTAAAATGTACATTTCAAATAATGTTTAATTCCTGAAATGCAAATGTTTGCTGTTTATACAAATTTCATTATTATGTTGATTCAACTATTTTTACGTATGATTCCATATGATCATGTATGTTTCTAATATTTTGTATTATACCAAACTCGCAAACGAATATTTTTGGATATAAACTTTACTTAATTTGACTTACTGATTTACTTCACGATGGTAGTTTATTTTTGCATTTATATTATTATACAGGATTAATTTTCATTTCAATTGATTAAACATTAAAAAATGATAATGTTTCGAAATGGGTAGCTTTCTTTTTTTCTGACAGATTATAGGCATATACAAGTTTACTATTTACTTTACAAATAATTTAAAATAATACAAATAATAAAGTTTTTCTGGACAGTTAGTTCGTAAAGGTAAGTAAATGTCTTCAACAGTTTCTTGTTTCTTTAACATAAAGTTCTATAATATTACTTAACATTGTTCATCTACCAGTTCAATCACGTATTACATCCAAATCGCAAAATCTTCATTAATATGTAAGAACTTATAATACACTTTGCAGCCTTCATTGAAGTTTCATAAACTCTACCCGATATTGAAATTGCAACACCAAGAAAGAATGGCCAAAAAATCATGCAAATGTCAAAATAAACACACCTTATCGACATATGGAAATCATGTGAAATTCTCAGCTATCCAGCACACGTAGATTAAGATGTGAAGGGAAGAACGGGAAAGTGAGCAATATTCACACCGTTACTGCTTCTTGGAAAATAATCATGTAAAGCGTGCTCTTGTCTCAAATGAGGCCTGTAATTGCAGAGAATGTCAGACCATCATGGACGAAATCAGTTCCAGAAGACAGACGATCATACGAAGGCATGGCGATCGGACAGAGAAAGGTAGGTCGGTCTTACCGCAAATCGGAGCTGACAAACACCTAGGTGCCTCCAAAGTGCACCGGCAGTGTCAAAGATGGTTGGAACAAAGAACCTTGGAAATTATGCGGGGTGCTGGTAAGGCCAGAGTGACGTCAACACGCGTATTTTGCGTACCTGAAAGGAGGTGGTGGCGGCTGCAAAAAGCACATCTACTGAAATTTTGCTGTATGTTGAAGATACCCTGGATGTTCCCATATCAAGCAGAGCCATTTGCCGTCGATTGTTTGCTAGTGACCTGTGCTCCTGCTTCCATTAAGAAGACTAGCATTGATCCCACTGCATAGACGCCAACGTCTGGAATGGTGCCGTATCAGAGGTATGTAGACGATGGAGTGGTATGGATGGCTTAGATGAATCACACTAATACACCAACTATTCACACACACTATTCACACACACCAACTATTCACACATAGGTTTGAATAGTTGGTTGGTTGGTTTGTCGCTCAACGGTAATTTTTTGCACTCTAGGGCTAATTAGACACGAACCTACTGTTTAAAGTGGATTCCGAACCACTACAAACATCCATGGCCAAGGTTGGATTCGAACCTATGAACTGTTGAACTGAATGCAAGAGCGTTAACCATCCGGCTGCCAACTCGGCCTTCAGTTTTTATAATGAACATTTTCACGTGTGAGTGTGGCGTAGACGTGGAGACAGGTACAACTCTGCAGCAGTTGTGGAATGCTCTATCACTCGATATCGTTTCATCATAGTTTGGGGAGCCATTGCGTACAATTCTAGGTGACCAATAGTTCATATTCAAGGCACTATAATAGCTCAATGTTATGTGGACAATGTGCAGTGGCCGTTGGTACTCTTATGCCTGAAGCAGGGGCACAATCCCCTTTATCAGCAGCATAACACCTGACTACACATTGCTCACCTAAATCAACATGTTCTGCAAGACGTACAGCTGTTTCCTCGGCCACTCTGAGTGCCATATCTCTCACGAATCAAACACGTTTGGGATATGATTGGTTACCTTATGCAAATCCTGCCACTGCCTCCTTCAGAAGATATGCCGACCTGACAGACAAATGGTTAGCGATCTTGTCTTCGGCTCAACAGTTCGGGGGTTTGAATCCCACCTTGAATATAGATATGGATATGGTTCGGAATCCACTGTAAACCGTATGTCCCGGTCTAATTAGCCCTCGTGTGCAAAATATGACCGTTGAGCGACAAACAAACCAAACCTTCAGATGATACACCTAGGCAAATGTTTAATAGGGAAAGAAATACCGCAGGTTGTTATCCGTACTCTCATTGAATCTGTGCTTAGATGTGTTGTCTCGTCTATCGCAGTCAACGGTAGTCCTATATCCTACTATCATGACCGTGTTTACATTCTGTATTATGCCTATCATTTCAAAATATAGGGCATTTAATGTTCGTTGATATCTTTCTCTGTTTGTGAGGTTTCGTCACTTACTAGCAACTCATTTTTGGTGTTGCATTTTTATTATAAGTAGGATATTTTAGGGCTATCAACTCTTGTATTACTACACTTGTGAAGAAATATAGAGCTATTAGTTTATAATTTTTTTCTCATTTGAACTATTATTTTTTCTCGTTAAATCTCCCTTAAAACTTTTAAAAATATCATATTTAATCATAAATAAAAATGACTTTGAAATCAACTTAAAAGTCTATGTCATGCATTGAATACAGTCAAAATGATAAAATATGAAGAAGTGTTGGAATGATTACAAGCAACATCCTTGCTAGTTTTCTTTATAACTATCCATATACATAATCAAAAGTTAAAAAACAGTCTATAAAAATTAAATCAATTATATTTTAGATGTTTTAAAGCAAAATAACTGTGCAAAATAAATTCA
Organism: Latrodectus elegans; assembly: GCA_030067965.1. Classification (NCBI taxonomy): domain Eukaryota; kingdom Metazoa; phylum Arthropoda; class Arachnida; order Araneae; family Theridiidae; genus Latrodectus; species Latrodectus elegans. The sequence goes on along the minus strand of CM057813.1, from coordinate 42,074,259 downwards.
ATTTTATCAAATAATGTTCATTGAATTCTAAAATATTTTTAGCACAAAAATTGAGATTTTATTAAATCATAAATGAAATAAATACAACACAGTATCCTGATTAATCCATTTAATACTACACGTATACTACACGTCTTTTAAAGGAGCTGTTTATTGATTCCAAATTTTTTGAATAAAAAGGCAAAGAATTTGTGTAAACTAGAGACAGAATCAGCCATTTAACAGCTGAAAGTCGGGTGTTCGTCCCTTTTGAACTCTATACTATTCTTTTTTAAAAAAAAGGAGATATTGAAATTGATTTTCTGATTTTGCTTGCATATCTGACAAGTTACAAATTATATTTTTATGTCTTCATGTATGTCATCTGAATAGGTTGTATTTAATTTTATGCATCTAAGGTATTCGTGATTATCACGGTATATATTAATTGATTACTACTGTAGAAGTTTTACAGCTTCTACCGGAATAATCAATTAGAATAACTTATTTAGGAACACAATTAACCTTTATAATGAAATTTTTGAAAGCTAGTGAAATGTCTAGGAAATCCGTTTTAGTATTCAACATGAAAAATATCACAAGAATACATTGGGAAAAGTTTATTATGTATAAAAACGCCAGTGTTGTCTTGCATTTCAGAGCCATTAGTTCATTCAAATCCAATCAGGTTCAGGGCATTTTTCATGCAACATATATAATGTGTTTAACTTTTAATTTTCTGTCAGAATAAATGGCATTGATGTATTCAAGGGAATTAACATGACTTTTTTTTTACAATCTTTGGTTTATTTTAATCGACTTCTTATTATAATTTCTCAATTTCCAAAGTCTCTAAAGGAGACATTGGGACTTTATTGTACATAAATTGCACTTGTTCATCCATTGCACTTCGATGCATTTAATTTAACAAATTGAATCTTGAAAGTGTTTATTTTGAACTCCATCCGAAGAATTAATCTTCCCTGAAGTATTTTATTTAAGATAATCTATGAGCTTCCCTATTTTGTACCTGTTAGTTTTCAGAAGTAAAAATTGATTCTCTACATTTTGTAATAGTAATCACATTATAAGTAAAGATTAATTTGTTGTCCAGCATCTAGATATGTGTGGTGTCTAGTTACAACTAGATATGTAGAACCAGTATCTTTTAAAAAAGCATTGTTGATTATTTTTAATTCAAGGCTTGTATTCCCCTATCTTCGAAATAACCGGTAACATGTATTGTCCTTATTTATAGACATGTTTGTCTCTTTGAATCAAGCTTTCAGGACTTCAAATGCTTCATTCATTATAATTTCATTTTTTTCCTTTAATTTTCATATTTTCTTGAAGTTTCTGCTACTGTCCAAGTATAAGCGTCATTAATATGCATTAATAACTTTAATACTAAATACTTGGCTACTAAATCAGCAACTTAAATTTAAAGAGAGTGCAGGAACTGCTTGTCTCTTGAAGAACACCGAATTTACATTTTAGCAATTTAATTCCATCCACCTATCTATTGGACAAAACTTTTTTCCATCAGTTATATTTATTTTCGCTTATTCATTAAAAGTGAAGTTTACTTTGACGTCTAATTCTCCATATTGTGTCATACGCAACTAAGTAATCATTAAAGGCAACCAAAGAACTTATTAAGCTATTTAATGCATTAAACGCGGTTTAAATTTTATAAAACAATTTCAAATTTGAATTAGTAGTTGACACATCTTCTGAAAGCAGTTTTTTCTTCTGCTAGAAGTTCATTTAACTTCATGTAAAATTTTTGTCAGCCAGCTATTATTCTTTTAAGCGTCTTGACTATGATGAAATTTAGTACGAATAATAGCCAGTACGATTTTGTATCTTCAGGTGGTTATCCTTGCTTTAGTACTTGATTGATATTTGTCTTTAATTTGTTAATTTGAAAACGGAGTTTTACATTCCAGAACACATTGTAAATTATTCAAATGAAATTCCTTGAAAATTGCCCTAAATATGTTATGAATTCTAGAAATACAATTTCTATTCCTAAATTTTAACACTTTGATTCCTTTAACAGCTTTATTAAATTTCTAATTTAAGAAAGTAAAAAGTTTGTTTCAGTTCTTCTGTATATTTTTGCCTCGGTTCACTATTCTTTATTTTTATCTTCTTTCATGTTTTCGTCATTTCTTTTCCTGCTTCATTTGATCTTTACTAAGTAAATACCATTGAAGAAAGAATTTATTGAATGTTTTAATAATCTGTTTTGGACCATTTGCATCATTGTGGTGTGTTACCTTTTTTGATGGTGTGATTAGTTTATTGTAATATTTTGTTATTCACTCTCTCTTACTCTGTATTCATAATGAGCCTTATTTCTTTCATACATGTAATCTAATTCATTAAGAAATCGATTAGAGAATTCGCTTTTGGTTTTTAAAATATTCCTTTTCATTACAGAACATTCCTTTTGTCATTTGATATCAATCTGGTTTGCATTTTTACTAGTTTTTCCTATTACTTTTCATATTTTCTTTCTTGCTCGCTCACTAATTTCTCTTTGATTTTCTTACAGTATACCAAAGTGCTTGGTAGTTGGTCATCTTGTTTTTCAGGATGTTTTTTTTTGGTAAACATTTACTCATACTTCTTTTTTTTTAATTGAAGCGTTATTCCAAAGTCTGTTTACTTTATGTTCTAAGCCATCATTAAAGACCTTCTAATTTACTTTCTTGAAGTGCCGTATAATTCTTACGTTATTTCTTTTCTGTTTTTTTATAGTAATCGTTTTATCATTCATGTGCGTTTATTGAACCACTTCTTGGGTGTCCAATTACTACTATTTTTAAAATAGTCAATGATGTTTATTGATATTATAATTAAACTAAAATTATTAGAGCTACTTGAAAACAAGGTGAAGGTGTAAGGGTAATATTTATCATGTACACCAAACACTGTATTTTTAACTAAAAAGTATTGCACAATTTACCTTTTTGATTTTCGTATGCAAATCCCCAGACAAGCAGATTTAAAGTCTGTTACAATTATAGTATTTCAAGGAGGTATTGAATTGTCTAAATATAGGATTTTATTGTATGGTAGATATACGGTCCAAAAAATTAAAAAAGAGAAATCTCATTCCAAATATTTACTCTCAGATTTTTACAGTATCCTGATTGTTCAATAACGCAAACTATAATGTCAGTTTATTTCATACTTCCTATACCATATGTTTGCAGTTGAAAAGTCCATGAATTAAGAAATTTTTCATATTATAGTACTTTTTTTTTAACTTTCATAATATTGTTTTAACTTCCGTAATGCCAAATATATAAGCTCTTTCCATATAACTTTTCCATAGCTCTTATCAGAGATTATCTTTTTAATTTGCACAAACGTTTTGTCGTATGATCCTCTATCAATCCAAAGCAAGATAGACTAACGAAAGTTCTTTACTCTGTTTTCTTTACCTTGATTTGCCTTAGCCATAGTAGTTATTCATTCAACACCATTAAGGAGGTGCGTATTGATTAAGGATGCCATGGATACAAGCAGCCTTGCTTCCTAAATCAGTAACATTATCAATAATGTTTCATTGGTAAGTACTCAGAAATTAAGTTATTTGAAGGTTTTCGCAATAGAAATCTGTCCTTCCAAAAGAAGAATTTTCTCAACTTTTAGCATTAGCTAGCCATCTACAGGACTAAATAGACCTTTTTATTAAACAATTAATATGACTTGCTTCAATGGAAATAATCCTTAACTGTTTGCAATACATATTATTTAATATGCCTCAAGTTTTCCTCTAATTATGAGTCACGTTAAATCTATATGTGAGTCAGAAACGGCGTTTGAAAACCCTAGATTTTGAATTTTTATCAAAAGATAGTTATTTAAAGATATTGTATTTTCAAAAATTTACCTTTATCAATAATAGAAGCACGCACATGAATTTTCGCATTTCAGTTTTTCTTCAATGTTGAGATTATAACATTTAATATATTTTAAACTTGAGTGTTATTGGATCCTCTAAATTTCAAAAACTTTTTAAAAATACCATCAGCCAGCAAAATCTCTTATAGTTTAAGATACTTTGAAAATAAACCATTGTTTGTACATGAAACTATTTCTGTTGTTGATCAAAATAAGAATAATTATTAATGTATAATTAAAATTGATTATTAGTGTCTCTAAAGTATTGAACTTATTTTATTTTACATATTATTGTTTAAAGCATATGAAGTCAATGAAGATAGAACATTTTGTATTTCTTTAAATAAGCTTAACTTTGAAAAGAGCTGATACATAATTCAGCTATTTTTTTTATTTCGTGCATCTTGGCCATTTTTTCCTTTTCATTTTATTTTTTATATTTTTATATTCTTTAAATTCAAACTAGTATCTTTTTAAATTCTTTATAATTGATAAATGACCTTTACAAAGCAGTCATTTACTTGAATTCCTACAAAGTGTAAAATTTCAAAGAAATAAACATGATCCAATTTAACATACGACTAATATTTTATTCTTATAAATCAAATATGGATTATATTATTATTGATAAATCTGGAATATAAAATATTTTCCAAATTTATAAATAATTAGTAAGCTATGAAATATTCAACAAAACATTTAATTCATTTGAAATCTTATTTGAAAAAATTCTAATGATAACTTTAAAATAAAAAAAATAAAAGGATTTTAACTTTAATAACTTAAATGAATCTTTAAAATATATTAATTCTATAATATATTAAATATATTAGTAACTGCAAGTATTTGAACTCCCTAATTTTGAGATTTCTTACTTCATATATATATATATATATATAGATATATATATATATATATATATATATATTTTTATATATAAATATATATATATATATATATATATATATATATATATATATATTTTTATTTATATATATATATATATATATATATATATATTTATATATATATATATATATATATATATATATATATATATATATATATATATATATATATATATATATATATATATATATATATATATATATATATGTGTGTGTTTGTGTGTGTGTGTATATATATATATATGAATTAAGAAATCTCAAAATTAGGGGAGTTCAAATACTTGCAGTTACTAATATTTAATATATATTAAGAACATCAAAATTAAAACATTTTTAGAAATTAAAGAAAATGCGGAAAATTTACGTAAGAAATTTTGTAGGATAAATATATATGAATTCTACATTTATATGCTCACAATATGTGTTTCATAACATTAATATATATTTTCATTACTATTATCTTCAGTAGAATTATTATATTTAATGGATCATCAGGTTATTAATAATTGTTATTAACTGGTTATGTAAGGTAATGTTGATAATATTATCCCTGACGAGTAATTATATAATCTATTATTAACACTATTTTAAGCCAAAATTTGCTCAGTTTATTATTAAAAGTATTATATTTATAAAAAAACAATAATAACGATAAATAAAACAACTTAAGCCCGATTAATCTATTTATATTCTCTCTGTTATGACAAGAAATATATAAATGTAAATAATGTTTTATGTATTAACAGAAAGCTTACAAATTATTTATAAACTTGAAACTACGTAAAAGAATAATGTACATGTTAAATTACTGATATTTTTTCTCTTGTCAAGGTCTAAAAGCAATAATCTTAGGTGACGATGATGGTTCTTTTCCAATATCCTATATTTATTTATGTTCATAAATTTAAGGGTTGAAATCATATTTTGTGGCTTTCTTTCTCCAAAGTAAGGAAAAGATTACTTTCTTTTTAAGTTACGTTGAAGTCCTATTACTCTAGTGATGTGATTTAAGCTCTTTCTTTATTGTGGCTTTCTTCTACTTTTTTTTTAACTTTTTGCTAAGCCCTTTCTCTTCCAATACAATCTATCGTTTTTAAAGTTTTAGTCTTGACAGACTACATGTTGTTTTAGTAAAGAAATATTGGGAGCCCTTTTCTTTGTAGTGGTTACATGATTGTGCTTTTACTCTGTTATTATAGAATATTTTTTGTTCAGGACAGGTGAAAGCTAGCTAAGCGTGTCATAGGACTCCTTTTGGTTCCAAGAAATAACTATGAATTTTAGAGGAAATTGAAAATAAATCAAGATTTAATTTTTCTTATAAATAAAAATAATGATCTATTATAAAAAACAACTTTTTTCAAAAAAAAAAAAATACTCAACAAATAGCTACACTAAAATGAAATACTAGAGGATCTTAGTCATCATTCATATACAATATTTTTTTTATATATTTATGTAATATACTACAATAAATTTTCAATATTTTTCTTTGGAGAAAAATTAATTAAAACATATTGCAAATTATTCTGCAAACAATTCTTTTGAAATTTGTATTGTGTAAGTCAATTTTACATTTATTTTTTAGAGAATTCGTGAATAATATCGATAACTCTTCCTTAACTATTCTCTATTTTTAAAATATACGTATGGTTATAAAGAATTTGTTTGATGAAAGATGCATTTTACATGAAATATTATACAGTTAAACCTGAGCAAAATTAGAATAGAAAATGAGATATTGTTCTGTTAGCACTCAAATGTACATTAGTATGCTTTAAAATAATATATTATTCTGCGTTAACAATCCATTAAAGCAATATAATGGTAATTATTATTTGACAAAATTAAGATGAAAATAATTAAATTGAAATAAAGTTATTTGCATAAAATGCATATTAAATCCATATAAATTAATGAAAACGAAATGCGTGTACTAATTGACAATGAATAATAAATTGACAAGTCCAGGGATGGGTAAGATTTTGTTTAATTAAAACATTCATTGAGTTCTAGCGCAATTATATATATATGTATTCATAGAATTATATATTTATGTTATACATATCTGAAGCTCCTATGCGTCGAAAATTATGAAAATTGATCTGTATTTAAAAAATTTAACTAGTGTTTCTGCATTCATATAAAGAAAGCATGAGTAATAAGTTTTTTAATTATTCAGGATTTAAGATACAGTTAACTAAACAAAACATACTTTTTAACAGATTTTTATGAATATTTAATTAGTACTCAAAGTAAAAATTAATTTCAACAAAAATCATTTAGCAAGTTTCATATAAGAATTACATTGACAATTTGTTTTAGAATATGTATTAGCTGAGATAAAAGCAAAACAGTTTTTTTTTCTATTAATTTTTTTTATTTTTAATAGAGTGAATATTTTGGATACAAAAGTCAGTATTGAAATTAAAAATTTAAAGTACACTACATCACTAAAATTTCCTGGATACAAAATTTCTTTATTGTAATTATTAAATAAATGATATTAATATGTCAAAAGTTCAATTCATTGTGATGATGAATAACTGAATACAGAAATATTGCTGCGTCAAATGCGTTTTACAGTCACGATGAACAAACAAAATTGAGTGCCTTTAAAAGCGTATGGTTATAGATACTAAATATTTGGACATAGGGGTAATATTAAGTTTTCAGGTAACAGAGAGAAATATGCGTATTTTACATTTTACTCAACTTCAGTTAGTGAAGTCATACATGAAAACTGATTTAATACAATGCTGTCTATTCTCATATGTGTATAAATCAGAGTCAACTTTCAATAAATGTGGTTCGTTGACAAATGAATGTCGACGAAACGCATTTGCTGAAAGTCATTGCATAAACCAATAAATATGATCATTTGAATGGTTTTCAGCAATGATGTAAAATTGGGGACTGCCTATTTAGTTTAACTTTTTAAAAATTCTTGTGTGTGCATATATGAAGTGAATTGTGTGTGTGTGAGAGAGAGAGAGATAGATGTTAACAATTTCTATGACATCAACTTGGAAAAAATCATTTTTTTATCAATAAGATTATGCTTTTGTTCCTAATTCACATTATATTACATCGTGGTTTTGAGAAATAAATTATTAAAAAGAATTATAAGTGAACTGAAATCCCAAACATATATCTGCTAAAATATTTTTGGAAGGAATTGGAGAAAAAACTAAATGGTAAAAGCATTGAACGAGAAACAAAATGCAAACTGTTCACATTGCTGCAAAAGAGAAATGCCTCGATACATTTAGCAGCTTACTAAAATTTAGTAACTTGTCTACAGTGAAGGTAAACACGGTAAATTAAGCAAATGGCTATCCAACATCATATTAATTGTACATTAAGTGCTTTCGTTTCAAAGTATAGTATTTCTACTCATTTTTCTCAGCAAAGTACACGGCATTTAAAGAGTTTCATATTTTCTAAATATATTTACTTACATACATGACATATACCATTAAGACGTATTTCCATGGAAATATTAAAATAATGTGTTAACAACTTGTATATTAGTTATTTTATCTCCTTCAACGAATATTTTGATTTAAGTAATTCTCATTAGTTAAATAACTTTTCAAAGATATTCTGAATTTGAAACACTTATTAACAACAAATATTTTTAGAAATTTTAATTTCGCTTATATTTTTTCTTAGTAATTGTATTACATAAATTAAAATTAAAACAAATTCATGAAATACGTAATAATATGCATATAAATGTATGCATATACCATTGAATTTTTGTTTTCATGTGGTATTACTTTGAAATAACATTTTATTTTATCACAGTCTCGGAAAATTTAAAGTAAGTTACTTGAAATATATTTCAAGTTATTTGCCTAAATCAATTATAAATTCATCAAATAATATACTAAATGAACGTATACTACTTGATTATAGAATGAAACTTGTAACATATTTCATATAACCCATAAATAAGCGATATGAGTTTGTTATAAATCACGTATTAGCATAATATATGCAGAGAATTCAACTCATAATTTCACAAAACATTATATTTAAATGTTTATTTTAATTTTATTCATACCGTAGTTGCACAAGATAATACACAGTCCAGTCACATTAATATAACTGGCACGTACTTTCGACGTTAAATAATTAATCAGAGAATGTGGGTGGAAGTACAATGCAGTTGAACACACTGCATATAAAAGGCTGTGATGGCTTCGGAGAACATTGCAATCGTTGGCGCAGTGCAAAAATGTAGATATTTACCCGGTGCCCAAAAGAGTATGATCCTGGACTTTCGGGATAAGGGTAGAGACTTTTAATAAACGGTTACGTTTCTGAACAGTTCGCGTGCCGTCGTGGTAAAAATGTACATTGCATGGCGAAATGGGACTGTCTAGTGAGGTAGTAAATGAGGGCCATCACGGCCTATGCCATCACGGGCCATAGATGGCAGAGGTGAACTATGGTTGTCAATAAGCGCTCAAGTGAATAAACGTCCTATCTACAAGCAATTAACCATCCAGATGAACTAAATGGTTAACAACAGTATCACCTAAACTACTGTTATTTTGTAGCGTCTTCACCTCAAAAACCTAGTTCATGCACATATGCTGACTTCTGTTTATCGTCGACGTAGGCTGGAATATGCGCGTGAGTATTGCAATCGGATGTCCAATGTATGGTGACAGGAATCATTTTCCATGAATCACGTTTTGTGTTCCATCGGACATATGCTGGACATACATTATGCATCGGACATACATTAACGACATTAAACCTCTAAAATCCAGCATCCTGCAATCATTGCCTAAATGAGCCAGGTTTAATTCTGAAGTATTATGATCTGGGCAATGTTTTTCTGCATTCTCTAATTTTACTCATCATTGTTGAAGGTACGATTGATCAGTGGAAGTACACATCTCTCCTTTGAGGACCATATCCCTTTCTATATAATCATCGTTTTTCCTTAGGATGAAGGAATATATCAATAGAACAATGCAAGCTGCCACACAGCTGGAAGTACATGCGCGTGCTTTGAAGAGAACCTGGATCAGATTACCGTTTTCTCTTGACCAGTCAGTTCCTCTGACTTAAGCCCAATCTAGAATCTATGGGACCATCTCGATTGTTTTGTACACAGAAAGATTTTCAACTGCGTAAACTAACGCAATTCTTCGTAATTAGAATGAGCATAGCTCAAAATTCTGGTGAACATCTTCAAGGAGACATTTAATTAATTATCTTTCTGTATCTCCCGCAGCAGTCTTCAATGAAAAAGTAGTTTTTCTGGCTTTCGATAGGTGTTCACATCATCATGACTGGAATGTGTATATTTGTAACTTCAAAATACCATTATAAAAGACAAGTATCCTTTTAAACTCTTCTAATCCGTTATAAATATCATTTTATAGAGTATACATTAAATTAAGTTTAACGAAAAATACACGTTTTTTCAGTCCAATATCATTAAAATCTAATCAAGTAGAATTGCAAAGATCATAATAACAAAAATATCATGAAATTCATAACATTATTCTTTCTGTGCACTCATTATACATCACCACTAAAATGTATTTCTAATTTTCAAATTGATATTTTCATTGCATTACAATTATTTAAGTTTAAAATAATTGTATAAGGTTGTGTATAGCAAAGTTTCAATTTTTGTTCAAAATTAATTTTTATACTTATAATTTAACAAATTATGTTCAAGATTAACTGGAAATTTGTGTAAGTTTTTAAAAAGAGAATATGTTGATGTTTTTCTGGATATTGTAATAGGATAACTGTTTCAAATCAATGTATATTTTACGATAACTGGCATTTATCGACATTTTACAAATTTGTAATTGCGTGAAAGGTATATAAAATATTTATTCCAAAATGTATTTGTTTATAAATATATTCCTAAAAAGTGAATATTCCATAAAAAAAAATTATTTAAAATATTTTCTTGGCATACATAAGCAATTGTTGTGAATTGTCTTCCCTCAATAATGCTAAGTTTAAATACAACTGATATTTTACAGTCTCTTAAAACTTTTACATATTGTTTAAACAATTTACACAAAAGGGAAACAAGACGGAGAAATCTGATGAAAAAAAATTGGGAACACAGTTTCTTGTCTGATGCATTTGGGAGAAAAGTTTTGTCATTCAGTTTCAATAAACAAATGTTTTACTAAACATAAATTTATTATCTCTTTTTAAACTCGCTATAGTAAGGAGGGCATTATCGTTTCCTTCCATTTTAAAATCGATTTATATATCGTTACGAAGATGGGGGTTTTAAACTCTTCAAGCCAAAACGGCTTCTTTTCTTACTTGCGTTAACAAAAATATCAAAAAAAGAGAGAACTGCATCAAATCGCTCGCTGAGGCTCTTGCATGGCGACGAATCCTTTGTTCCAGTGTTTCCCAAATACGTGATCATTGATCACATTTCTGTCGAGGTTCACGCCCTTCTTTCGCAGCTAACTTTCACTTAGAAATAGCTTTTAGTAAGATTGTCTTTCCACTTCCAAATTTTTTGAAATATCCACTTTCGGATGGGTAGGCACTCCAACCCAACACGTTTAAGAAAAGCCATAAGATGATAGAAATGTCTCTGCGAGTCATTATTTTGATGTTCTTTTTCTTATTTGAATGAAAAAGTTTGTATCAAATGTTTTTGGTATATAATATGGTTTTTTTATCCAGGAATATTCAGTCAAGAGACAAAATGATTTTATTTAAATTATATATTATTGAAATATTGTAGTAATTGTTTTTACACTTAACGCATTAGAGAATTTTTTTAATAATAAAATATCTAGGTTCCTATATATAAAAGTGTTAAAAAAACAACAAAATCTCATTACAAATTGTTATATGATATAATATTTAAAAGATTTATTTGTATGTAATTCAAAATGTTACAACTTATTTGAAGCATTAGTTTTCTTTATATCTAAAAAGGAATATGCTGTTATTAGATACAAAATCGAAAATACTATCAATCCTAAATCAATTACATTCATTGACATTTATATTAATCATCGTAAGGAATATATTTTCCATTCATATAACAAAAAATGAGTATCTTAAAGTATGATAAATTTTGATTAAAAAATATAAAAGTGAATATTTCTTTAAAAAGTAAATAAAATCGAATTTAGGTAAACAATAAGAAATGAGAGAGAGTAATAAATATAGAAGAGTTAACAAATTTCATGAAAATATTTAATATAAATCATCTGTTTTGTACCATAAATGTAAAACATCTTTTTCCATTAAGTGAATGATATTTTTTTTGTAGATAAATATTTGTGTCAATATCATTATTTTGGCACACGGGTGTATTAATTTTATAACCACAACACCTCAAAATATATTGCAACTCACTAATAGCATAATTTCTTGGAAATTAGAGAGCATTTTATTTAGCTGTTATCCCAACTCATATTCTGTTAAACTTACATACATTAATAACCTAAAATATGAAGAAAATATAAGCAAATGTATATAATAATTTAATAAAATATTTATTTAAAAAAATTTCTGAATAATAAAATACCTAAATTATATGATATTGTATATTAATTGCCATGATACAGCTTAAAAATTTGGATATTACATAACAAATATTTAATAAAAAAAATAATTTTAGATTTTTGTCTATTTTATTAAAGTTTATAAAAGTAATTATTTCTATTTCCAGAAAGTTTAATAAACTAAAAGTAACTTAGAAATTAGCTAAATTAACTTATTAAATAAAAATAAACTTATTTTATTATTTTTAAAAGGTAAAATATCTTGAAATGTTAATGATAAAATTAAAAAAAAAATATGTCGCAGCCATGCATGTGTATAAAAGGAAAAGTACGCATGTAACAAATTGCAATGTGGAAAAAACGCACAAATATTGAATGAAAAATTTCATTTCATTTATAACAAAGAATATTTCCCAATAACATTTTGTTACAAGTACAGAAGAAAAAACACAATATTTGTAAAAATTACAAGAAGTTTAATAAGTCGTATAGTCATTTTTAATAATTAAATTTTCATTCTACCTATTTAGGGTGTGAATGTCAATAACATTTTGAGAAATGATATTGTTTTTGGCAAATAAAAAAATGGATGATAAAAAAAACATTAAGCAAAGCAGCAATATATCATGTGCTCTGAGCATGTTCAATTACATTTAGTTCAACTATACATATATCTACGTCTTGTCTTGTTTCAGCTACAAATATATTCCCCATGACACAAACTGTTTGAAGTTTCTCATAATTACTCATTAAAATAAGAAAAGCACAGTGACTGTCGCACAAGGTATGAAATGCCTCTTCACGATAAGTTTAATAAGCTTAATTATAAAATTTTGGCGAACTCGTATGTAACGTGACTTTTCAGGATAGAAATATAAGTTAATAGGAATGAACCTATTTCTTTAAACCATATATAACATATGGTATCAATTTCAAAAATTTAAACATTCTTGTCAGTATATAATTTTTGACTTCCATTGCATCACATCTCATATAGATATTTAACTGCCAACACTCTTCTGCAGTACGTTGTTTTGAGATTAATCTAAAGCACATCATTGACCTTCATGCATCGAGACCAAATTAGTGAAGATTTTTTTTTCAGTCTGTTTTGTTACAATACTTGTTAAAGACGAATGTAATCTGATTTACGGAGAAAAATATACTTTGTCTATATACGAATCTTGGTTTATTTAATGTACAATATTCATTGCTTTGTGTAATTTATCTTACAATCTTAAAAAGTTAATGAAGCAACAATAGCTGCATCTCTTTCTGCATTTCTTTTATTCAATGAATTTCGTTGAATTGCCTGTTTCAGTTACTTCTTCTAAAGTAAAACCTGAATCAATATGTTTTACAAATGAGATAGAGTAAAAAAGAGAAACTTTCGTGAAGTCATTATATTGTTTTCTGGGGCCTTATATTTTGTTTGAGTATGAAACACTATCTTTTTCTATTTCGAATATGCTTTATTGGGTTTTTTTTTAAGTTATTAGGCGAAAATATTTTCATAATATCATTCAGAATTTTTTTTATAATTTATACCACTTTATATTGATGCAATCTAAAGAATTAAAAGTTTTTCTCTCTGGAGTTATAAGATTTCCTTTGGACACAAATCACAATTAAGAATGGAGCTCGATAGATTATCAGAAGGCTCAGAAATTATCTTAGCTCGCATACTGTTTATATTATTTAACTCATGTATGCTCATTTGCTTTTTAAAAAATTTATGCTTCCCCAATAGCAAGATTATACATACATTTTAATATCTTCTGTAAATCAAAATTAAATCATTCCAAAATTAAAACTATAATTTGTTGTCAATAAAATCATTCAGTAATAAAAAGAAAAATATTCTGTGAGATGCGTTTCCTTAAGCAGCAGGATTTTCAATTTAATATCTTATCCTTCAATATAACAGGATTTAAAATTTTCAAACTATTAAGTTTAAAGCTTTATTACAACTCGTTATCATATAAACATCTATAATATTATTTTATAGAGAAGAAAACGGAACGATAATTTATTGCAAATATTTTTATTAAGTCTGCGCTAATGTAAGATAAATTTATTGGGGAGTATGTTAAAATAAATTAAATCGTGATTTTAAAATAATACCTTAAGCCTGTTATAATTTCCTGGGAAGGCACTTATATATAAAAAAGTAAATTACATTTAGTGTTAGAAATGCACATCGATTATTTTCTGTAAAAATGAAATATCTATAAGATTGCATAAATATGTCAGTAATAATTTGTTTTCCTAAACATTTTTAGTTATAAACATTTTTCAATTATAAATCAAAATTTTCAAAAAATAAAGGAAATATGAATTTAAAACACATACACAGATTTTAGCTAAGATATTTAAAATACATTTCATGTCATTAAAATACATTCAAATAAATACTAATTAAAATAGTTAAGGACATGTATTTAAAGAAAATCTAATGCGCGCAAAGCATTTGGTTTATTCAAAGTGTAATTTAGCGCCAAAGCAAAATAATTAGCATTTCCGCCTATTTCATTAATAAAGAGATAACTTGTATAAAATGCTCAGACACACGTAGATATAAATTAGGGGCTGCATCAAAATTCGTCTCGTGAATTAATTTGTCCTTAGGCAGTCCATAAAACTTTGCTCTCGCTCAGAGGAAGCAAGAAGCGAGAGCAAAAGGCCGAGTTAATGGATAATTCATGTTAGAATTAATGCACTTCTCGTGTAACCTCGCCTTCCATGATACTTTATTGAACAATTCTTACGATTTTCAAGGGATAAAAGGGATTCCAGCTGATTGTCGCCTGTATCAAAGTCGATACATTTTTTCCGATATCGATGAGATTTAAAATTTTATTGCCCGGAAGCAGTTTTGAAACAAAGCAGTAAAATATAGATGATTATAAGAAAGTTTTAATATGCAACCTATGAATATAGTGATAGTGAAAGAGGAAGGGTTATTTTTCCTTGTAATTTTAAATATGCTTGGAAAAGCATATTTTAAAAGCATTCTGAAATAAAATTATTCAGAATTTATAAAAGGGACCAGATAGAATAACAAACTTATTATTTGTTGTGTTTATAATACAATTATAAAAAAAAGGTATATGAGAATTGTGTTGACTTAAATTTTATTATATTTTAACTGCGAGTAATATAGTTACATTCATTTTAGATTGATTGATTCCTTAAAATATTGCAGAATGAGAACGTGACTTTTTAAATCTTCATGTATTTGATTTTATATAGAAATTGAACATTTTTAATCTAAGAAAAATTAATAACCATCAATTTGTTTAAAGATTAAATACTTAAATAATTTTATATTTAAATTACATAATAAAAATAATTAATGAATAGTGAGTTTTGAAAAATTTCCTTCTTTTATATACATATTGCTTTATTGAGAAACAAATATCATAGTGCAATTTAAAGGAAATCCAACAATCTTTTTTCATAAACAGATCGTTGATAAACTAAAAAATTGATCTAGTAAAATATGTCTTTAAATTTTTATCACTAAAATTTTCATAAATAAAATATCAGTTTAACTATTGGGTTGTAGTTCTAAGATTCTATTGTATGATTTTTTTATTTTATTTTAAAAAAAATTCAAAAACATTTCGCATTAAAACAATATAATTAAATAATCCCTATAATTGTAAGTTTTTCTAGTCTTAGCTTGAGATATTTCCTCTTTCCAAATCATACTGTAATTAACTTTTTTGTTATACATATAGTCCTCATATAATTAATATAACTACATAAATTAACGAGAATTAATAGGGAAAGTATATATAACTCTACTCATCGTTCATCTTATTTTTACGCTGTGTGTACATTCTGATAGATCATTTATGATATAAAAATTTTGTTAATGTTTTATGATTTTATTTTTCAAAAATATGTTAAAAATAGTGAGCATTATTTGTTTGTAGTATGAGATGAAAATAATAGCATTTTAAGCTTTAGATTATATTATTTAATTATATTATATATTAAATTATATATTATATAATTATAATATTAATTTAGAAAAATTACATGATTTTCGTTACTTGGAGAATGATTGGATTGATTAACTCATCTGTAGAAATTTATGTTAACTATTGATTACTTGTCAAATTTTCTTTAACTAATTAGCTTGAGGAGAACTAATAATATGTTTTAAAGTTTCCAATTTTAATTCCAAAAAATATATTTTTATTTTCAAATTTGAAATAATTTGTCAATATTTGGTACAAAAACCAATGCTTTCTCAAAAATAATTGTATATCTAATGACTTCATGAATCTAATTTTTTATTAATCACATTTTATAAAAATAAACTGTAATAGTTAATATTTAATTAGCAGTTTTTTTATGCAAAAATATACCAGAAAAATTAAAATCCAAGACGAAAATATATATTTTTATTCTAACTCTTATGATTGTTGCAATTTAAAATATATCAAAATAAGTATTTCAGAAAAGTTATTTCAAATATACTCTTTTTTACTTTGCTATTCAAATTTCCTGTTTTGTCTGACCAACCACAAAAAGAAAAAGGACACAGTTGATAATATAAAGTAGGACAAAGTAAGCGTTGCAAATGAGGCAAAAATGATGCTCATTGTTTGCTTTAATGAAAACAAATAAATCTTCAACAAAACAATAATTTTAGTGGTTGATATGCTCAATGATTTTATCAAAAGTATTTTGCCATCAACTGTTTCAGTGTCTTATTAAAAACTAATCCATCGATTATAAGCAAAATATTTGGAAATAACATTTTAATATCATCAGAAATTTCAAATCATTTTTAGTCATAGAATGTTGTGTAATGATCTGCTTAAAAGGAAATGTAATAATGTACCGGTAGGGGAATATGAGGGATGAGTGTTTTTTTTAAACACAATTTATCATTTATTTCAAGAATTCGTTTTGTATGGTGGTTATTGTTATAACCACCGAATTAAACTATTATTTAAATAATAAAACTGCTGTTTAAATAGCTGAATAACAAATTTTATAATGGTAACTAAAATGTTCATTTCAAACAAAGTTTAATTCCTGCAATGCAAATGTTTGCTGTTTATACAAATTTCATTATTATGTTGATTCAACTATTTTTTACGCATGATTCTATATGATCATATATGTTTCTACTAATTTGTACTATACCAAACTAGCAAACGAATATTTTTGGATATAAACTACACTTAATTTGACTTATTGATTTACTTCACGATGATAGTTTTTATGATGATTTTTGTATTTATATTATTATTCTGGATAAATTTTTCATTTCAATTGATTAAACATTAAAAAATGATAATGTTTCTAAATGGGTAACTTTCTTTCTTTCTGACATATTAAAGGCATATACACCTTTACTATTTACTTTACAAATAATTTTTAAGTTTTCCTGGACAGTTAGTTCGTAAAGGTAAGTAAATATCTTCAACAGTTTCTTGTTTCTGTAACATAAAGTTCTATAATATTACTTAACATTGTTCATCTACCCGTTCAATCAAGTATTACATCCAAATCGTAAATCTTCATTAATATGTAAGAACTTATTATACACTTTGCAGCCTTCATTGGAGTTTCATAAACTCTACCCGATACTGAAATTGCAACACCAAGAAAGAGTGGCCAAAAAATCATGCAAATGTCAAAATAAACACACCTTATCGACATATGGAAATCGTGAAATTCTCAGCTATCCAGCACACGTAGGTTAAGATGTAAGGGGAAGAACGGAAGAGTGAGCAATATTCACACCGTTACTGCTTCTTGGAAAATAATCATGTAAAGCGTGCTCTTGTCTCAAAGGAGGCCTGTAATTGCAGAGAATGTCAGACCATCATGGACGAAATCAGTTCCAAAAGACAGACGAGCTTACGGAGGCATGGCGATCGGACGGTCGATCTTACCGCAAATCGGAGCTGACAAACACCTAGGTGCCTCCAAAGTGCACCGGCAGTGTCAAGGATTGTTGGAACAAAGAACCTTGGAAATTATGCGGGGTGCTGGTGAGGCCAGAGTGACGTCAACACGCGTATTTTGCGCATCTGAAAGGAGGTGGTGGCGGCAGCAAAAAGCACATCTACTGAAATTTTGCTGTATGTTTAAGATACCCTGGATGTTCACATATCAAGCAGAGCCATTTGCCTTTGATTGTTTGCTAGGGACCTGTGCTCTTGCTTCCATTAAGAAGACTACCAGTGATCCCACTGCATAGACGCCAAAGTCTGGAATGGTGCCGTATCAGAGGTATGTAGACGATGGAGTGGCATGGATGGCTTAGATGAATCACACTTCAGTTTCAATAGTTGGTTGGTTGATTTGTCGCTCAACGGTAATTTTTTGCACTCAAGGGCTAATTAGACAGGAACCTACTGTTTAAAGTGTATTCCGAACCACTACAAACATCCATGGCCAAGGTTGGATTTGAATCTACGAACTGTTGAACTGAATGCAAGAGCGTTAACCATTCGGCTTCAGTTTTTATAATGAACATTTTCACGTGTGAGTGAGGCGTAGACGTGGTGACAGGTACAATTCTGCAGCAGTTGTGGAATGCTCTACCACTCGATATCATTTCATTATAGTTTGGGGAGCCATTGCGTACAATTCTAGGTGACAACTAGTTCATATTCAAGCCACTATGATAGTTCAATGTTGTGTGGACGATGTGCAGTGACCGTTGGTACTCCTATGCCTGAAGTGGGGGCACAATCCCCTTTATCAGCAGTATAACACCTGACTACACATTGCTCGCCTAAATCAACATGTTCTGCAAGACGTACAGCAGTTTCCTCGGCCACTCTGCGTGCCAGATCTCTAACGAATCGAACACGTTTGGGATAGGAGTGGTTACCTTATGCAAATCCTGCCACTGTCTCCTTCAGAAGACATGCCGACCCGACAGCCGAATGGTTAGCGCTCTTGTCTTCGGCTCAACAGTTCGTGGGTTTGAATCCCACCTTGAATAGATATGCGTAGTGGTTCGGAATCCACTTTAAACCGTATGTCCCGGTCTAATTAGCCCTCGTGTGCAAAATATGACCGTTGAGCGACAAACAAACCAAACCTTCAGACGATACACCTTGGCGAATGTTTAATAGGGAAAGAAATACCGCAGGTTGTTATCCGTACTCTCATCGAATCTGTGCTTAGATGTGTTGTCTCGTCTATTGCAGTCAACGGTGGTCCTATATCCTACTATCATGACCGTGTTCACACTCTTTATTATGCCTATCATTTCAAAATATAGGGCACTTAATGTTTGTTGATATCTTTCTCTGTTTGTGAAGTTTCGTCACTTACTAGCAACCCATTTTTGGCGTTGCATTTTTATTATAAGTAGGGTATTTTAGGGCTGTCAACTCTTGTATTACTACACTTGTGAAGAAATATAGAGCTATTAGTTTATAATTTTTTTCTCATTTGAATTATTATTTTTTCTCGTTAAATCTCCCTTAAAACTTCTAAAAATATCATATTTAATCATAAATAAAAATGACTTTGAAATAAACTTAAAAGTCTATGTCATGCATTGAATACAGTCAAAGTGATAAAATATGAAGAAGTGTTGGAATGAGATTAAAAGCAACATCCTTGCTAGTTTTTCTTTATAACTATCCATATACTTAATCTGAAGTTAAAAAAACAGTCTTTAAAAATTAAATCAATAATATTTTAGATGTTTTAAAGCAAAATAACTCTTCAAAATGAATTGCAATTTTATCAAATAATGTTCATTGTATTCTAAAATATTTTTAGCCCAAAAATTGAGATTTTATTAAATCATAAATGAAATAAATACAACATAGTATCCTGATTGATCCATTACTACTAATACTACACGTCTGTACTAGTATCCTGATGATCTAATACTACACGTCTTTTAAAGGAGCTGTTTATTTATTCCAAATTCTTTGAATAAAAAGGTAAAGAATTTGTGTAAACTAGAGACAGAATCAGCCATTTAACAGCTGAAAGTCGGGTTTTCGTCCCTTTTGAACTCTATACTGCTCTTTAAAAAAAAAAGGAGACATTGAAATTGATTTTCTGATTTTGCTTGCATATCTGTCAATTTACAAATTATATTTTTATTTCTTCATGTATGTCATCTGAATAGGTTGTATTTAATTTTATGCATCTAGGGTATTCGTGATTATCACGGTATATATTAATTGATTACTACTGTAAAAGTTTTACAGCTTCTACCGGAATAATCAATTAGAATAACTTATTTAGGAACACAATTAACCTTTATAATGAAATTTTTGAAAGCTAGTGAAATGTCTAGGAAATCCGTTTTAGTATTCAACATGAAAAATATCACAAGAATACATTGGGAAAAGTTTATTATGTATAAAAACGCCAGTGTTGTCTTGCATTTCAGAGCCATTAGTTCATTCAAATCCAATCAGGTTCAGGGCATTTTTCATGCAACATATATAATGTGTTTAACTTTTAATTTTCTGTCAGAATAAATGGCATTGATGTATTCAAGGGAATTAACATGGCCTTTTTTTTACAATCTTTGGTTTATTTTAAGGGATTTCTTATTATAATTTCTCAATTTCCAAAGTCTCTAAAGGAAACATTGGGACTTTATTGTACATAAATTGCACTTGTTCATCCATTGCACTTCGATGCATTTAATTTAACAAATTGAATCTTGAAAGTGTTTATTTTGAGCTCCATCCGAAGAATTAATCTTCCCTGAAGTATTTTATTTAAGATAATCTATGAGCTTCCCTATTTTGTACCTGCTAGTTTTCAGAAGTAAAAATTAATTCTCTACCTTTTGTAATAGTAATCACATTATAAGTAAAGATTAATTTGTTGTCCAGCATCTAGATATGTGTGGTATCTAGTTACAATTAGATATGTATAGCCAGTATCTTTTAAAATGCATTGTTGATTATTTTTAATTCAAGGCTTGTATTCACCTATCTTCGAAATAACCGGTAACATGTATTGTCCTTATTTATAGACATGTTTGTCTCTTTGAATCTAGCTTTCAGGACTTCAAATGCTTCATTCATTATAATTTCATTTTTTCCCTTTAATTTTCATATTTTCTTGAAGTTTCTGCTACTGTCCAAATATAAGCGTCATTAATATGCATTAATAACTTTAATACTAAATACTTGGCTACTAAATCAGCAACTTAAATTTAAAGAGAGTGCAGGAACTGCTTGTCTCTTGAAGAACACTGAATTTACATTTTAGCAATTTAATTCACCTATCTATTGGACAAAACTTTTTTCCATCAGTTATATTTATTTTCGCTTATTCATTAAAAGTGAAGTTTATTTTGACGTCTAATTCTCCATATTGTGTCATACTCAACTAAGTAATCATTAAAGGCAACCAAAGAACTTATTAAGCTATTTAATGCATTAAACGCTGTTTAAATTTTATAAAACAATTTCAAATTTGAATTAGTAGTTGACACATCTTCTGAAAGCAGTTTTTTCTTCTGCTAGAAGTTCATTTAACTTCATGTAAAATTTTTGTCAGCCAGCTATTATTCTTTTAAGCGTCTTGACTATGATGAAATTTAGTACGAATAATAGCTAGTACGATATTGTATCTTCAGGTGGTTATCCTTGCTTTAGTACTTGATTGATATTTGTCTTTAATTTGTTAATTTGAAAACGGAGTTTTACATTCCAGAACACATTGTAAATTATTCAAATGAAATTCCTTGAAAATTGCCCTAAATATGTTAGGAATTCTAGAAATACAATTTCCATTCCTAAATTTTAACACTTTGATTCCTTTAACAGTTTTATTAAATTTCTAATTTAAGAAAGTAAAAAGTTTGTTTCAGTTCTTCTGTATATTTTTGCCTCGGTTCACTATTCTTTATTTTTATCTTCTTTCATGTTTTCGTCATTTCTTTTCCTGCTTCATTTGATCTTTACTAAGTAAATACCATTGAAGAAAGAATTTATTGAATATTTTAGTAATCTGTTTTGGATCATTTGCATCATTGTGGTGTGTCGCCTTTTTTGATGGTGTGATTAGTTTATTGTAATATTTTGTTATTCACTCTCTCTTACTCTGTATTCATAATGAGCCTTATTTCTTTCATACATGTAATCTAATTCATTAAGAAATCGATTAGAGAATTCGCTTTTGGTTTTTAAAATATTCCTTTTCATTACAGAACATTCCTTTTGTCATTTGATATCAATCTGGTTTGCATTTTTACTAGTTTTTCCTATTACTTTTCATATTTTCTTTCTTGCTCGCTCACTAATTTCTCTTTGATTTTCTAAATCAGTATACCAAAGTGCTTGGTAGTTGGTCATCTTGTTTTTCAGGATGTTCTTTTTTGGTAAACATTTACTCATACTTCTTTTTTTTAAATTGAAGCGTTATTCCAAAGACTGTTTACTTTATGTTCTAAGCCATGATTGAAGACCTTCTAATTTACTTTCTTGAAGTGCCGTATAATTCTTACGTTATTTCTTTTCTGTTTTTTTATAGTAATCGTTTTATCATTCATGTGCGTTTATCGAACCACTTCTTGGGTGTCCAATTACTACTATTTTTAAAATAGTCAATGATGTTTATTGATATTATAATTAAACTAAAATTATTAGAGCTACTTGAAAACAAGGTGAAGGTGTAAGGGTAATATTTATCATGTACACCAAACACTGTATTTTTAACTAAAAAGTATTGCACAATTTACCTTTTTGATTTTCGTATGCAAATCCCCAGACAAGCAGATTTAAAGTCTGTTACAATTATAGTATTTCAAGGAGGTATTGAATTGTCTAAATATAGGATTTTATTGTATGGTCGATATACGGTCCAAAAAATTAAAAAAGAGAAATCTCATTCCAAATATTTACTCTCAGATTTTTACAGTATCCTGATTGTTCAATAACGCAAACTATAATGTCAGTTTATTTCATGCTTCCTATACCATACTACTTGGAATATGTTTGCAGTTGAAAAGTCCATGAATTGGGAAATTTTTCATATTATAGTACTTTTTTTTAACTTTCATAATATTGTTTTAACTTCCGTAATGCCAAATATATAAGCTCTTTCCATATAACTTTTCCATAGCTCTTATCAGAGATTATCTTTTTAATTTGCACAAACGTTTTGTCGTATGATCCTCTATCAATCCAAAGCAAGATAGACTAACGAAAGTTCTTTACTCTGTTTTCTTTACCTTGATTTGCCTTAGCCATAGTAGTTATTCATTCAACACCATTAAGGAGGTACGTATTGATTAAGGATGCCATGGATACAAGCAGCCTTGCTTCCTAAATCAGTAACATTATCAATAATGTTTCATTGGTAAGTACTCAGAAATTAAGTTATTTGAAGGTTTTCGCAATAGAAATCTGTCCTTCCAAAAGAAGCATTTTCTCAACTTTTAGCATTAGCTAGCCATCTACAGGACTAAATAGACCTTTTTATTAAACAATTAATATGACTTGCCTCAATGGAAATAATGCTTAACTGTTTGCAATACATATTATTTAATATGCCTCAAGTTTTCCTCTAATTATGAGTCACGTTGAATCTATATGTGAGTCAGAAACGGCGTTTGAAAACCCTAGATTTTGAATTTTTATCAAAAGATTGTTATTTAAAGATATTTTATTTTCAAAAATTTACCTTTATCAATAATAGAAGCACGCACATGAATTTTCGCATTTCAGTTTTTCTTCAATGTTGAGATTATAACATTTAATATATTATAAACTTGAGTGTTATAGGATCCTCTAAATTTCAAAAACGTTTTAAAAATACCATCAGCCAGCAAAATCTCTTATAGTTTAAGATACTTTGAAAATAAACCATTGTTTGTACATGAAACTATTTCTATTGTTGATCAAAATAAGAATAATTATTAATGTATAATTAAAATTGATTATTAGTGTCTCTAAAGTATTGAACTTATTTTATTTTACATATTATTGTTTAAAGCATATGAAGTCAATGAAGATAGAACATTTTGTATTTCTTTAAATAAGCTTAACTTTGATAAGAGCTGATACATAATTTAGCTATTTTTTTTTTATTTCGTGCATCTTGGCCATTTTTTCCTTTTCATTTTATTTTTTATATTTTTATATTCTTTAAATTCAAACTAGTATCTTTTTAAATTCTTTATAATTGATAAATGACCTTTACAAAGCAGTCATTTACTTGAATTCCTACAAAGTGTAAAATTTCAAAGAAATAAACATGATCCAATTTAACATACGACTAATATTTTATTCTTATAAATCAAATATGGATTATATTATTATTGATAAATCTGGAATATAAAATATTTTCCAAATTTATAAATAATTAGTAAGCTATGAAATATTCAACAAAACATTTAATGAAAAAATGATTATTTAATAAATTTATTTTAAACAAAAAAATGACGAAACTACATAGTGCCAAGGGATGTGTAAGGAATGCAATTAAGAAAGTCGTGCTCTATATGACAACGTTCACTAAATAATCACGTATAAAGTATCAAACATTGAGATGCCTTTGGCCCCATATGACTTGTTTTTTTTCCTTTGTCACACTTGTCTTTCACTTGTCGCACGACAACAACAAAACATTGACAGCCAAAAGAAGTCGAATAATTTTCTCGAGCAATTGTTTTGCATGTCTTACTTTAAGGTACTTAGGAAACAAAATGCAAGTATTTAGAAGTCATTTATAAATTTGATATAAGTATTATTTCTTAAATATTTCAATCTTATTAAGATATAAGAAGCCATGGTGACAGAACTTTGCAATAGTTACGCAAATATGAAATATTTGTCAGGGACTGATTTATAAACCATGTGGACTGCTATACTATCGAATCATTTTAAATTATTTTTTTAATTATGTAACGAATGAGCCTGCACAATACTCGAATGCATCTGCAAGGTGATAATAAATATTTGAAAAGGACATTTGAATAGTATAATATTTTATTTTGGAAAACATTGCGCTTCTATTTGGTAGGACTAAAGTTTGGTAAAACTGTAAGAGAGAAAGATAACCTAAAATGATATACTCAGTCATATTTGTCCCGGACTTAGAATAGGACTTGAAGTGATAAAGGATACCACTATTCTACTTACAAGTTTGTTTTGCCAATAGAATGATTAATTTGAGCCTTTCGGAACCTACAGAAAAGTATTTTTACATTGACTTACATGTTTTTCAAATCCACCTCTATATTAGGTTTGTTCTTTGATTAAAGAATAATTAGCTTGACATACATCTTCTGCCAGTACACCATCAGAAACATCAGAATATAGTAATTGTTTTGACAGATGTGTAAGTGGTACTTATATATTCATCGTCTTCCTTATGACATATAAGGATATATTTCAATATAATGCTTATAACATAAAGTCATAGATAAATTTGGCATTGACCTTGGTTATTTTAATTTTGTATGCGAAAGAAATAAAATAATATACCATCTTTTAATTTCTTCGAACCAGAACTTCCGACTTCAATTTTCAAAGTATGTCTATTGCTGAGCATTATACATTTTATGTCAATTTTTACTTGAT
This sequence comes from Latrodectus elegans, assembly GCA_030067965.1. NCBI lineage: Eukaryota > Metazoa > Arthropoda > Arachnida > Araneae > Theridiidae > Latrodectus > Latrodectus elegans. The sequence continues at coordinate 42,048,375 of CM057813.1, read as the reverse complement.
ATCAATCAAATTGTTTCACACTTAAAATGTATTTATCATTTTACTCATCAATGACACTATGTATTCTATTTTCAACATGCCATCTAGGATATCATCTTGAACTGTGGGGATGAAAATAATTAAAGTTACTAACTTAAGAAAAAGTAAGCAAAATTATTTCATTTCTTATGATAGTTCATAATAATAATTGAATGACTTTTATTTTGTAGTTTATTAGTTTTGTAATTATTTTTTTTTAAACAATGTAACATTTTTTTCCGCGTTAAACCAGATGGAAGCATTAAATGCTCAAAACCATACTCAAGAGCTGATAAAAATGTATATTTCTGCTATTATATTTCACAATTAAGAATTTAGAAACGAAAAGCATAATACAGTAAAAAAGTGCTTGAATTAATACCGTAAATAAGCAATTGCGCAATGCGGATGAGCTTTATCAAGGCGAATAATTCCAGTGCATTTCCTAATAAATAACAGAGAGAAATCACACAGCATATAATTGCTTAAAATGAATTTAAAAAAGTAAAACAAAAATCAACTAACAAAATACCAAAAAAGGGATATTAAAGAAAACCGAAATATGAGAAGAACTAATTTCATTCTCATAAAAACTCGATTCTAAATATTTCTAAAGTTAGTTTGAGATATGTATGCTTCCCTGGAGAATGTTCACACGTGAGTGAAGTTTAATTACAAAAGCGAGAGAAGCCAGTACCGGCATAGTTGTGTCAATGTAAAAAATATATTGATTGCAGTTTTTTAACGACATATGTTTTCTCATTTTTTGGGAAACATTATCCACTTCATTTTTCACTTTAATGCCCTTTAACGTTTTTACTGTTTGCTATGTAAATTGCAAAAATACCCAGAGTGTCAACTGATAATATTACTTTATGTTTTAACTTGCTTTTTATCTTCTAAAGTATAACAAAATGTATACGATTTAGGACAGATAAAGTAAAGAACAAGTGTTATTACAGTTTGGTATTTTTTGATATTTTTATAATGAGAAAAAAAGTTATTTAAAACTCTGGAACTGAAAGATGTATTTTTTATTTTAAAATTGCCAATATCAAAATTAAAAATGTTTCGTCCTTGAAAAAATGCTTAATGGAATTTATTCGCTCTTTTAAAGTAATTTAATTATTTTATGATGAATTGAATGTAAAATTTATTTTTTAATTTTATTTTGGTTTTTAAGTTAGTCTGTTTTAATTTAGCAAATATTAAAATTTTTTGTATATTTTTGTCATTTTAAATATTGACATCTGTAATATATATGGAAGTAGTTAAATACTTAATTAAAAAATAAATAAATTATTAACATTTAATAGATTTAAAGTCGGTATGTAATTACTTGTATTCTAGATAATTTTTTGAATCACTTAAAAAGTAGAACTTTGGAACGTTTCAAGAACTTAAAAATATTTTTTTATGCTTTTTAATCGTAATTAACTTGAGAATTAAATGCACGGAGTATATTCAGAAGTATCCTCTCCTTGTAACCTGCTTTAGAAACTCATTTACTCAACATAAATGCATAAGGTATTATGACAATTATAACATTTGAAATGTATTTGAGTTCAAATATATTTGATAATATTAGTAAGAATGTGATGTTCACATTTGTCATGGTATAATCACATAAATAGTGTTTACATTTTCTTCTTCAATTTTACACCCAGCAATTATATTTCTATATAGCGAGCTTTTAAAAGATGTCGCCCAGTCAGTATGGTGGTTACAGCCCTCGGCTTCTGCCGGGTGGGTTCGGGCTCGACTCTCGAGTAAGACGTGGCTGTTATGTGTCACCGGGATGCATCTTCTGTTAATAAAATATGCTGTGCTCGTCTAGTTATCCTGTTTGTCTACCGTTCTTCATATGTATCTTGGCATCTAGGGTGCGAGGGTGGCCCACCCCCTGAGGTGCACCTGGGCAATGACTTGGCGGCAAAGAGGTCGCTGTTTCTGACCGGCTCCATGGGTATAAGGGGAAAATACATCCCGATACACTCCAACCATTGAAAAAAAAAAGCTTTTAAAAGATTGTTAAATTTTTTTCAAACATCCATAAATGATGTTAGACTTATACTCATGTACTGTTGAACTGAAAATCGATGTGTTAAGCTTCTATTTGCCAGCTCAACTGTGCAACGTAACGGAAAAAAATACAATGATAACAAGGGCAATATTTTTCCGAAGGTGTAAACCACTTGAGAAGAAAAACCTTAAATTGAGAGTCTTCTTGAATTTAGACTCATAATATTTCTAAGAAATTAAGTTCACACAAATTTTTGACGCTCTTAAAAGCTCTTAAATATCATCAAATAACTGAATGAAGAAACCCTAGTTTTTTTTCTTATAGTTCTTCATGATACACAATGGGAAGCATGCAACTAATGTTACATTTTTATATCATTTATGAATATTCAAAGACGAAACTCATCACAAAGGTTGAAGCTATTGACCTTGAAATTTTCCGAATCACAAATTTTGGCTTTTTGGAGTCATAATGATTGCGCTATACAATGCGTAAATGCCTATTCTTAGCACTTAATATAAATTAAAATGATTAAAAACTTAGAATCCTTTATTAAAATTTTATTTTCTTATGCTGCGTTTCCTTTTTGTGAAGTTTTGTATCATTTATAAAAAAAAATCTATAATTTATAGAATAATAAAAAATTTTATTTATATAAGCAATCTATCATCCACGATTGAATTGATAATGACTACACTGATCTTAAGGAAATACATATGAGGATGTCTAACTAATACAAAATAAAAAATATATTACTGAATAAAAATTTAATTAAAGGATTTGTGAGATTAATGTATAACAAATTAGCATCGATTTTAATTTCTTATAATTTATTTCTTCAAGTTTTAATAGTTTTGTTTTCGTCATTAGAAACATATTTGTGAAACCCTTTTCAGTAAAATCCAATAGAAATTAATGGAAGGGAAATAATTTCAACTATTACAGCACTTCATTTGTCTTCTGATGATCTATATGCGAATCCTTGTTCCCTAATGAAAAACAGCAGCTTCATCCAACGTAAAATATTTCTTTATGTTTTTATTTATTTATTTTATCCTATTCCCGTCTTCGGCATCTCTGCCATTAATCGACGAGCACCCAATAAAAAAAATAAGCAAGAATAAAAACAAGAATAAAGTTCTTTAGTTGACTTAAAGGAGTTGTTAGTCATGAACTTTAAAATTTCATGGCAGTTCTTGAGGTGAGAAGCATCCATATTACCATGACTGCACAATGGACAATGAGTAGAGTTCATTACACCCATTCGATGCAGATGCCTTTGTAGATAGCCATGTCCAGTTGTCACCCGGAAACAAGTGACACCAGTAGCTCGAGGTAAGGAGCCAGGAATTTTATCAAGTAGAGTTTTCCATTGCCTGTCCATAGAGTAAAATAGTAAATTTCGTTAAAAACAGTATGTATAAATAACATTATTATTATTAATTGAAAATGCAATCAAAGAGAGAGAGAGAGCCTTGACATGCATTTATTGTTGAAAGCTAAGATTGCATAAATGAAATGCTGTGGAGCAGTTGCATTTAACTAATAATTCAGATTATGAACGGAATATATATAGTAAACATATAGTAATATTCAATTTCTTATATGTAGTTAAGTTAAATGTACTATTTTACAACTGTAATTTACATAACAAGTTGAGCAATAATAGGAGTATAACTTCAATTCAGATGTCTATAATTATAATACTTAATAAGTTTTCAACTTCAAAATTCAAGTCACTTGTAAAATAATCTGTGATCTCGAGTTGTATAAATACACAATTTAAAATGGGTAGTAATTAAATTTCTTTTACACTAAATTAATTGCTTATGAATTTTTACATCTTTATTTAGATCCATTTATTAAACATAGATTTAGTAATATTTATTCAAATTAGACTGTGAAAGCGATTCTAGATATCAGTTCTATATCTTTGTGAAACGGAACGTGGGAAAAGAATTAATATAAATTAAGTAATTTTCTCGAATTTAACTACAGATGAAATGAAATAATATCCGAGTTCATTGCAAAATACATATTATATATATATATATATATATATATATATATATATATATATATATATATATATATATATATATATATATATATATATATATATATATATATATATATATATATATATATATATATATATATATATATATATATATATATATATATATATATATATATATATATATATATATTACTTGATGAGTATTAATAAAACTTAATAAATTAACCATAAATTTAATATTTAATATTATTAAATTGCTTTTCTTGAATCAAGTAGAATATAATTTATGTTACTTAATAACGATACAGTTGTTTCATAATAGATTGTTAAAAAAATTCCAATTATCTTTAGGTTAAAGTATACTGTTAATAAACATTTATGTCTTCTGCTCCACAAAATAAAAATATAAGAACATCAGTACATCATTAATGTATAAACAATTTTAAATTGATAATTAGGAAATAATATTTATCTATAATACTCTCTCTTTATTTGCTGCATGTCCCTTTTAAAATACTTATTGTAATTTCAATATTTCAACATAATACAGCAAATGAATTTGTAAAGAATACAATTACTTTGATTTTGAATCGTAATTTTTCGTATTTTTTCTAACTGCGAATATTACTTAAACGGCTATACTTAGCATTCATGATTTATTTATATAAATTAATAAATAAAAACACGTTAAATTTCTAAAGGCTTTTTAATAAGTGGAATACAAGTATGATGCGTAGTGGTGAAATAGTTAGTTTATAAAAATAGGTCGTATATAAACGAAGTAATACCTTTTTTTATTAAAAATCACTACCCTAATTTACAATCAATGATAAGCATTCCTGATAATATCCATTCACGGAAGTTTTACTTTAATGTAATTATCTTATGTGTTTACTTCACCAATAGGTTGTGACAAACATTTATTTAAAAAATTTGTATTTTTCTTTATTTTACTTCGTGAATTCAGTATAGAAATAGTCATCAAGTCAGTGCAGATTTATATTTTATTGCATTTATGTTTCCATATTTTTTTCAATTATAAGTAGTATATTAATTCCAATATGCACTTAAAATAATGCTATTACAAAGAGAAATCTATTTCAAAATTTATTGTTTTTAGAATATATTTTTTTTAAATCGGAAACTGCTTAACGATTTTACAATAAGTAATCGGAAACTTATAATTGCATCAAAAAGAGCGAAAATAATAAAGTACAGTCGGAAATACAGCAAAGTATAATTATTTTCATCTTTATATATAAATTACTTAATTTATCTAAATATGAAATGTTTTCACTTTTAAACTTTTAATAATTACTAATTGAAAATTCAAAAGATGTTAATTGAAAATTCTTAATTATTAATAATTGAAAAAATAATAATTAATGAAAGATACAATTAATACTTAACTTACAGATGTAAATCATTTCTACCTAGTCATCTCATTTAATGTTAAGATCCTAAATAAAATGTGTCAAGAAATAAATATATTATTCTTGCCGCAACGGTTCAAGTATTTTATTCTTGAGAACAACTAACAAAAACTAAAAGAAAAGTTTTATTGATGTGAACAAAAAAAACATATCTAGGATTTGAAATATTTTATCATTCAGTTCATAATTAGGTGGTAAAAAATTTAAAAAATTAAATAAAATACAATTGAATTTCTCTAATTTTCCTTCGAGATATGTTGTATAAACTTCAGAAATATCGACGCACTTTTACGAAAAGAGAAAAAAAAAATAGCACTGCACGTTTCTCTTTGCGAAAGTAAAATATAAATGAATAAAAATAGCTCCCAGACAAAAAAAAAGTGAAATTTCCCCCACCAAATCGAAAGATCCCTATCACAAGGGATATCTGTGATAAGAAATGGGAATACCTAGGGCAAGGAAGCATTGCTTTCACCTCGAACTGGACAGATGCCAAGTGGGAAGGGAGGAAGGAAAATTGATCTGGTGTTCGTGTCCCCGGACACTGAATGACAGGACAACCTGATGGCCAATATTCGCCCTCCACCCCTACTGCTACCTCCTGCGTTTCATGCTCAGAAACAATTCCTGCACTCTGCCATTTGCTGAAAGCAGCAAAGGTGCTTGTCAATGCTCTTGAAAACTTATTGAAATGCATTTTCCTTTACGCTTGCTATAACTTTTGACATTGCTTTTGTCAGAAAGAAAATGTATCGGAGAATGCCATAAAGAAAGTCTTAAGAAACAAAGAAAGTGCTCATATTTTTTGCATATCACTTTTTAATAATTTTGAGTGATATGTTTTTAAATGTTATTATGAAATTTTCGATCAGAATAAGGAGATAGTACAGTAACTATTCTGATTTTTTTTTAATATAAATATATACTTATAATTGGAAGATTTTTTATCGGGAAAATAAATTATTTCTTTTAGTGTTTCTTAAAACATATGTATGAAATATGTTAATATTAAAATAAATTTAGAAAATAACAATATTTTTTAGGATTTCTATCGTTCATTTGATACATACTTTTAACGTATATTTGCGTATATGATGCTTAAATATTCTTTTAAATTTTTAACATTATGTGAATAAAATTTAACAATAAATAGATGTTACCACGTTTTCTTCATTGCACTTCAGTAAATATTAAAATACTTTATAGCTTTATGGATAATATGTTAAATTCTAATATAATTTTGTAAATGATTTTTATTCTTTTCAACAATAAAACAATTTTTATTCACATAAATATGTTTAAGGCCTTCTTTTGTCATTCAAAGATAATTTTTCTTCATGCAGAGCATATATACTGTAACATGTAATTTAAAAGGAAGATATTTCTTCTAGAACATTCTGTACCATCAATAATATTGATATTCTAGGTAATAGTCAAATCCGGAAATTAATGAATGATGCAGATAAAAATCTAATCATTCAACTTACAACTGGGCTGCAAAATTCTTGGATATTATGACATATGACAGTATCACCTTTATAAATAAATAAATAAATATATATGTATATATATATATATATATATATATATATATATATATATATATATATATATATATATATATATATATATATATATATATATATATATATATATAATTATCTGTATAAAATTCTGTCACAAGAGTGGAAAGGCAAAATTGACAGAAAAAAATGCCCCATATTATAAAGCAACGTAGGTGTATTGAAAATAATCTTTATGATATAATGGTGAGAATCGAGTAAGCAAATCCTGTGAAAGGAAAGAAGAAAAAGTGTTAATACACTGCCGTCGTAGCAGGTGCTGTTATAGCATTTGTAGAAGCCTATATAATGAATCTCCTCCCTCAATAGTCAGTCTACCGACGATTTCGCGTTCAATTGACTCTATATGAAGTCCATGCTCATCGGCAATTGGAATGATACTCACAAAACAATCGTCCAATAATTTCTCATAAAAACTGTGATTAAAGCTTCCAGGTCCTGGAAAATTCAGTGAGCTGATGAAATTAACTATTGTAATGGATCGGTAAATAATCAAAACCTACCTTCTGGGGTAAAAATATCATCTAAAGGCATATCACATTACCTTCTATGATGTGAAAGTAATTATATAATGAGACTGTGCAGTATATTGGACGATTTTTTTTTTGAAAATTTTAATGATTTTTCAACTAAAGAAGAACCATTTTTTGATATGTTACAGACCTACTTAAATCTTATTTTACAGCAAATGGACGGCTTACAAAGAATCTTATTTATGTTGGGTAAAATTTTATTATGCATTGCCACCCCTTTCCAATAATTGTTAATGCAATCATTTACAGACGTGTATGCAATACGTCGATATTTCCTAACCATTTGATCCGTGCTTCTGACTAGGAGGAGTTTTGAAACATAATTTTCCTTGGAATCATTTCATAGATATGTCCAAATTAATAAGCAGAATCCTCCTCCATATTGAGAAAATTCACATTGAATTTCTCCGTTCAGGAAGTGTTATTATTTGAATGGAGAGAATTATCTTACAGGATGATTAATATATCTATTTTTTTTTAAATCAATGATTGTCACGGTTACCAGTATCACGCAAAGAGATTATTCATTTTTAATGAATTACAAGTGTGGCACTGCAATTTAGTATTGCACAAACTGCGTTCTTACTGTGTAACAACAGAACAATGTGCGATAAGAGAACTTTCCTTGCTTCTGTTTTTATTTACGAGATTTCGTTCCAAAAACTAATGTCGATATATTAAAAACATTTTAAATTTTAGAATATAAACAAAAATATGTATATATGTGTACTACATAAAAATAATTAAATGATCTTGTGATTTTTGATAAATTTTGCCACTGGAGAATTGTTTTGCTTAAATGATGGTTATGTGATCTATAGAGATGATAAACTATGTAAGGAGAGAGAGAAAATTATGTATACAAGTAGAAAAAAATTGCGTTTTATTGAGTATTTGGCTGCATGATAAAAAAACAAGAATTCTTACAAATGAGAAAACAGCGAATACAATGGTGCTGTGTTTAAATATCATAATTCTCACTTCAAGGTATTTTTTCCCAGTTCGGCCAGCAATATTGTACACTTTTAAGACAGGAAATCCATGAGACTACTCTGAGAAATTGTGGTCTTCTGTCACTCTCATTCAGAAAAATTCCTTCTAGTTCTTGGATTGATTGTAGAGGTGGTAGTCGACCAGAAAATCATCTGCCTATACACACGATACGTATTACATTTTTTGGGAATGCACGCAGGTTTTTCTATTTGTTAAAATCTTTCCTTGAAAAGGAAATCCTTATCTAGATTAACTAAATGTTTCTTTCAATTGCCTTCATTAACATGAAGATATCTTTAGTTGTTGCAACATAAATCACAACAATACATCTGAGATGTGTCTATCAGTGGAGATACCAATACAACCTAACACAGCATTTTTACCAAACCAGACATTTCTAGCTATGAACACAGGATTATTTCTAGTGCCACATATTCTCCAAATGGAAATACACCAATTATCAGGCTGAACAGAAAATCGTGTTCATTTCATTTCAAGTTCACATGCTCTGTCCTGTTCCAAAGAGTGCATTGCTCGCTTTATTTTAACGTTACTTATTTCATTGGTATGAGAGTATATATATGCCTCTAGAATAAAGCAAGTTTCGTACACAAAGTAGCACTCAAAAGTTCCGGACTTAATCTATGAAATAAAAAAATGCAATACTGCGACTACAAGAACATTTTTAAAGTTTACTTCTTTTTCCCATTTTTCTAAAAACGGTTCCTAAACTTCGTAGTCGAAAACTCACGGCGACACTGTTTTTTGTAGGCAAATGTATTTATTAACCAGCGATAGAAGGAAATGATGTAAGTAGAGCAGAGAATTAATATCAAATTTTGTGCTTGCTTGGGAAAGAAAGCTATGGATACTTTCGAAATGTTGAAGCATGTTTACGGAAACGAAACGTTATCGTTTTGAATAGCATTTTTGTTTTACAAAAAGGCAAGGAAAATGCCAAAGACGATAAACTCTGTAGCCATCCTATAACTTCATGCACCAATGAAAACGTTAAAAAGGTGTCTGCAGCGATAAGTGCGAATAAGCAGAAAACAATTCGTCAAATATCAGAAGTCACATTTAAGTAAGTACTGAATAAGGATGCATATATATATATACGGTGAATCAACATATCATTCCTCTCATTTAAAATTTGACCAAAGTAGTATTCGCTTCGAAATGGTGGATGAATTAATCTCAACTGTTGACGAAAATTCTCCTTTCTACTTGGCAGAATTGTAATTGAAGACTAGCAATGCGTTTTTTCTATGATCCGGAAATCAAGAGAGCATAGAGAATATAGAAATCAGAATCTCCAAAGGAGCAGAAATTCCACTTAGATCACTGGAAAGGATATTTCATGGTACAGGTATTCTACGATATACAGGGAAATGTGCAGTTAGAATTTATTCCTGCAGAACGAACTGTGCGCGAAGAACTTAACGTCGAAATTCTGTTTTGTTTGCGGGAATCGATTTGGAAAAAGAGACCAAACATATGGCCTGAGGTGCATGGGTGCAGCTGCATGACAATGTTCATGATCAATGATCTCTGCTCGGCAATGACTTTCTTGCGGAAACGAAAACAACTGTTTCTCGTCCTCTTCCTTACTCACTCTATCTTGCACACTGTTATTTTTTCCTATTTCCTCAATTAGCAAAAAAGCCAAAAACATTACCATAAAATGATAGCAGACATGTTTTGTTAAACTTTATTGGTGCTGAGAAAACCGTGTTGAGACCAGAAGAGCCTTATTTCGAAGAAGAATTATTTTGAACTAAAGAAGACACATCTGACAACAAGTTCTACACTTAGATTGCCAGATTGTAATGTCGATTTTTAAACATTTTAAGCATTTTTTTTAATTTTTAATCTATTTGTTGAGTGTTTTCAAAATACTAGTTATTTCACGAATGAGATTCGCGTAAAAAGTTTAAATATCAATTAATAAAAAAAATTAATATATTTTATGCATTTTGCGTAATTCATAAATAATATATATATATATATATATATATATATATATATATATATATATATATATATATATATATATATATTATAATTTTAATAATAAAAAACTAAATATCTTTTGTGTATCTTAAATATTCCTTGACTTATTGCAAAATAAAATTAAGACGCTGATAGTTTTAAATTAAATAATATTTATAGAACTTATTAATTTTTAAATTATCAAAATTTTGAGTTATATGGAAATATTACTTAGCGACGGACTTCTTTGTAGTAAAGTTTATAAATATTGCTTTAACTAGTTTCATGTATATTTAGTACAACATATTTCAATGTAAGCATTTGTATACAATACTAACTTGTGACTTAAAAGCTCCAAAATAGCATTTTCTTAAAAACATTTAGTATTGAATTTTGAAATCTCTAGATATACGTTATTTCGTGTGTAAGTGGTCATTGAACTTCACTGAGAAGGGTTTTAAAAGAACCACTTTTCTAAGTGTCTTAAAAGTTTTCAAATATTAAAGGTTTTTCCTGTTATATTAAAATGCAGTTAAAGATATAAAAATAATTTTAGAAATGGATTTTTTTAATTTAAGTTAATTTTGTTCATTAGAGAACTAATAAAATATATTCTTTTTTTATATAATTTAAATAATATAAGATTAAAATTGGAAAGGCTGAAACTTCATTTTTGTAATTGCTTTTTATAGGCATAAAAATTAAAATTTGATTAAGTTTTGTTTGAACTTTCACTGTGTAATAAAAAGGCCTTACTAAGTTATATCACACATGAAATTAAAATTAACAATTTATCTATCATCTACAATAATTTACTTTATCCAAAAAAATTTCGCTTATTTTCAAAAACCGAATTTGATGAAAACATATAAACCTGCATGTAATTTATACTTGTTAAAATTAAAAGAATGTAAGCATTTCTTGCAAATTTCTCCGCCAAAAATAAAATAAAAGGAAATATTCATCCACGAAAATAAGGGCGGAATTTCTTATATCTATTATTGAAGAATATGTATATGTAAGAGCAAAATTAGAAGAGAAATAAACGTTATCATCACAAATTTACAATCTTTATAAGTGATATCATCAAATATCTAATTATAGTTTTCTTTCTTTTTATATTTTACGCGTAATGTATTATAAACGACTTTTAAATTTGAATTTTTTTTTAATCAGTGATGAATATTTCATTTCTATTGCATTTCAGACAAGTATTTTATTTAAAAACTTCAAAGTTATTTCAAAGTTATAAACCGAAAATGTTGAATGCATTCTAACAATTTGCTTTTCAATTATGTTAAGAAATTTGGATGTGACCGTATTTTTCATCATGTAAAGGAAACCACACACATATGATCTGTTGGAAAACACGACGTCGAGCCATTCTTGTATCCAGGATTGTCATTTATCACATTAGAATGAAGTCAATCCTATATATAGTGCTACACCGAAGATAGGCAAAATTATGATACAGTATGATTTAGTATATAATCCGCTCTATAATAAGCCAGAATAGAAAAAGGAATTAAGGGCTGTGGGTGTTACAGTACAATGATTCAAATTATCAGGAGTAAAATATCTATCTCTTCAACTATAAATGATAATAGGTCTTAAAAATCTTAACAGTAGGGGTATCTCAACTGAAGTGAAATGCAATAATATGACACAAGAAACTTCAATTATAGAAGGTAACAATTCGACAGCACTTAAAACAGAAACATACTGATAAGCATTTCTGTTTTTACACGAGGCTTCAACATAATTTTTCTGTACAAATCAATCAAAAGTAATTTACTTGTGTGAAACATGGTGTAGAATTTTTCTTTATCTAAATACTGTAAATATTGTTACGGCTGCTTATTCTGCGTGAACGCTTTAAAATATTTAAATAAATTTTGTGTATAATGATATCTTCTTTCTGTCGAGAAAATTTAACGAGTGTGAAGTATCATCTTTTTGTATAGCAATTTTAATAGATAGTAGTATGCTTTAAAACTAGGTAATGTCAAATGATATTTATAGCATTTTTAGATTATGTTTCACTCCTTATTCCTTCATATTTGTACATTATTTAATATTAAATGTAATTTCAATGTTTTATAATTCGTAACAATATCAAATAATGTAATTAAGTTGAAGAAATTCGCACAAAACAAATAAAATATTCTGCTAACTTAAATTGTAAAATATTTCGTTAAATGTAAAGTATTGAATTAAATATAGCACATCTAAATGAATAATGCTAACCCAAAAAAGTCATACAATCTCGTCTTAAACTCATTGTCAAAAATAAAACTCAGGGAAACTGATACTTTTATTTGATATTCGTTAAAAGTCTCTTAACTTTAAGCGCTGCGAGACCTTTGTACAATACTGAGAAACACATGAGATCTTTAACAGTCGCAATCCTTTAATAAAGTTCTTTTTCATCTCCACTACTAAAAGATTACGACCACTTCTATAGGTCTAGAAGGCGTCAAATGCAAAAAAAACCATGGTTGAAAATCTTGAAAGGTGATATCTTTTATGACTAGGCCGTTAAATTTGTAAAATATCATCGGTGAGCAAGAATCGTTAATTCCTATCCACTTGGCCGACCACCAAACTATTAAAAGCAAAGTAAATGTCCAAAAGAGCAGTTTTATTATCGTCCTCTTCCAGCTGTAAAGACGGAGCTACCTCGGTTATTTCTCCAGTGGTGGTTAGTTTAGAGTGTTTGTGACACAAAATACATGTTGTTTTCAGTTAGTTGTTTTATATATAAAATAAACGACGTATAGAAGACTAAAAACTTAAATGCATTGTAAAAACGCTATATTCTTAAACTTAACAATAAAAATATTTTGTATCAATTTTTATGTTGAGAAATTTGCATATCAGGAACAGATTATTTGAGTAACACCTTAAACAAACACTTCTTCCATTATCTGTTTTGCAATCTATTAATATGTAATACATTATTATCTACAATTTTATAGCACTTTGAGAAAAACTATAATATTTTAAATTTTTTGTATAAAAATAAGAATTTAAATAATTTTGTAACTGTACACACGTATTAAGAGTAATTTCTTATGTCATAAGTACATACGAAAACGCATTCCGATTTTAATGAATAATATTAAGTGGCACTTATTTTTAACACTAAATTTTTTACTGATATTATGGTTTAATTTTGTTTTACTGGAAGATAAAATAATGTAATAAAACTGAATTCGTAAAATCTTAAATTTTAAGTTTTTTTTTTCAGCTTAGAAAATTATTTTGTATTATTTTTAATAATCAGATTTTATTGTTAAATAGTTGGGAAAATATTTCTGCACATGAATAATTTAGATATGTATCAATTACATTTTTTGACGTCCAAAACATCAATAAATATATTCGAAAATGCATCTTTACGAAAATATTGCTGAGCAACGGCAGAAAATTAGATTTTAAATTCAGAAGTATGTAAATTCAAAGGAATAAGTGTAATAAAAATATTTTTAATTCTTTGATTTTAATTGTTTCAAATATTCACAAAACATCTTTAATCCATGATATTTTGCGTCCATATAGATTGAAAATCAAAATTTGAGCAAATATATTATCGAGACCACTTCAAATCATTCATTTAATTCCAAATGATATGACTCTAATCCTAAACTCAGTACTTGGTACATGTTATCTTGCGGTAATGTCATCATCAAAACTAACATATAAAATTTGACTTTACTGTTTATTCCATTAGGTGAAGGCAACATGGATTTAATTAAAAAAATATTTTTTGTTTTTTATTTTAATTTAGGCTTATTTGAAATATATCACTATATAATACCTGTACTTTCAATATAATAATAAGTCTATATAATCTTAAGCCTAAATGTTTTTAAAATGATATAATTTTGCGAGCATATATCATAAAAACTATGAACTCTATACCAATTTTCTAACTTTTATATAAATTTTATATTTATATTCTTTTATATTTAGTATTTTACAATAACTCTATAAAGCCAATACAATTTAGGTTTCAGCAAGATTTTCCCAAATAAATTAAAATAATTTTAAATGGCATAAAGCGTCGATGAATTAAAAATATCTACTTTACTTGGTACAAATCACTTTTTGAACTATATGATGTGTAGGAAAACGCATGTGCTTAATGTTTTTACATTATATAAAGTTGAACCTCTATAGAAAAAATGGTTCTATGCTAACTGTTGCTATTATAGATAAAATTCTTTATCATAATAAATTAAAATAATGTTCTTAAGAAAAAGAAATAAAAATGTATTGATATTTTTATATTTATTGCATAAATTTTATAGGAAATAATAAGCGATTACTTAGAAGGTAAAAATACTTATAAATTGAATCATTGTTTGTTGTTTGAATATATACAAATTTAACTATAATAAATTACTTAATAATATTATGTTTGTAATATTATATTTTCTGTTTGTCTAAAACAAGAAATACTAGAAATCTGAACTTTAAAAAATTAACTTCAGCAATTATTATGTAACCATAGTACATTCTTAGGAAGTACTTCATAATCTTCATAGCGTCTGTAAGTTAGAAAAATAAAACCATCTTTAAAGGAATATAAAAACAACTATAAGAAGAATAAAACCAAATACAAAAGACATCCTTAATCCTATATTATCGATTAAAAAATAGGAAATTATGGGACAAATTAGATTACTTTTCGAAATTTGCAGAAGCAATAAATTATATATTTAAATTGAGAAATAGATTAAAATGAGACGCGGTCGCTATTTCCAGTCCATATATATTTAAATGCAGTTTTTGATACATAGATTACCCTATGGTATAAATAATTTGATGTCAGTTCAGAACAAATCCATTTCAATTTTATTCATTTTTTATAAAACTATTAATAAAAGGTACCTCTGTTTCAGATTAGATTCACATTACTTTTACACTTTATAACTTTTAAACCTATACATTGAAATTTATACATTTTCTTCTTAAATATACAGCATAATATTTTCATATTAAATGTTATAGAGAATAATTATGAATGCTTAAGATGTCTCTGTGATAAATGTTTGCTTAGAAAACAACATACAATTTTCCTAGAAATATATATTCCAATTGATGATGCATATAGTTTTGTATACATTGAATTTGAAAATTTACAATATAAGTGTAAATCACAGTATATATATATATATATATATATATATATATACATATATATATATATATATATATATATATATATATATATATATATATATATATATATATATACTGTGGTTTACACTTATATGCCAAAATTATATACAATATATACAAATATATACAATATATATATATAATATATATACAATATATACAAAATTATATGCATCATCAATTGAAATTTTTTGGTTACAAATGTCATAAAAGAGAAATAAAATATAAGAAATGTTTAATGTGACTAGCGCTTTATATTCTTGACAGCATATATTACCTTGTTCTAACACAACGAAAATACATTAAGTATTGGAATTATACACTTATGATATTCATTAAAAACTAAAATACAAATACTTTATACCTAGAAAACCTTTTAAATAAACACATACTTAACTACTGAGAACTCTTCATTAGTTGAATTCTTACACAAATTTTAGAAATTTGTACAGAAATAGTTAACTCAAACAAATTTTGTATAAATCCTCACTAACTTTGGTAAAAGAACAAATAAACTATTTACATATTATTTTGTAAAAATAAATGAATTTCGATAATCAAATACATATCATATTTATTATATTTAAACTTCAGTTCATTTTTTACTGAAAATTATTTTCCTCCTAATTATTTAATTGGGAATATTAAAGTTAGAATTACACGATATTTTTTAGAATTAATTTTTTTGTTATAATCAATTTGATATTTTTCTAAATATATTCAATTAAATTTTAAATTTGTATTAAATCGGGATTTTTTAAATTTTTTGCCTGAACTGACTTTATGATTAATGGAATTTTTGTTGGAGGACTATTTTGCAGAGCCAATTATTGTTAGATATCCATTTTATTGTTTTATTTAAATCAATATCAGTTGATCAGTATGTTATATTGACAGACATGGAAACCTTTATTTCAAAAGTTTTGTTCGTGTTTTTAAATTAAAATTACATTTCTAATAACTGTAGAATTTCGCAAATTTGATTTTTACCCAGAAATATGAAAAAAAAATTAAAAACAAAATTAACTTTGCTAAAAAAACATTGTATAGTCACATTATTTTTCCTTTAATAAAATAATTATTATTAAAATAATTTTCATTTAATCCTATTCCTTCAATAATATTAAATGTTTTGCATTACATAAAAATATTCTATATATATATATACATACATATAAATATATATATATATATATAAATATATATATATATATATAAATATATATATTGTATATATAAATATATATATTGTATATATAAATATATATATATATAAATATATATATATATAAATATATATATATATAAATATATATATATATAAATATATATATATATAAATATATATATATATATATATATATATATATATATATATATATATATATATATATATATATATATATATATATATATATATATATATATATATATATATATATATATATATATATATATATATATATATATATATATATATATATATATATATATATATATATATATATATATATATATATATATATATATATATATATATATATATATATATATATATATATATATATATATATATATATATATTGTATTGTATTGAATGTTTAAGAAACTTTTGCATTTTTCAAACATTTCATATGTATAATAACCTCTCCAATAATATTTTTGGAAGAACTAAAAAAAAATTATTTTTCATCAAGTACGTTACACATTTAAATAAGATTCATTGAATATAAGAATGGAACGAAGAATGGGATGATAGGGAAAATATTTTATGTGCATAGTAAATGATTCTTATAAATATTTCATAAGATACGTAAAATTATAGAATTCGACAAAAATATTTCTAATACAAATTTTTAAAAGCTAAATTCATAAAAGTTGAAGGCATGTGATACAAATTACAGTACCAACAAGAAATATATCTTTTGAATATATTAACATTAGATTTTTTTCATTGATCATAGATACTTAACAAATTCCATTTAACAATACATACCTAAATAAAACATATAAATGGAATTCTAGTGTCAGTCTCATTTATCATTTAAATTAAGTAAAAATTAATCCTTGAGAAAATACTAGGAAATGTTATTTAAAGTAGATAAATATTAACTTTTTATCTGTCATTCATCTTTCCACACACTTTCTTTACTTCCAAAAGAATTAGAAATGTCACACTGTGAATAATTGACGAACAACATAATAAGAACTTAAGAATATGAATGCGTGATGTTATAATTATAATATTTTGGAATTAAAACATCTGACTTTTATCTTTAACTCTAGAGTCAAGATGAAAAAGTCTAGAAAAAGAATTGTGGTCAAAATTTGTCTAATAACTAAAGATGTTTATAGAAAATCTTTGAAAATAATTTTGTTAAAGGGAAGATACATTGTCTTAGTCAAAATTTATTAAACAAAATTTTAAAACCAATGTAACGGTTGCTTATGTAAAAGAGAATGGGATGAGAAAATTATTTAATTCTTCCCTAGCAGCCAAATCATTTATCCGCATTTTTTATTAGCTTTTAAAAAGAAACAGATTATTTAAATCCATTTTATCACTTTCTGCAAATTAATATCGGAAATAAATAATGATTAATATACAAAAATATAGCATAAGAGAAATATTATAATTATTAGCTAGCTTGAATAACAGTGCGGAAACTCGTGTCAGACTAAATAAAGATTGGTATTAGTGCATAATTGTTGAAAATTTAAATGTAATCTAATTTTAAAATTCGGGACTATTTGAATAATAACAATGATTAACTAATTTGGATTTTACTAGCGTTTTTTTTATAAAACTCTGTAACTATTATTATTCGTAAAATAATATATATGTTTAATAAAATTATCTTTATTTTGTATCATAAATTTCTTTGGAAAAAAGGATTTTTTTAAAAAAAAAAAATAGAACATTCATATGCATTTACCTAGCAAATGCACTAAGATGATACATATTCAAGTTTCATTATTAAACAAATTGTATGTAACCGCGGACAATGGAGTGAGTAACCATTTTTTTTTTGCGAGATACATTATTACATAGTAATCTAAAGATACATTTCCTACATATTATTTCAACTTTACTGAAGATAAAATGCAGTCCAATTTATTTTAATGCGGTCTTTTCCTAAGCGATTTTATTGTGCGAGTTATTTTTGCACGTTTTATTTTGTTTCATTTTTATATTGTATAATAATGAGCTATGTTGGCATTGTAAAACATTTGTAATCTTTTCTATTGATGAAAATATGGATGATTTAGAAAAGTATTCTTCCTTAGTCACCATATAGGCTCATTTATTATTAAAAGTTTGACGATTAGAATTTACATTAACTCATTTATATTAAATTCCCTAACAATAAAGTTGTATTCACAGTTTTCTTCTTGAGAATATATAAGTGGTTAGGAGAATCGTAATATAAGAAGGTTAAATAAAAAAATAACAGGTTTCTTAAACTTGAGTGTATGTTCATTTTTGGAAATTTCAGGTAGAAGGAATACTGAGTACGTAAAATGAAAAATTAAAATTTTCCAAAATGTTTCCATGCGAAATTTTAATATTTTTCTTTGAATGTATTTATTTTTTCATATTTTCCTAACTCCTACACATATATCCTAATATGATATTTTTGATGCCACTTTTTTTTACTGAATTGAAAATTAGTTGTTATATGTTCTCTTGAATTTTAGAATGTTTTTTGAGCAATTTCTTTCCTATTATCTCTATCTAGCTCCTAACATCTGGTTTAGAAATATAAGCATATATTTTTTTTATTTTTGCTCATTTTATTTTTTATTTCCAAAATATTACTAAATTATTCCATGCATTTCTTTTCAAAATATAATGTCTATTTTGATTTGATCTAAAGTTAATCAACTTATTTTTAAAAACAGGCATAAAATTATTGTCATTTTATTCAAATAAATTCTAAGCAAGTTACTATTTAAGTATTTCATTGCATAACTATTACAAAAGATATTTTCTTTTTGAATAAATCTCACTAATTTTTCTTACTCTATTATTACCCTTTCAAAGCATCAAAAATTTGTGAAATAACATAGAAGGAAAATTTACTGAAATATATATTTCTGCGGAATATTAGTTTCCATCAATAAGCAGTAAATAGATTATTTTATATTCGCTTAAAATATCATTAACGTTAAGCATTATTTTTTAATATACCAGTAAATTTATTTTATGCGAAGTGTTAACTATGTTAAAATTCATTGGGGTACTGTAAGCCTTTTCAATACGTTTTTCAAACAATTATTCATCTTATTGAAATACTTCAATAATAAAATATTTTTAAACCTAATTCTATTTTATCTCAATTTTTTTTTAATTCCAAGTTCTCAAAATAAAATTTCTCTACAAATATTCCAACTATTATATTTTCGAATTTTTATATATTTTTAAAGCTAATATATTTAATGAATTGTATTTTTCAATGAAATAAATGTAGTTTATTAATTTTGAAAGTTAATAATGTTAAGTTTGTAAAATTGTTTTATTTTTCGTATTGAAACAAAAATTATATATATAAATGCTTAAAGTAAAATTGTGGGACTGGTTATCCTGATCTCATTTTTTGAAATTAATTTTAGACACAATGGTATAAATGAGAATTAATAGAAAAGTGTAAGTTAAAATGTGATTACTTAATCTCTATAGGCATCAAAATCAAAATAAAAGGAATTCGAAATCTAATTTGATTTAATTTAACATGCTTTATGTTTCATTAAAATGTATCTATCAATAAATATTGAAAAGTTGTAAAAAAATTTTTAAATATTAATTTAAACAATAAATTGTTATGTAAATTATAAAACTCCTCAAAAAGTCTTCAATTTTTAGCAACCGAGAATAAGATGTCCTTGGTTCTATTTAAGTTAATGTGCTATAATAATCGTTAATTTGTTAAAGAAATTAATTACAATTTCTCCTCACTTAAAAATTCTTATTATTTAAAGCATATATAATTTAAAATAAATATTGAAGGATTCTATATAAAATTAACATAAATTTATAAACCTAAACAGTTTTGAATTATATATTTTTTCAAAATTTATCGAAAAAATCAAAGAATGTAATCAAAATTCGTTTTTGTAGTGGCTTAATCATTCCAGGTTTATTTGCGAATGATTATATCAAGTTATTAATAATAGTTTTTGTTATTCGAACATAATGATTATAAAAACAGGACAACCATCAAAAACATTAAATTATGTTCAATATTTATGCAAAAAATTTAATCTAGATAGCATGTTTGTAATTAAATCAGCAATACAACAAAGAAGGTAAAGAAAGTCAAAATATTTAAATTGTAGACTTAAAATGTCAATGTTTCATTTTGTATTAATGAGTCTAATGCACAGCTGATTTATAATTTTTGGTAAATGAGATAATTATTTATAAATTTTATAATATTACAGATTATTTACAATAATTAATTTTACCTGAAAAATGTAAAGGAATATGTAAACAGCATTATACAAACTAAAGTTCGAAAATTAAAAATTTTTTATCTTAATGTGAACATATTTTAAATAATCAAAAATTTACAAAATAAGGAAAACAATTCAGAATATACTTTTGAAATAAAGTATTAAAACCTGACTTCCTTTTAAACATAAAAACCTTATAAGAACTAGTAAAATTAAATTGGCAACATATTACAAAAATGTATGGAAAATCATAGTTAGAGAATAAGAAAAAAAAATCAATACCTATATCACTATTTTCTCTCTCACTGTACAAGTGATGTCTGAATTAAACTGCCAAATAAAAAATAATGTAAATTTTTAATAAACAAAAATGTATAAAAAATGTAAATGACAAAAAAAATTATTTAAGAGAAAAGTCCTTAAGATGACATGATAAGAAAAAGAAAACAAAATTTTATAAAGCAATGTTTTATGTACCAGAAAATTATATTTGTCAATAGTTTTTTATTATTGATTTAAAAATGTGTTACTTTGCACATTAACAGCTTCTTATAGTTAATTTCTAATTACATTAACTAAATAAATTTATTATTGTTTTTCTTTTTAACAAAATCTATTTTTTGGAATAATTTAAATTCCTCTAACACTTTATGCTAATAATGCATGTTTTTATTGCATTCTTTATGTTTTTTAAAATAATCAGTTTAAAATTTCATGTTTATATTGATAAACACAAGTTTATTCATTTGAATATATTTATTAGCATTCTCCTTTTTTCTGTTATTTCTTAATCATTTTAGAAATGGTATTATTTATAGAATAAATATTATGAAATACTGTAAGGTACAGTAAATGAATATCATTAGTTTCTTATTTTCTTAATTTTGTCAATTAAATTAAAATTATTATTTGGTTTCAAGACTATACATGTCTAAGTTAAAGAAATATTAGTAGTAAATATTTCTGTATTTTTTTTATCAAAATTTGAAACAAAATATAACTTCTAACAACAAAATCCTATCTTTTAGAACCTCTTGGAATATAACATTTTTCTACTTGCTATTTCTTCATTTAATACCAGCTTTGGAGATGAGAAACGGCTGAAAGGTAAATTCCATCCTTTGTCAAAGCAAGGAAGACAAAAAAAATAGGTACCTCTTTTTATCTTCTAAGCCCTGGAGGCAAAGGTAAAATACTCTTTGTTTCCCAAAAGATAAGAAAGTACTGAAGAGATAACAAAAGTAAGAAAGTTGATTCCAACGTTGAAATTCAGAAAACCATTAATTTTACAATCTCTACCTGGATACATCCGTTATTTAAAAAAAAGAAAACTCTCACTGTCATTTGAGCTCCCAAAGTACAATGTATCCAATTCAAATCAAGCTCTTAAGTAAAGCTGAATTTAAGTTTACTTTCAGGAGAGACTCTCAAATACTAATGGAAATACTGTTCTAGAGAATTTACTTCGAAAGAAGTTCTTTTATCAGACGTATGTCAACGTTATTTAGATAGATTTAAGGAAGAATTCTTAATTTGATATATCAGGAACCATTAGGTTGCTTTATTCGGTATTTTAATAAATGGATAATCAAATACTTGTCTAACCTAAAACTAAGTTTAAAGAACATTAGTAAATTATATATTAGCAATTTTATTGAAAGTTTAATGTTCCATTGCATACTGTTACGAAAATTATTAAATTTTCATTTGAAATGAAAATTTAAAAATGTCCTTATCAAATATAGAAAAATGAAAAATTGTGTCTTATGTACGACAAAGAGGGATTTTTGAGAAGACTGTTTTTCACAAGCGCATACCTCATTTCAAATTATTAGCAGATATATACATAGATTCCTATTTGAAACATATGTACATCTGATTCTATAAAATGGTATCTTGGTCTTGTTACAACAATTTTCATGATAATTTCGTATTAATTTTATAAAGTTACATTTATCCTCTTCTAACATTCTTTTATAAAAATTTACAAAAAGTCTAAAACATTTGGAGTTTAGTGAAATTGGAAAAGGTAAGGTAAGAAATCTGTAAAAGAATGTATGCAATTGAATGAAAATTTATGCTTAAGAAATAAATTCCATTTATAAATATTTTAAAATTTATACAAATTTTATAAGTATGATGCACTTAATATGAAATTTGCTAGTTGCTGAAGTTTCAATTCCGTGTGTATAATGAAAGGCTCTAGTGACGCTTATGACAATGTTAATGGTTTCTAAAACATTTTGATTTGCTTTCTTTCAAAATTAAAAAATGGGTAATTAAAGTCATAATAGCATGTCATACAGGGAATAAGTTAATATCATTTTCGACATCACTCACATTTATTTGGATTACCTTCTTGTCGTTAACATTCTTCCTTAGTCAACAAGGTCATCAGATCTTTCACCAATTGGATATGTCAGAGACAAGTTAAAACGCCAGATACTGGCGAATCAAAATGTCGCTGGTCTGGAACAACAGCTGTTGAATGTCTGTCAGAGTGTATCTCAGGGTCACATTAGGATCTTTTATCACTCTTTACTGAAACGTATACAAGAATCAATAATTACCTGGTATGGTTCCACCAATTACGTAATTTGAACATTCAAGCTGTAATCATTGAAGAGAAAATTTACTATGGCATTGACATTATAATCATTTTGTTATATGTGTATGTCCTATACATATTTACAATTTCACAAAAACCACTGTTTATTTCCTTGGCACTTCGATTTTTGGAAAAGTTGTGTTGGGAAAGAATTGTACATAAAGTTAGAAGAATTTTGGAGAGTGTACACGAATTTTTAAGAAATGGTACCCAAATCATTAAAAAAATGCATAAAGGCTTCATTAAAAATGTTTAAATGAAAATGTATAGTCAAGAAATGCATGTAATAAGTTATTTTTGGTACTTCCTGTTAATTTTTGGATTATAAAATCTCCTAATTTTATTGTTACACTAGTTTTAATAAAAAGTATTTATTAAATTACTTCCATAATATTAGGAAATGAAGTATACATATCAATAAAAGTAACTAAAATAAGGATACAAAAGGTAAGTAACTTTAAATAAAAGAGAATTTTTAAGCATTAATTAATTTAATTTTATCAAAATAGAAAAATATTACCAATTAGGTATTAAATGATTTAAAAAATAGTTTATGTTATACTTCAAAAGTGTATTAATTTTCATTAAAATTTTTAAATTTAATTATGCAATGAAAACATTTTTATTTGTGATAAAAATGGATAGTTTAATTATTTTAAGGGCAAAAGTGCAATAAAATATTTACCATATTCTATGTACCCTGGAATTTTAAAATGCATTTTATTCCAAATCTTAAAGGGAATTAAATTAAATTTCAGTAAAGTTTATGTTGCATTTTAAATCAATTCAAGTATTCGTGGTGCTATTCTTGAATATACCTGCATATTTTTTACAGACTATGTAAACTTAACCGAAACTAATCTTACGTGTATATATATCTCGTATGATTTATCTCGTATAATTTTACGTGTATATATATCTCGTATAATTTATCTCGTATAATTTTACGTGTATATATATCTCGTATAATTTATCTCGTATAATTTTACGTGTATATATACCTCGTATAATTTTACGTGTATGTATATCTCGTATAATTTTACGTGTATATATATTTTGTATAAGTTTACGTGTCTGTATATCTCGTATAATTTTACGTGTATATATATCTCGTATAATTTTACGTGTATATATATCTCGTATAATTTATCTCGTATAATTTTACGTGCATATGTATCTCGTATAATTTCACGTGTATATATATCTCGTATAATTTATCTCGTATAATTTTACGTGTATATATATCTCGTATAATTTTACGTGTATATATATCTCGTATAATTTTACGTGTATGTATATCTCGTATAATTTTACGTGTATGTATATCTCGTATAATTTTACGTGTATATATATTTCGTATAAGTTTACGTGTCTGTATATCTCGTATAATTTTACGTGTATATATATCTCGTATAATTTTACGTGTATATATATCTCGTATAATTTTACGTGTATATATATCTCGTATAATTTTACGTGGATATATATCTCGTATAATTTTACGTGGATATATATCTCGTATAATTTTACGTGTATATATCACACACACACACACACATTTTAACTTTATGCTTTAAGTTTATCACTGATGAAAATGAAAATTTATCACTGATGACTTTTTTCCTCTCTTGTTAACAAAATGCCATACAAACATAATGCCTATCATTAAGAGTATTCCTTTAGTTTTACAAAAAATAATATTCATGGCAAAAATATATAAATATTATGCAAAACTTCGCCATTATAACAAATAAAATATGAAGTTTCATAAATAGGATGTTGAAACTAAGTATGTATTCTAAGCATAAATATATATAAAACATAATTAGTTTCATTTAATAATTAACTAAAGCTTGTGAAAAAATCTTCTTTTGAGATGACATATCTTATAACAAAACTAGAATAGAAAAGAGTATAAAACACAGTACTGGTATGATACATTTTTTATCACTTGAAATTCTATTTATTTAGAAGACATGAAAATATTCAAATATTTGCATTTATTAATGTTGTAAAATTGTTTGATGTATATTAAACTTGCGATTAAAATATGCAACATTTTTTTAAAGTTTATAACCTAAAAAAAGGAAATATTATTATTAAAATTCGATTAACTAAGCTTAATCTTGAAATCTAAATTCTTATCCGAACAACAAATTTAAGGAAATTTTAATTGAAATCAAATTTAATGTATATTTTTATATAAACTATAAATAGTCAGTTTTAATTAAAAATTTAACATAAAATTTTAAAAAAATTGCCATTTTATTGAATATTTTAGCTTGTTAGGTTCAGTAGTTGCTTAAGTGTAATAATTTTGAGTTCCAATGAACATATTAGCGATGGATTGAACACTGATATTTAATCAGGTCTTTTAACATTCATTGAACTTTCACCTTGAGATTAGAAATTTAATCAATGGATGGTATTTTTATCCTAAATGTAATAAAGATTTATGTTATTCTGTATAGATTATAGGTCTAAGTAGATTAGATTATTAGATGAATGTAAATGCTTTGTAATGGGTATTACTCATAGTGTCAAGGTTAGGTCTTTAATAAAATTTAAATAATTTTCAAAATTATTACTTTATTAAAATTATTTTTATTGAATTTTAGTAAAGTATTTTCTGTGACAAAAAATTCATATGATTTATTTTGCACAGTAAATTTTTTATATAAAATCCAATCTAAAATATTTTATAACTCGCAGCATGCTGCACATATACATTAATACTTGAATAATTTTATATAATTAAATTAATTCTTTGAAAAAATTAATTAGTTTTATAGTTGTAGATTCTAAACTATCGATTTTTATATTGATAATTTTATAAATATTTTTTATAATATTTTTATAATATAATATGCTATTTCTAAAATTCTATTCAATGCTGTTTTAATTCAACATGATTATAACTTCCATAAGATAAATAGGAGTATATTGAGATTATATAATAATAAATCTGTGCATATTATTAAGTTTAACGAATTGCTAATTTGAGCAGATTGATTTAATATAATGTTGAAAACAATATGAAAATTTGGTATACATCTTTTATGAAGTTTATCAATATTATAAATCAATTATTAAGTTATAGACGCAAACTTAAAAATTTATTGAAAAACTTTAAATTAATTTTAACTCTCACTGATCATAAAACACTCAGAATTAAAAACTGAACCACAAACCCCTAGATTCAATATATTATGTATAATGAATAAAAATGGAAAGCACACAGTTGTTGAAGACATGAAAATGCGTCAATATGTTCAATTCGAGATGAAGGTTTAAATTTCAAATACTCATTTTCATCAAAATAATTTTAAAAATGGTTATTATTTTTTATATTCATTAACCTTTTCAGTATAAAATAAATTAATTTATTCCAAAAATTTTAACCAATTTCATTTTGTAAACAAATTAAACAAACCTTCAATAAAGAATAATTACACATTCAAGAAAATGTTATTCAATTTTTATTCCTTCATTTTTAGTTTCCAATTACAAAATATTTGTATTTGCATCTAGAAATGAGGATATATAGATTATAATTCCTACAGTGCCACATATTAAAAATTTATATTAGCTAAATTCGTTATTAAAGCAACCTGTAAAATGAAAAATATTATAAGCGGTATATATTGAGACAAATAAAACTCTTGCTATATGATTTATTATATTTTATTAGTAATATTAAAATTAATTTTTGCTATCAGATTTATTCCTCTAATTTATAAGCCGAGCTGGCAGCCGAATGGTTAGCGCTCTTGCCTTCGGTTCAACAGTTCGTGGGTTCAAATCCCACCTTGGGCATGGATGTTTGTAGTGGTTCGGAATCCACTTTAAGCCGTAGGTCCCGGTCTAATTAGCCCTTGTGTGCAAAAAATGACCGTTGAGCGAAAAACAAAACCAAACCAAACCTCTAATTTATAAATACCAAGACATTTATTTACAGTAATCAAAAAATATTTAAAGTATTGATTAAATATTATTTGCAATAATAATATTTAGTAAATATTCTAAGCAATAATAATATAAAGACTCAAAATGAAAATTTATAGAGTGTAAAAAAGAAAAATGTGTTACCATATATTTCGCGAATTCTTTACGTCAAAGCTAGTTTGTTTTATTTTTCTCCTTTATACCTCAAAGAGCCCTGATTCCTTGATTGAAAACACCAGTGAGAAAGAGGTAAAAAAAAAAAAAAGGAACCCCTGAGAATCTACTGCTAACTGATGGAGATGTTGTAAGTGCAGAATTCAACTTGTTTTACCAGCAAAAACTTGAAGCGATTAAATGAAGAATATTTTACTGGTGAGAGAGTGGGCGTTTATAAAATCAGAGAAAGGAGCTTAAGTCTCAGATTTAAGCACTTTAGACTTTACCAAAACAGCTGAAAAGAATTTATTGCATTATTTATTCTTAGATAAATTAAATTCAAACTGTGTAATATGTTTCATACAATCATGAAATCTACTTATTATTTCATTACTGCCAGTTTAAATTTTACTTTAACTGATCATATTTCTAAATGCATTTCATAAATATAAACTAAAACGGAATGAGATTTTAATGAATTAAAATAAAGTTTTAAAAATTGAGTTTTTTTTATTTATTTATTTATTTATTTTTTTTTATTATGTTATGCAATTTTTTTTAAAATTTTAAAATACACTACTGGCCATTAAAATCACTACACCAAGAAGGCGACATGCTACAGACGTGAAATTTATACGAAAGGAAGAAGGCGTTGTGATATGCAAATGATTAGCTTTTCAGCGCATTCAGACAAAGCAGGCGCCAGTAGCGACACTTACATTGTGTTTAAATGAGGGAATTGTTTAGCCGGTTCCTCATACACAAATTGCATTTGAACGTTGTTGCTTGATGAAAAGTTGTTGTGATGCCTCATGTAAGAAGGAGAAATGCGTACCAGCACGTTTCTGACTTTGATAAAGGTCGAATTGTAGCGTACCGGGATTGCGGTTTATCTTATCGCAGTATTGCTGCTCGCGTCGGTCGAGATCCAATGACTGTTAGCAGAATATGAAATCGATGGGTTCAGGACGGTAATACGGAACGCCATGCGGGATCTCAACGACCACCTATCACTAGCAGCCGAGAAGACAGGCATATTATCCGCATGGCCGTAATGGATCGTGCAACCACGTCACGAGCCGTGAGTCAAGAAACGGGGTCGTTTGGAAGACAACAAGTGTCTGCACGAACAGTTCGACGACGATTGCAGCAGCATGGACTCTCAGCTCGGAGACCATGGCTGCGGCTTCCCTTGACGCTGCGTCATAGACAAGAGGTGTGATCAACGACAAACCTGGGCGCACGAATGGCGAGACATCATCTTTTCAGATGAATCCATGTTCTGTGTACAACATCATGATGGTCGCATCCGTGTTTGGCGGCATCGTGGTGAACGCACACTGGCAGCATGCATTCGTCGTCGTCATACTGGCCCATCACCTGGCGTGATGGTATGCGGTGCCATTGGATACACGTCTCGGTCACGTCTTGTTCGCATTGATGATGCTTTGAACAGTGCACGTTACATTTCTGGTGTGTTACGAGCCGTGGCTATACCCTTATTCCAGCCTACGTTTCAGCATCAGAATGCCCTACCGTATGTTGCCCTACCGTATGTACAGACTTTCCTTGATAGGGAACATGTTCGGCTGTTTTCCTGGCCAGCATGTTCTCCAGATCTTTCACCAATAGAAAACGTCTGGTCAATGGTTGTCGAGCTACTGGCTCGTCACCAAACGCCAGTCACTATGGTTGATGAACTGTGGCATCGTGTTGAAGCTGCATGGGCATCTGTACCTGTACATGCAATCCAATATCTGCCCAGGCGTATAACTGCTGTTATCACTGCCAGAGATGGTTGATCTGGGTACTGATTTTTCAGGATCTATCCAGCCAAATTTTTTGAAAATTTATTCACTTGTTATTTCTAGTATAATATATTTGTCTAATAAATATCATTTTGTTATCTGCATTTCTTCCTGGTGTAGCAATTTTAATGTCCAGTTGTGTAGTTATATCTAGGATAAAAACCTCTATTACCTATATTATATATATACATAGAGGTGGCCAAATCTGTGCACACTTTTGGAAATGTTTATGTTTTTGAACTTTGTATGCTTATAGAAAGCGTTACGTTTCACGAAATGCAAACTTGTATTTATCATTTTAAAAAGAATTTATTTCTGAATTCAATACAAAACAAAAAATTCATTTATTTGCAATACAAAAAAGTTAAGCGATGATTGTTATCGATATATATCAGATAGTGATGATTGCAGTGAGTTATCAGTACTTAGTAGAGTACACTTTATTTTTCATTGCAGATCCACATCGACGTTTCATTCAGCTGACAAGAGTTTTAAACTCTTCTTTCATTATAACATGATGCCAGGAAACAATTATATCCTCAATTAGTTCAATTTTATTTGATGGGCGTCTCATTCGGACAAGAGATTTTAAACGATGCCAATAATTTTCGATAGGATTGAGGTCAGGACTGTTTTCCGGCCATTACAACAATTTAATGCTATTTATACGAAACAATACTTTCGATATTTTGGCCATGTGGGAAGGAGCAGAATCCTGCTGAAAAATAAACGAAGCATTGTTGGGAAAGAGATCTCTGATGGAAGGTAGAAGTTTGGTTCTAGAATACTGTAAATGTATTTTCTGGCATTCAGTGTCCCATCGTTGACTTAAAGGTGACCAATACCATGTGCTGACATGCATGACTAAACGATAACACTAACTGGATTCTTCACAGTTCCTTGAATGCAGTCAGGATGTAGCTCTTCTATTTTCCGTCTTACATATTTTCGCCCATCATAAACGAATAAGATAGCTTAGTTTCATCACTCCGTATAACTTTTGACCACTGATCATCTGTCCAATTAACGTGTTCCTTTGCCCCCTGTAGTCTTTTGTTTTCGTTGCTGAAAATTAAGATAAGGCTTTTTTTGTAGAATTCTACGTCTCAGTTCAACATCTGTTAATCTTCTCCTAATTGATCTTGAGCTGACAGAAACTCCAGTACCCTTCAGATCACTTCTGATGGCCACTGATGACATTTTTTTATCTTAAAAACGTAGCCTTTTTATTCTTCTGTCATCAATAGATGTGGTGCACCTTTTTCGGTCTTTTCCTTTTTTGTTTTTCATTGAATTTGTCTCCTGATATTGTAAACAAAATTTTCGGATTCCAGATGCAGTCACTGAACCACCCACCTGTCTTGCAATTTCATCACAGGAAAGACCACTTTCTCGCAACAAAATGATGTTACATGTCTTTCTATGTGTCCAATCTACTCTTTTATTTGATTTTATTGATTCTTAACTAAATATTAAAATTTTTTACAAATATTCCTACTAGTAATTTCAGTGTATAAGAAACATATTTGAAAACTCTTGTCCGAATGAGGCGTCCATCAAATAAAAGGGAACTGATTGATGCTATAATTGTTTCCTGGCATCATGTAATAACGAAAGAACAGCTTAA
The DNA here is from genome assembly GCA_030067965.1 of Latrodectus elegans. Taxonomy (NCBI): domain Eukaryota; kingdom Metazoa; phylum Arthropoda; class Arachnida; order Araneae; family Theridiidae; genus Latrodectus; species Latrodectus elegans. The sequence goes on along the minus strand of CM057813.1, from coordinate 42,016,995 downwards.
AATTCTTGTCAGCTCAATGAAACGTCGATGTGAAGCTGTAATCAAAAATAAAGGGTACTCTACTAAGTACTGATAACTCACTGCATTCAACACTCTCTAATGTATATCAATAACTATTTTCGTTTAACTTTTTTTGTATTCCAAATAATTTAATTTTGTGTTTTGTATTGAATTCAGTAATAAATTCTCTTTAAAATGATATATACAAGTTTGCATTTTGCGAAAAGTAATATTTTCTATAAGTATACAAATTTCAAAAACATAAAAATTTCCATAAGTGTCTACAATTTTGGCCCCCACTGTATATATGTGTTTGTATATTTATATATATCAAAGAATTTTCCAGTGTATACATAATGCATTAATTTAGCAACTTTTTTTAAAATCATAAAATGTTAGTTTTTAAAATAAATTTGCATTTTATCAACATTTTCGAAAAATTCATCTCAAAAATATCTTTGTAAATTTTTTTTAGTATGAAAATTTATAATATAATAGGTAATATCTTGTGTTTAAAGTTACGTAAGAAAATTCTTAAATATATGCTTATTACTCAAAAACCTAATTCATTTTAGACTGTAGTTTCAAGTAAATCAGAATAAATAATGTAGAATTAAAATATTATAGGTAATGAAAATCTTTTTATTTTTTTATTTAGTGGTACCTATAGACATTGTTTGAAAAACACAATTCAAATATAAAATAAGCTCTATACCAGTTTGCCATTTTATTAAAATATTAAGAACTACAAAATGGAGTTACAATTAAATTTAAAAGTTGAAAGTTTTGAGTTTTAAATAATGTATAAAATATTACAACCACATTTTTAAATAACAATGGGTCTAATTGTTAAGGCAATGTTAAAATAATTGTATGGAATTATAGTTTGTATGAATACTTTCCCTAAATATTCATTCAATGAAAAAGACTTAAATTAAATTTGTTTGGATGAATATTATGTGCAAAAATGCTTTTCGATCTATATAATACATGATGGGAGGAAATAGTGAAACCTGCAATGCGCGTGATTTCGCAATTTATAAAAACATTACTTCCCTTATTATTAGTTCCGTTTAGAATATAGCTGAAAAACACCACAATAAATTATATTTCAATCTTTAATAATAAATGAAGTCTTTTTTTATTCTCTTTATAATTAAAACTATTTCATAAAGCATATATAATTAAAATTCTTACTTGCAATTTTGTTTCGTATTATTTTGTATATTTTGCGATGAAAATGTTTGCTTAAAATTAAATTTCATGATAATGAATGCTAAATTTGAAACAATATATTTCAACTTCATTGTCTTGAATTATAGAATAATTAATAACAATATGTGATAATATTCAATTAAAAACTAGCTCTTCTTTTATTAATGTCGATTATGTAGAAACTTATAAGTTATTTGAGAAATACTTCAAAATTATCAAATTAAAAAATAGCATATCAAAAATGCTAAGGAATATGAGAAAACAATACAATTTATATTAAAAAATAATTGACTTATATGCATTTAGATTTTATCGTTTCCGGAAAAGTCCCCAAAAGTTCAAAACTTCTTAGGAAGTACTTTGCGAGTATTAATGAAAAAAGAGTAAAATATTTATTTTTTCATGTCCATTACGTTCACTGGCCAAGCATATTGATTGATGGAACTAAATTTCCTCCTTCAATTGATTATTTGTAAATATCTACGCGAATAATGCATTAATTATTTTGAATAATTTTAATTTTTGGATTATTAAAATTTTACATTTATTATTTTTTATAATTAATTATTTTTATAAGTATAATTCATAAGAAACACTATTATTTATATTTAATATCAGCAAAATTTCATAAACTTGAATATCATAAGCATTAACGATTATTTTGCTGATATTCGCTAATATAAAAGTGAGTTATATGTCGGTAAATCGCATTTATTTCCTCTATAAGAATGCCAAGTCAAACACAATCTAGTAAAATTTCTGTTATTTTAGTCTCTTTTATCAGAAACTACTCCACAAACATAAACACTATAAGTTGCTAATAGGATATATTTATTTTACATATTGTTCAAAACATGAAGCAATCTCAGTCGCATCCAGCTTTCGTGTTAAAAGGCTAAAACGCAAGCTTGTAACAAGTGGAAATCCCTTGCCATAACAGTTTCTAGAGCGAACATCATTTCTTAGTAGGAGGCTTACAGCTAAGGGCACCTAATCCGGGAAAACTATTAGCAGGAAAGCCTCAATCATTCGAGTAGCGGAAGTATTAGGAAGAGAAGTGAAAACATCACGTTTGCTGAGGCGCGAAATAAAGATCAAATCTTTCTGGGTATGATAGGCCTATTCAAATAAATAAAAAGTAATACATTTCGCCGCTTTCATAAGAATTAGGATTCTATGTGTTTAGTGTTTAATTATTTATAACGGATTACTGTAATATTATGAGTAGTATTAAAATGAATAGGGTATTTATCCAGAATACTAGAATAGTTCCTTAAATGTCTACTAAGATTATAAAACAAACTTTTCAATCAAAACGTAAAATCAGACGTATTTTGAAAATTTTAAGTATATATATATATATATATATATATATATATATATATATATATATATATATATATATATATATATATATATATATATATATATATATATATATATATATATATATATATATATATATATATATATATATATATATATATATATATATATATATATATATATATATATATATATATATATATATATATTTATATATATACTTAAACGTGTTGCTTTTTTCCTCTCCTCCTAACTAATATCGATAAAATAGTATTTCATTTAAATAAATAAATAACTGATTTATATAAAAACACTCATCTAATTATAATGATTAAAAATGAATGAATTAGTTAACTGTTCAATTAGTTAATAAACTAATATTAGTTTTAATGTATGTAGATCAATGCAATAAAACTCATAAATGTTACTAAAATATATATGCAAAAATATTGTTTATTGAAAATCCTACTCTTAAAAAACAAAATCTTAAGAAATAAAATCTCTGCTAAAATTAATATTTTATGTAACAAAATCTATTAATTTCTTATTTGCATAATTAACATAATATTTTAAAAAATTAAGAAGTATAATTTTAAAAATAATGTGGTTATTAAAATTAAATTCATAACTCAGAACTTACACTTATAATTTAATTCCGGAAGATACTCGTTATTAAGCTGTACAAAGTATATATATATATATATATATGTGTGTGTGTGTATGTGTATATATATATATATATGCTTTTTAGCATATGTATATATATACACACATACACACACACATGCTTGCTTTTTATGCAAAGGGCGTTATTTAAAGGGCCTATATTTCCTAAGAATAAATTTATTTATAAATTTTGCACTAAGTTAAATGTTCATTAGTAGCCCAATAATATTTATTGGTTCCCATACCTTCTTATTATTCCGTTCTACTGTCTAATAAATTCATCTGATCTCTGAATGATAAACAAACGCTAATGCATCATACCATGTTTGACATTATATAACATACTATTGGGTTCTTTTACCATATTCTATAATGTCACAGTTAGAATCTGGAAAATTGAATTCTGCATAACAGATAATGCTAGCTGTGAAACACTGATTATAACATTTTAAAGCGAACCACATTATTAACTTTATTAATTCCTTTATTTTAGCTTGTATTTTCAATTAATATTTAATTTTTTATCATTTATATTCACTGAAATATATTAGGCTACCTTATATTTCTCAGCAACATGATTTTATAGGCTAGAATTGTACTACTGTTGTAAAAGCAAATTTAAAACCCAAGTCAACCGAAGTGATCAATATAAATTTGAAAGTTTATTAATATATAGGATGTAACTTTAACTTTAGAATGTATGAATACCAAGTCTTCTACATATAAAGAAAAATTTCACTATCCGATAATTTTTTCTAATTCGTATTTAGTTTGATTGTCATTGTATTGTCACTTTCTTAAACACGAGGACTAATATTGCTTCCTAAGTTTTTGTTTTTTTTCCACATTAATTATTTCATACTATTTGATATAAAGCCTGAAATACTTCTTCAAATATTGATTTGTATCATTTAATAAAAAAAATAGTTCCGATATATGTTCCAGTGTTTTAATATTCAAAACAGAATGGAATCTAAAATATTTTACTGTTTAGTATTACAATGATGCTTATAATGAATATCACGGAAACATTAAAAAAATAACTAAGTTAAAATATAATCAGCTGAAAATAAAATAATCATTTATTTTTACTGCAAATATATAATTAAATTTTAAATTAAAATGATTTAATAATTAAAACCAAATCATATATAATGAAATATAAAAAATCCCAAAGGATAAAGATGAAGGAAATGTAAGGTTCTCATATGTGCTTTTTATTTTTAACTATGCCTGAAAGCAAACATATTATTTGAAATAAATAAAATTGAATAAAAATGTTTCTGTATTTCAGATATTTTAATATATTTCTATAGCAAATGACAATAACCGCAATTATAAAAAAATATTAATTATTCTTTCTGTAAATTAAAAAACACAAGACTAATTAAATCCTATAATATTATTTATTCCATTTTTCATTTGCATATTTCTTATATTTTTGCAAAAGTAATAGGGAAATATGGGAAATTAATTCTGGAGAACGTTTCATATTTTAGTTTTTTCATTCGTAAAGATTCGAACATTAATAAAAAAGCAGTTAACGTAATGGAGTTACAGCGCAGGCTATTCAGTTTTATTCTTGGTGTAGTTTAATTGAATTACTTTTATTTGATTTTACTAAAATCTCAATTATTAAAATAAAAATTACAACAAATATAATTTTTTTCTTTTGTTATTATTTTGAAATTTTAGACTGGTTTTAAACTATAATAACATCTGAAGAAACTATTTAAATAAAAATTCATTTCATCATAAGCATTTATTCCAGAATTAAAATAAAAATTTTACTTTTCAAAAAGTCTTTGATACGAATATGGGAACAAGATTTATTTATCCTACATCAATTTTTGTTCTTTTCAATGCAGATCTAAAATATTAAATCTATTTTTTTATAATTTTGATTTTGAACTTCATGTTTCATGATTTAAGTGCATTTTTCCTAAATATGTATGTATATAAGCATGTTAACTTATTTGTTAGGATTATTTCTTTTGATTAATTCGATGATCATATATTTTATTTAATATATGAACTAATGTAAAGGAGAAATATATTTTTGTACATGCTTCAATCATACTTCTGCACTGTACCATAGGTAATAACAAAATTCATTATGAAACAATTTCATATAAGTTTCTTACTGGGAAGAAAATCACCAATATTTTGTTATAGAGTTATTAGATTTATATTTTCATTATTTTAACGTTTTTGTTTACCAAAACTATCATAATTATCATCATATCTATACAAGCAATATAACAGTAAGAGCTCGGATAGATAAATTTAATTAAAAAAATGACTGTGCATATAAATATATTTGCACAATCATTTCTTCTATTAAATTTTTAATTTGAATTAAAAGAAAAATCTGAATTTTACAAAAGTATTCGAGTGTTCTGTATTTTCTTAAGGCTTCTTTAAATGCATATTGAAGCCTAAAGAATATCAACAAGATTATATTATATTTAATGTTATTTACTCAACATTTCTGTGTAAGTTTAGTGTTTGGTGAATTTGTCGCTAAAATTACCAATTTAATTTTATTACGTAATTAATATTTCCTTAATAACTTTTGAAGTATGAAACGAAAATAAATACACAAAGAAATATCCTGAAAAATATAACAGTTTTCAATTCGTGATTCAGATTCATTTTTTGAAACAAATATATTTTTGGAACAGAAAAAGTAAAAATAACTTATTTTAGATTTTCTTATGAAGCAACTGTCCTTAAATTTATGTTCTAACAGTACTATTTGTTTTGTTTGCATAATTCATGTAATCATTGCCGAACTCATTTCACTCATATGTATTAGAATTTTACTTGCCAATATTGATGTATATATAAGATGAGTACTAACATTTATAATAATCTAAAATAGCACAAAAAAACAAGTTTATTTTTTTTGCTTTACAATGATGTTATATAAGTAACCGCTGTATCTCGAATAATTTAATTCCATTTGAAAAGCATGATAATCTAGAAGGTTTTGTAATAAAAAAAATTTTTTCAACTGAAATCCACTCAACCCAGGGCTGCTTAACTCCCTAAGAAAATGCCTGGTGCAAATTACGATAAAAATGTTTTATCAGAATTGTGGTGAAATCACGTGACAAATCTATTAAAGTTTAAAATATTCCTGTCGGTTTCAAGAATGGAAGCGTAAGATATACTTTTTTTGGTCTTAGCTTTATGGATTAAAGATGTTAATTTAACTGTTTATTTAACGAATCTCTTATTGACGTTCTTTTGTAAAATACATTGTTTTTCAATTGAATATAATATTTTTATTAATAAGTGTTGGAATATTCTGTTTCTGATGATAGTTTACGGCTTCACATGATATACTTTTCAATTAATATAACTTTACAATTAGGATGGTAACTAAGCTATAATCAAACATATGGTAATACTTCCCACACGAGTGCGATAATAATTATACATCAGAGATATAAACAACATTTTCCACTTTATTTAACATTTCTAAATTTCACTGTTTTGGAACAACAAAAGTGCAGTTATATGACACGTTCTGAAAAATGATAATGAATACTACAGTGTGACATCTCATACATGGTCAGGAAGTAGGTAGCTTCATGACTGAAAACTACCTAAATTACGCTGCTTATGAATGATGGATGTTTTATAGAATAAAGTATTTCTATCTCAACTTAGTGGGGATAGAAATCATATGCATTTTTTACTATCACTTTAATCACTTTCTTATGATTAAAAACTGAAATGTATTAAACTCGTTTAGTGGCAGTTTAGTAATGTTATTAGTATACAACTAGAAGTTTTCGAAGTAATATTTTCCTTTTTCCAGTGAATTTTGCATACTTCTTATTTACATTTTAATTAAAAATGAATTCATATGGATGTATAATTTTGACTTAAAAAATCACATATAGCCTTTTTTATGCTACATGAGTAACTGAATAAAAAATTTTGTGAAATACATATTCAACAGAACATTCTTTGTGTATATGTTTTACTAAATTCCTATTCCAGTTAATAGTTCATTTAATAATTTATGTATTATCTTGAATATGAGTTTAAGGATTATAAAGTACTTTAAGTACCTCTAATTTTATTCAAACTTTTAAATGAGATTGCTGGGCATTTTATGAAGTTACAATTTTCTAATAACTTACACTATTTTTCATTAAATACTTTTAAGAAAATTCTAATTAAAAACAAGTTTAAAAGCAGTCTTCTGAATAAAAATATGCCACAAGATATTAAAATAGCTATTAATAGTACAAGCACTTCCCAACGGATTATTTGCTTCAGTGAATCCAATAAAAAATGCGTCAAAGGAAGATTTATTGGATGAGTAAGTATACGTTAGGATTAGAAGCCGGAACTCTTAACTCTTACATTTTTATTTGTTTGTTTTACTTTATTTTCCTCACTTTAACTTCGAAGAGTAGTGATTCCATGGTGGTTAACTGGAGAGAAAAACATAGAAAGTGAAAAGAAGATTCGATCTTCTTCTTGACTGATGGTGATGTAGTGAGTGAGAAATTCAGCTTGTTTGTCCACAAGAGAACAGAACTAATTAAAATAAAATGTTCACTGGAAAAGGTGTAGATGCTAATGAAATCTCAGCGCAGTATTCAATTAATCATGACCCATCCAAAATAAAGCAGAAAAACATTGTATGATGTATATTGTTACAATTAATTATTTATTTATTTTAGAAGCTAACTGTCAGATAATGTTGTTGTGTTATGTGATGCTATATATTTTTAGCATATTGCTTTTACAAGGAAATGATAACGTAATAATGATTATTTTGGAATTGAGCAGCTGTTGCAATTAAAATCATATTTAAAGCAAAATAAAGGAAATTTCTAGTACTTATTGAATGTATTTATGCAAAAAATAAAAAGTGCAGATTTGTTTTCACAATATTGCTTGTTTAATATTATAAATATATACACACATTTAAATATCTGCAATTAAAAGCTTTCATATCAAAGGCTGCATAAGAAATTATCATTTTCCTTCGAAGTATTCTATGTCACAAAAATCAATTTATAAGTTGCAAATTTTTATTGATCTAAAGATTTGCATGTGTTCTAATGTATATGTTGTTTTAATATTTAAGGACAAAATCTTTCATCATATGAACGTTAAATACTTGAAACTTATATATTATATTCTCTACGCATTTTACTAAGCATACATATGCTACTTTACTATTCTTCTTTTCTATAGGAGGGAATTAATAAATGTAATCCAGACTTTAATTTTCCAACACCTACTGAAAATACACAGGTTTTTTTTAATCGAATATTCTTCTATTGCTAAACATTTGAAGACGTATGTAATGGGACTATTTTTTTATTTTCAGTGACTAGGCAAATACAAGGACTAACACAAATAAAACACAAGAAAAATTAGAAAATAGACATAAAACGAAGAAAGGACATGTGAATACAGTACATAAATGTAAGCGAGATGACCGGAGTCATTGCCCCAAAAGTTTGATTGCTTGCCAATAAAACAATGATTCAGAGATGCAGTGCAGCACAGTGGTGGAGGTGAGTCCTATTTACGGGCTCTGACACATTGCATAGTGGACAGTCGAGTGAATCTAAAATGCCAATGCAATGCAAGTGTGCATCCAGATAGTCGTGACCCGGCAGGAGTCGAAACTGTGCCACAATTTCACGGTGTGGACCATCAGGGATATGCAGATCGTCTTTCCACCACTTGGTTTTTATCCTTTATTGTAGTTTAGAAGTTTGAATTCTTTTAAAATATTGTTTTAGGTATAGCTTTATAGTGTGGTAAGAAATCTGTGTGTGTCTTGGCTGCAGAAGTCCTGTACCACTCTGAAGCTCGCCTGCTCGTTTCCATAGATGTCACAGTGTCGAAGCAACCACTGGAACACAACGCATTTCTTTCTTGACGTCAAAACTTCCAAGAGCTCCTGGATATGGAAAATTTCACAAGATGGGAGAGAGATTGAGCTTATAACCTAAATTTGCAGCATGTGAATCAGAGAACAGATCTATTCTGTCAAAAACATAAGGAAGAACTAAAAGTTGTTTTAAAGCAATTCAGATTGCCTCAACCTCTCCATCAAATGCTGTTCTGCAGACACCTGAAGAAGTATAGAAATTGAATAGTTTGAATGTACACTTGCACCAGCTCACAATCAGAGTAGGAACCATCTGTACAGACATGCAGACACTCCGATTCAGGATACTTAGCAATTTCTCATATAGGATTATGGCTTTTTCTTCAATGATGTATTTTATAGTGCAGTGCTAGTCAGAAGCAACAAATCATTGGTATGTGTCTTTTTAATGGCCTCTGTAATAAACCACAGACATTGGTTTTGTAGAACTTCAAGCTTCTTTATAACTTGACTGCTTGCTATTATAAGCGGTTCACAGCCATAGGTAATTAAAGGTAATATGAAAGATATTTTGTATATGTTCATCTCTGATCTAGCACATCCCAAACGAGAACCCACATAGCATTCAACATGCGATTTCCAGTTCAACTTATTGGCAAATGTTATCCTCAGGTAAGGAAATGCATTTGTATAGAAAAGCTGGGGTATTTTAAATTGAACGAACAACATATATGTATAAACTTGTACGCAGTTAATTGTACTCAATAGAATCCAATGTATTCGATTGAATTATTTATTTAACTTTTTCCTTAATATATTATTTTATATTAAAAAATTTTAGAACGAATTCATTTGAATAATTTTATTATTTTTTAATTTACCTGTAAAGAAACAATATTTGAATTCAAAACCTTCTCAGAGTAAATTGATGTAAATATTTACTTTAAATTAAAAGCAATGATTAGAAATATACTAATTAATTTTAAAAATTAAAAAAAAACTAAACAACATGAAGTATCACTACATTTTAAAGGAAAAAAAATGTTTCTATTTGTTCCTGAATTTAGAATAATTGAACAAGATTATGACAAATATTTAATTTGTTAAAAATAATATAAATTATTTACAGGAGTTGTGTTGAATATAACTATATGCAGTAAAGTTAAATTGTATACAAAAATTCACTTTGGTTTGAAGGTTTTTTTAGAAGAAAAAAGCATTTGTGTGTGGTTTTTAAATCATTCGGAATGGTTCTTGAGATTAAATGATTCAGACAATTCATTTCATAATTGAAAAAGTTGTCTGCAAGTTATTCCTGATTTGTTTCAGAAGTTTATTTTCAGAACATTTTCAAACAATTTAATTTGAAAGAAAAAGATACAGTAAGATTATAAGTATTTTTATTTATAGCAATAAGTAGTTTTATAATAATATAAAACCTCAAAAAAAATATGTATAGTAAATGAAATTGAAGAAAGGATCTAAATACAGGCAAATAATCAGTTAAAAGATATTTGCATAATTCTCAAAATATTAATGTACAAAATGTAAAAAAATTTTCGGATAAAAATGAATTATGCTGAAATATAAGGGATTATAAAAAAAGCAAAATATAACATTTTTGAAATTAAAGTTTTAATTTAAATGTATTTACGTAAATATACTTGTGTGAATTGAAATTATAATTAATAAGATTAAAATTTTAATCACTGAAATAACAAATATATTTACAGCAGTTTTACATTTCAAAAAAGTAAGTTGTAAAAATTTATAAGAAAAGAACAATTTAATTTATTGAATGACATATTAATAAATTTTTTACTTTTAAAAGAAAAGTATAAGAATTATTCGTAACCGCATTGGTTACGGCATAAGAAAAATTTGAAGTAAATTCAGTAATATCGATATTTCCTTTGAAAAATAATTTAATTGATGTAATATAGTTTTGTAAATAAGTAAACATTCAGTCACCATGCTTTTTTAATGGTTTATTAACTTTCGAGAACAATATATGTATTAAACAAGATAATAATTAAATAAATTAGAATATGCATCGTATTGTTAAAATAAGATAATGATAGAATAGTATTACTAAAATAAGAGAATCATTGTTCTTCTAGTTTATATTTATAGTGTATGGTATATAAATAGTTTATCAACTTTGGGATAGAACTTGAAATAATAATTTGCAAAACATTTCAAGGTACTTTGTTGATAAAGGCATATTGATTTTAATCTCTTGATTAAAAAATATAAATACATTAGTTTCTATACTAAAATGTAAATTTTTATCTAATTTTGCATGCTTTCTTTGTAATATAGAAACAAATACACAAATATGCAAAAAATATATGGAGCATTGTAAATTTAAAAAAACTGGAAACAATGCATGATATAGAGTTTTGATCATAAGTAAAAATATATATTGTTTGATGTCTTTTCAGAAATTTATGGAAAATATATCACTATAAAAATTTACGAAATAATTTAATAAGAAGCTTGAAAGCTATCAAAACTATCAAATAGAAATAGAAATCTTAGTAATCTGAAATTAATTTTAAAAAAAATTAAACTTGAGGCAATTTCTATTGAATGGATAAAAAAAGTCACTAACTCAGAGAAAATTTAGAGTAACTATTAAACTTGTAATTTAAAAAAAAAAAAAAACATTAATGATATCCTCGAAAAGCTTTTTAAATTTATCATAGTGATTAATTTAATGCTCATCATTATTTTATGCCCTTAATTTATTACAATCATTTTTTATGACTCTTAAAGTACAACATCAAATTGATATTTGATGACCATCATAAATTATGATGATCATCATAAATTCTATCAATGGTGTGAATATATTTTTTAGTAATTAATGCAAATGGATGGTAAAAAAATCCTTCAGTAAGAAATTAAATGAGGATGTTTTTTGTATTGATAATCAATTCATCAATTAAACATGATGAGTGGGAAAAATCTTAAAATGTCTTTAAAATAAAACCTCATGTAACAAATGTTTTTCAAAAATATATAAATATAAAACTAAACGTATTAAAAAAACACATTTTATTAAACTTTTACATTTCCAGTATTTTTTCGAGTAAAAATTATATGTAAAACCCAACTACAATCAAACATATTTTATACTTTTGATATGAAATTAAGATCACCTATGTTGCATTTTTTTACATAAATGTTTTACGTATAAAAAAAATTTAATTTTTTGACATATTGATATACATAGATATGAAATTATTTTAATAATATCCATTTGGCACAATCTAATTACATATTGTATATTATAATATTTTTAATACAATATATATATTATAGTTTTAGATATAATGTTGTTACAGTTATGTTATAACAATGTTATAGTTTATAAAAGTTGTAATGAACTCTAATATTCTTGTTTTAAAAGATTTGGTAGAAGATTTACCTAGAGAGGATTTACCTTATTGTTTTTAAGTAAAAACATGAACAATTAAATAGATATATTAATGTTTCTATGATGTTATCTTATATATCTAAATCCATATCAATAGATTCTTATCTTAAATATGGATCTATGATCCCAATATTTTATATATTTAGTAAGAAATGTGAACTGGTATTGTTTTTATTCCATCATTCAAACTAGTGTTAATACACTTATGCAGAAACCACCATCTTCCTTTTGTTCTTCAGAAGACAGGCGTACGTGTCCAGGAAATCAGTGAAGCAAACAATAAAATTTCGTCATCTGGCTGGGACAGCACTAGGGAACGAGATTATTGGAATTCGTTTGTTCGATTCCTCGTATTGTCAGGTGGTAATGAGATTCCTATCAAACGTCTCTGCAAAGGTCTTTGATATGCAGTGATAGAAGCTGGTTGTTTTCCTATTCTGTACGTTTGTTCCCTTTTCTATTCCAGTCATGATTTTCTGTCATAATCTGATGCTGTGAGGGAGGTGGAAAATGAAGGCTTTGTATACATTGAAAAGTGGCTCATTGTAGGACTAGTATCATATAAATACCATAAAATTGTATCAAATATTGTATTTTATGAAACTTCCTTTAGGATTTACTATCCGCGAGAATCTGAATCTAAATTCTTGAAAAATACAAATTCTCAAGATAATTTTTAGTTTTTTAATATTTTGATTAGTTTTTTGTAGTATTTTAAAAATTGCAATTTCAAATCAATACTATTGTTTGTAATATATCCTATTAATAATATTTAAGCCATTTACCTATTATCATTTTTAATTTAATTTTGAACCTTAATTATGTAGGGCTATGTTTATTTTTTGAACACATTTGTATTTAAAACACATTTTGTAATATTATAAATGCTCAATTTAATAGAACGTTTTATTGTAAAATTGTTAGGAAGTAAATTATAACATAAAAATTATATAAATCTTGAAATTAAAAAAAGGCAAATAGTCTCCTAAAAGCAACGGTATTAAATTTTTAATAATGTTAAAATCATTTTTGTCGCAAGATAACTGCACAATTTAAGTAATAGATTCTATTTGTATCTTCAATGAAAATGAATTAAAATTTGAAATATTTTTACACTGATAAAAATAAAGCTGATTTCATTAACATATTTTTAGTAATATATTCACTTGCACATAAAACAATACTTCGTTCATAAGTGTATTATTAAACAAACAGATTAATCTTAAGGAATTCAAAAAGAAATTTTAGTCACATCTAAAACTTCTTTGTATCTCATTTTAGTTAATATATTTCTTTTTAGTAAGAAAACAAGTAATGCAAATCAAAAGACAGATTCAATAAAAGTGAAATTGTTAGAGAAATTGTTGAAAAAAAATTAAAATATATCTTTCAGAAAATATTATTTACTTACTTGAAATCACAATCAAATATACTAAATTTTTTTGTACTTATTTTTCTATTTCAGATTTTTCGTAATGCATAATATTAATACGAAATACTTTATATTTTGATACATATTATTTAAGTAAAAAATTAGTGGGTGACTTATGTAATGCGAGATTAATTGGTAATAACAGATTTTATATAACACTTAATGAATTTCTTGATTATATATATATATATATATATATATATATATATATATATATATATATATATATATATATATATATATATATATATATATATATATATATATATATATATATATATATATATATATATATATATTCTTAAGTCAAAGTAATCCACCTATTCATCAAACTACTCAAATTTTCGTCTTTGATGTATCGCGTATAAAAGATATAATAATTAATATAAATAAAAATACATATAAATTTAAATAAGTCCAGTAACTTATTATGAAACTGCTATTTGAGCTAAAGTTTTTAACTGACAGCTTAAAATTTACCTTGATGAATATCTAGTGATTGAAAAACATGTTAAGCCAATAGTGAACTGGATATTTAACTAAAATTAATTTACTAACAATAATATCTGCCGAGTGTCACACAAATTTATTTTAAATTATATTAATAAACTGAAAGCATTGACTTAATATACAAAAATAAAAAGTTCTCACCCTTACACACACAAGGATGAAAAAAAATATTTTAAAATCATTTTTATAACAGCTAACTAACATAACAGTAACATAAGTTTTACTTCCATATTAGTTTTTAATAACTTAAATAGCATAATGAAAATATTATTAATTAGGAAAATAGGTTTTGAATTTTATAAAAATTGGTATTAGCATAAAAAGTAAATATTATTGTGAAATATAAAATATGTTCCTAATAATTACCACTAACTTATGCACAGTAATTAGGAGTAATAATATTATATTGAAATCAATTAAAAATTATTGTGGCAGTCAAATCTTTATATTATATCTATGGACAATTTATCACCTAGTGTTTTTTTCCAAAATTATTGTTAAATATTTATTTATACTCAAATGTACTATTACTTTGATTAAAATTTCCTTAATACAAATATCGCAAGCACTCAAGAAAACAATTTTTGTCAACTTCGTTTTATGCGTGTGTAATTTCTTTCATGTTCTGAAAGTTCGATTTTTTTCAACTTTAATTTTGAAATCCAGTATGCTTAGACTTTTCATTTCTATGCATACCGGAAAATCATATCATAGATTCTTAAATTTACAATAAATTTCTCATGTACATAACATTTATATTGATAATTATTATTCAAAAAATCTACTTTCGACTTTAAAAATAGTTTGGTATTCTATTCATACGTTGTATCTGGAATGGAAAAAATTCCACTAAAATCTTTCAGAGAGAGACCATTAAATAATCTAAACATCTCGATTTATTATTTTAACTTGTGTCACTTTTCTGCAAAATATATTTTAGAATTCACCTAAAACCAAATTCATTTCTTTCAAATATTAAAAATGATTTTCTGAAACATCATTGTAAAATCTGTAGTTTTTCTTTTAAATTTAGTTATACTCTCTAATGACTAAAAAACTCTTTTTTTAATAGTTTGTAAGTACTAGCTGTATTTAATGTTTCTTTGCAATTAATAGAATGTTTGTTTTTTAAGTCAAATAATTTACAATTAAACAAATTAAAAATTTTGGTATTTTTTGTTATTTCACATTTGATAAAGTTGCTAAAGAGATTATTCAAATATTTATTGAATATTATGCAACAAACATTTTCGAAAAAAATAAAAACAGGGAATTAATGATTGGATATTCACTGAAGTTTACAAAATCATCATGTTAAAGGAGTATAAACCTCAGTTATTTTTAAGTATGCATTGGAGATTTTTCATATGTAGCAAAGTACAGTTACATTCTCAAATGAAATGAAAATATTTGATGTAATATTTGATTTTGATGTAAATGAAAATATTTATCAAGTAATCAATATAATAACTTATATAACTTAATTCGTAAATATTTTAAATACATGCTATTGTTATACATAACTTTTCTTTATGTATAAAATATTTAGTTTAATGTTGAGGTAATTTTAAATAAATTTTTTATTTTCAACAGCTTTTACAATTAATTACGTTATTTACAGTAATCACAAAATATTTACAATATATAGATATGATATTTAGTCATAAATGAACTCTAGTTTTTGATTAATAATGCTAAACTGCTGTCATATTTGGGCATTAATGTGCCCTAGGTTCTTAACAAAGCCATAATATATTTTGTTCACCAAGGAACAATTAGATATCAGTGTTCTAGCCATAAACACTTTATTGACAAAACGTATTGAAAAATTAAAGATTTATACAAAGAAAAATAATTTCGATTCTTTTAACCCATCAGAGTGAACAAATTTTGGTTATATTAAAGAGTAATTACCATTAACTTCATTATCGTGTCTTAAGCAAATTTTTTCTTATGACTTTTTCATTGTGGTAAGAATTATTCCAAAGGAACTATCATCACAGGAAAAAAATGTATTTACTTTAGTACATCAACTGAAAACAGTTATTAGAATGGGATTTAATTAAGACTTAAGAGAAAAGATGTAACTCAGCATCCAAGCTCCACCAGCAAGCAGAGTTTGAATAAAATACATTAATAAAGATGAAATCACTATGCAAAAGTTTCCCATGTTGAATGCAATAATTTCTTATCTAATGGGTGATAATGTATTTTCTTAAGAGGATCTGATCGTTCGGCAGGAAAAGTGCTCAACGAAAGATATATGTAAATTAATAAACTGAAAAGAATGAATTCGATTTTCTTACTAACATATTGAAAGAAATTTCCTTTTCGTTCAAATTACCAAACGAATTTACAAACTTCCATCTGTTTAGAAGACATTGAAGTATATATTTTCCTTGACAACTAAGGGTATTTAAAGAAATACATTTAATTTTCTTAAAACTTATAGACTCCTTAAATACTTTTAAAACTGAAAATATGCAAACGTATATAACTTAATTTCAATGATAACATATGATCTTAAAATTGTCAATTTAAAAAAGGTCTATAGAGTTGCATGATTTACTGTTAAATCCATACGTTCTGGGTACAAATTCTCTATGTACTTTGGATAAACTTAAAGTCCTATTGAAATCTTTTTTTTTGTAAAATGCTAGATAAAATATTTATTTCTCATTTGGAGATACATTTAATCTCTTATTTTCTAAAAACATTTCTTGAAATATATTTTAATGTAAGGAAATGAATAAAAAATTAAATTTGATATTAACTTATAGCAAATGGTAATTAGCTTAATGCATATAACATTTTTATTAAATACCAGTTGAATATAAAAATAATGTAATCAATGCAAAAAATGTAATTTAAAAGAAACTTTCAGGAATAGAACACGATGTTTTGCCAAAGATATGCATTATTTAGTCAGAACGTTGTTTAAATTACTCTAGGTATAGAAACATCGAATAACACTGACTTAAGTGAACTGTATCACGAAAAAAACTCATTTACATGTTTCTAAAATACATCAGCACGAATAAACCTTTTTTTATAACTTTTCATTTCAGTTCCTTGATTGGTTAACTCACTCCAGTTATATGAAAACGAATCCATTGTTTGCAATTATCTGACTTCTTTTTTAATATAAATTCTTGAGTATTTCAATCCCTACATACTTTCAAATTTTTTATAATGTATTTTTTGAAAACAATGAATATGATATTATATTTCAAATTAAGAAAAAAAACAAATACAATCAAATCATACATACATATATGACTGAAAACTCTGAGATTCATTAAAAAATCGATGAAAACCCATTTATAATTAAATTAATTAGTATTCATTAATACAACATTGAAATAAAAACATTTAGCAAAACACTCGTCTGCTATTCCTTTCAAATATTTTAATAAAATCTAACTGCATTAACTATAGTAAAAATATTATAGTTAATAAAGGGTATTTAAGTTAATTTGAAATATATAATATATATATATATATATATATATATATATAATATATACAAACGCAGATATATATATATATATATATATATATATATATATATATATATATATATATATATATATATATATATATATATATATATATATATATATATATATATATATATATATATATATATATATATATATATATATATATATATATATATATATATATATGACTAAAAGAAAAGCAATTCCAAATTAAACACTACTATCATAATTAAATTATATATGAAACATTTCTAGTAAAAGTTGAAATATATACTGCAATTTGAAGAAACAAAACATACTTTTGTGAAATTAAGTATTAGTTTCTTTTCAAGTTATTAATAAGATAGTGTCACTCATATGATAAAATTAATGGTCCTTAGAGTAATTTTGAAATTCAAACAATGATAGCGATACGTTTTAATAAATGTAGAAATTGACAACAATATTTGATGACTTTAGTACTGACCGTTAATTTATTCACTCGGTCTTTTACATTCGTTGACTTAATGAGTAATTGCTAATCCTATATATAGATGTGTAAACATTCAATAATAGGTCACATAATCTTCATCGGAAGTATGCATTCTCAAACCACATAAATATATGTGATTGAAATGATTTTATGATGAGAAATCAGGTGGCAGTTATTAGGCAGCTGTATTTTTGTGGCAATTTCATATACTGCCCAAACTTTACAATACAATACCAAGGAGGAGGAGTCAGAAAATTATGCAAATTTTAAGATAGACGCACCTTACTGCAGAAATTCGCAGCTCTCCAGGCAGCATAGGATAAAATATAAAAAGAAGAACCGGCACAATGGTCATTATTCGAAATGCTTTGCTGCTTCAAAAATTATCACTTAAAACTGATGCAAAGGACGCCTATAACTTTAGAGAATGGCAGAATATTATCGACTGAGAATATTTCAGCAGACAGACTAGTTTATGAAGGGTATAGAGATCAGATTGAGAAGGAGAGACTGGTCCTTACGCTAAATTAAACTGCAGCTGACACGCACCTGTCACGTCCACAGTGCTCCGGCTGTGTCGAACATAGTTGGAACAAAAAATTGTCAAATGTTTTCCGAGTGCCGTTGCAGCCAGAGTGACGTGAGCACACGTGGATCAAAACGTCGGACGAAATGTGATGGTGACTTCACAACGTATGTCCACCAAAATTCTGCATTATGCGCAAGACACCCTGGATTCTCACATATCGAGCAGAACCGTTTGCCGTTGATTGGTTGCTAGTAGTCTACATTCCTGGAGTCCGTTAAGAAGACTGCTGTTAACTCCGCAACATAGACACAGCCGTCTGGAATAGTGGCAGATTAGAGTGATGTTGACGAAGAAGTGGCACATGATCTATTTTCTGATGAATCACGTTTTTGTTTCTTCAGTGATAATGGCCGAGTACGAGTATTGTGTTGAAATGGCGACAGGACCAGTCCTGAAGTAATTGTGGAACTCCCCACCACGTGATATCGGGGCATCTTGATTTGGGGAGACGTTGCATTCGATTCAAGACCACCTCGTTCATATTTACGGCACTATGACAGCTCAACGTAATGTGAACGATGTGCTGCTGCCTGTAAGTCTCTCTTACCTGCAGCAGGGTGTGCCCAATGCCCTTATCAACAGAATGAGCCAGACCGGGCATTGCTCTCATCAGCTAACATACCGTGCAAGGTGGACAGCTACTGCTCTGGCCACCATGCTCATATCTCTCAGAAATCAAGCACATTGTTCATGTGATTGGAAGTCATTTGCTGACCCTACCAATGCCTCCTTCAGAAGACGCAGTTTGGCAAGTAGTTAACGGGGAACGGAGTGTTATGCCTCAGGACGCCATCCGTACTCTCCTAGACTCTGTTCTTTAACGTGTTTCTTCGTGTATGGTTGTCGACATTGGTTCTGCAATTTACTGATCTGGTCTTGTTCTCGCCCTACATTATGCCTATGATTTCTAAATACAGATCATTTATTGGTTGTTGCTTGCTCTTTCTGTTAGCCTAGTTCCGTCACTTCCTGCATACTCCTTCTTGCTGTTGCATTTTCAATGTCGGACAGTGTATGTACTATATTAAAAAATACTTATTTTTCACATGTAAGATTTTATTTAAATTGAATTTAAATAAATTTTTGGTTTCCTAAAAAAGAAATGATTTATTTGGCTAAAATGTTTTACAAATTGCATTCATGCCTGACAAATGGAAATAAGTAGCTCATTTTAAAAAAGAAAACAGTTGAATTGTAAATAAGCAAAGTTGTACATAAGTACATATTTTTCAACATTACAGTTTCATGGAGTATATGTGCCATTGACTCTTATGGAAGATAATATGAAATTAATAAGATTTATAGATTTTAAGACTCATAAAGAATGAGTTTCAAAATTAACATCAGTTGAACTAAGCAGATACTAAAAGCCACAATTATTTACCTCCAGAAGTATATTTCAAAGAATATACAAACCTCTGTAAGACTGCATATTACGAAATCTATTTTCTCAATCCATATTATATACATTTAATTTTAAAAAAATAGTCATTCATAAAATGTTTATATTATTCACTAATAAATTATGATTAGTATCTCACGATGATGATAAATTATCATCGTGAGATACTAATGATAATTTATTATCTTATTGGAAGTTTTAATGATATTATATCTATGAATTTTAATAACATCACACACTAGAAAGAATGGAATGTGCCTGTTTTATATTGCATGAGTCGAGAAAACCGGAAATATGGTTATTGAAGCGTTAATAATGAATACGTCAATGATGAGTCCAATAAATATGATATTTTCAAAAATTTTATTTATTTATTTTTTATTTTTTGAACACAAAATATAGATTTTTATTTCATAATTATAATTATTATCAATGTCCCGTTCATATTTTTCCTATGTAAAATTACTTCTATTTTAAAATAGCATGTTGCTGTTTAATATTCTGTATAGATTCAATAGTAAATTAAAAGAGTATGAAGATTAAATAGAAGTTTTTTCGATAGATGGAATCATTTAAGCGTAATGTATTTCTCTGCTGATGGAACAGCTGCAAATTCTCAAAATATTTGCTCAGGGTATATGTATTTCTCTTGGTTTGCTTCCATAATCTGCATTTATATTCAGTTATATTAAATATACAATAATCTATTTTCAAGCAAACAGTTTATTTCAGAAGTTCTTACAATCCATTCCCATCGATTGAAAATATACTATTTCAACAAATAAATAAAATGTTTTTCTTGATTTATGCCAATAATTCAACCTGAAACCAAAATACTTTCTTTCTTCTGAAATCTCTTTTACTATACTCATCTGCTGTCCATAAAAGGCATTCCAAAAGAATATTATATATTATCATACACATTCAACCCTACAATATTTACGATCACTTCAGGGGTAATATGAGATCAAATAAACTTTAAAATTGTTTATCAATTTAATACAGTTTTGAATCAGGAATACTAACGAGTATATTTTTGATCTTTAAATCTAAAACTATTTGAAAAGAATGGAGAGTTGTTTTCAATATTCTTTAGAATTCTATTTAAAAGTGTCAAGGTTGTATTCTCGAGTTTTCGGAACATTAAACAGAAATAATTGAAGACATGTACCTGTACGTACTTATTTCTTTGCTTTTATTTGCTTTGATAAAGATTCAATTTATTTTCATTAATTTAAGTTTGTAGGAATTTGGGAATTTCAATGAGGTTAATTTAAAATTTCTTTCTCAAGTACATTCGGGAGATAGTATATTTACCATGATAGACTTACAAGGCGTTTATTGACTGTGGGTATCACATAACGAAATATACATCGAACTCTGTATTAGATTAGGATGATACTGCAACTATAACTATACAATTAGCTTCAGAAGCTGGAATTTCAAATTTCACAGTGTTTTTGTGTCCTACAGCAGGATATAATTCTGTTTCTAAGAGGACTTCAAATTTAAACGCTATTTCCAACAAGAACGGGATTGAAGAAGTCAGACATACCAGAAACGGAAAACTAATTATCATTACAAATGAATACAAAACTGCAACAGAAATTTGTAGAATTGAAACAGTATTAAACGTTTCTATAACTCCCTAAATACAAATTGAACAGAACACGACGAAATTCGTTATCCTGTTCAAATCAGTGGACGAGTCTAGAAAATCCAACGTTAGAAATTAAAAATTGCGACCTTTTGTATCTCAAATACGATGTTTCAATAAAAAAGGATCTTCAGAACTTTCAGAAACTATCTTTTCAAGAACCTACGGGTATAAAATCATCTCTCAAATTAAAGTGCTTTTATCTATTGTAAATGTAAAGATTTCTATCGATAAAAATCGTCAATGTGTTTCTCTGCTTTAAATTTACACATACAACAGAAATGTAAAGTACAATCAGCTTTGTGCTGATTGTACTTTACTTTACACTCTGTGGCTCACATTACAATAGTAATCCTTTTTTCAACTAAAGACCCATATTGTGTAAACTGCAAAGAACCTCACGCTTCAGATGATCCTTCATATCCCTCTAATCAAGAAGAAATTTCGTTTTTAAATTTTAAGGCGACAAACCATCCATCCTTTATTGAAGCAAGAAGGCATTTTAAAAGCTCTAAAACCAATTTTTCAACAATTGTCAAATCTAATAAACTATTAGATATTACTCACGCTAAAATAAGTGATATAATCACCTCAATCCTTACGAAATTTGAAGAGTCAGTAGACGAGAAAATCTTAGTCATTTAAACCCAACAAGAAGCCATTCTTAATGTCATTTTCCAAAAATTTGAAGAAACTGAAAGCACAATTTTTTAAACAAGAAGTTAATCATCTTCCCCTGTTAGAATGAAAGTAGTCGAATCCAAAAGCAATAATCAAACCCAATAGTGGCATTGAATTCAATCTAATTTTACCTGTAGACCGTGTACATCATTTTAGCAACTATTC
The DNA here is from genome assembly GCA_030067965.1 of Latrodectus elegans. NCBI lineage: Eukaryota > Metazoa > Arthropoda > Arachnida > Araneae > Theridiidae > Latrodectus > Latrodectus elegans. The sequence goes on along the minus strand of CM057813.1, from coordinate 41,994,060 downwards.
TGAAGATCAACTGAATATAATTGAAAACGTGAATCTTAGAAAGGGAAGCAAAAAAATTCCCCAACAGATGGTACACAACTACTATCCTGGGTGCATTAGTGTTAGAAGCCAAACTGTAATCACAATAATTGTTACATTTTTCATGTACTCATTAATTTCAAAGTGTTCTCAATAAGCACCCACACATGAAATTTCATTATTTTAACTCTGCAGATGCTACTGCTATACAGGAAACATGGTAAAAAAAGTTGATGCACAAGATAGCTTTTTATAACAAAATAATCTTTCGTCAAGATAAAGAGAATATCGAGGTGGCGGTCTTCTCTTAACAGTACATAAACGCATTCTAACACAACAATTTTCTCCTATACATTGCTCATATCATGGCAGAGAAATCTTAGCTGCCATGATCACTGTGACAACTACTGCAATATCTATTATTAATGTTTATATTCCAACAAGCAAATTTTCTTTACAGTAGCTTCATAGCATAGTTCAAGGAATTCAGCATTTTTATATCCTCACAGAAGATTGCAATATTAGACACTGTATATATATATATATATATATATATATATATATATATATATATATATATATATATATATATATATATATATATATATATATATATATAGCTGAATGGATGGATAGATTCTCAATCACTCATTCCAACAGATAGGCATCAACACCACTCGTTTCTCGTTGTTCAGCATGGCTGAGATTGAACTGAACACCTTTTACTCAAACACAAATTAGATAATTAGTAGGCCATAATGAATCAAAGGAGGTCTTTTTTAAAATATTAACTCAAAAATAAATCTGTTTTTTATTTTATTAGTCCTGTAATCCAAATACATGTTTTAAGAGTAATGTATTTTTAGAGATTGTGAGTTAAAAACTAGCAGCCTAATAGTTTCTTAAAATAAAATTTACACACTTTAAAAAGTTTTTAATTAGTATTTTATTTAAACTTGAATACGGTGTATATTTCTTTGCTCCTAGCATTAAAAAAAAAACTCAACATATGAAGAAATGTATATCTGGTATTTTGGAAAATCTTTCTTTGTATCCTTGACTAGAAAAGATTTATTAAGATTGAACTTTATAAACTTATCAAAAATGAATTCTTAAAATCATTTCTAAGCTTAGAATTATTGGCTTAAATGTTTTATTCTTTTAGCGTATGAATATCCTTGTTTCATCAAACTGAAGATGATTCAAGCGTTAAATTCCATGTATTTATTAAAAAAATTACTGGTGTACACTTTTAAGCTTTGTGTGTAACTAAGTAACGAGCATAATCCTAATGATGATTTTTGAATTACTCTATACTTTGATTCAAGCGTGTTGTTCCATATATTTGTGTAAATACCTTATTGCTGTACGTTTTAAAGCTATGTTTCTATGATTTATATAATTTAAATAAAAAAGATCATAGTATAAATTTAAAAAAAGCCGCACAAAGCTAAATTAAATTAATGTAATATATTATTTTTTACCCAGCCCTAGAAACAATGGATACTGCAGAAGGTATCATAAATTAATTAGAAAAATATCATTTATTTCTAACTAATAATTTAATATGCTGAGAAATAAGTAGATTGCTTAAGAAGGAATTAAATATGAAAATTTCCACGCATTCACAAAAACTGACAGTATATTTACAATCAGTATACAGAAAAACGTACTCTTTCCTTAAGACCTCTAAGTCTATCTCCTAAATATATATGTATATATATTATATATATATATATATACAAAATAATTTTGTATATATATATATATATATATATATATATATATATATTATATATATATATATATACAAAATAATTTTGTATATATATATATATATATATATATATATATATATACAAAATTATTTTGTATATGAATCAAACTAGCTTAGTTAAAACAATACACAGTAAAATCAAATTGTATTATTTAATATACTTGAACTGTTATTATCAGACATCAAAATAGGTGGAAAAAATTGTACGCGAGTTTCAGATTTTTTTGGTAATTTTTGTGGAATAACACTTTTATAAGAAATGAAATAGTCTATTCTTTGTGAGAAAAACTGAAAATATACATGACTTGGCACATTATTTATTCAACACGTTTTCCTCTGTCTGCATTGTAAACAGAATTGCTTTCATGCAAAGACAGCACAGAAAATTCCCAGAGAAACGCAATAAATAATAGAAGCAATTCCTCTTTCCCTTGATGGCTACGAGACATAAAATGAGAAGGATATTATTTAGCCGTGGGCAGAAAGATAAGAGAAACACAAAAAGATGCCAATGCAGTCTGTCAACACTTTAACCTTTTATTTCGTTTACTGCATTGTCATTCTATGTTTGCTTACTTTATCTTCGTCTTTCGTTTTGTCCCGCAGTGTTCGCAAAAGACAAAAAAGAAAAACAAAAAATGCAAGGTTTTTCAAGATATGAGCTGCAGAGGCATATTTGAAAAGAAAATATAAGAACAAGGAAAAATAACCGAGGAGGCTTTATTGAGACTCTATCCATCCAAAACTTTCTCGCCTGTTTTTTGTCACTTGTTGGTAGAAGAAAGTCTGATGAGATTTTTTTGCAAACTCAACATTTTCACACAGGGATTATGGTTGTTGTTGCAAGGAATATGTACTGAGTGTTCACTATCTTTTAATAAGTATTTTATAACATATTTCATATTTCTCAAATAAAATGTCTATACTTAAAAGATTGAAGAAGAAACTGACTATTATAACTACTACCTTATTTGTTAATATTGCTTTTTCATCAAAAATAGTTTTTAAATATGATGTTCACGGACGAAACATTGATCTCTGGTAATTTTTTCCGTGATAATATTCTATCCGTTTATCACTGACATTTCTAAATGAAATCTTTATTTGTATTTTGTGTAATTACATTAATCTTTAATTACACTGTAGTGATTAATTACGAAGAAAGAGTGTAATTATATTTCCTTGATTATCTTAATAAAAAGAAATAAATTTTAATAGAAACGCATGGTTTTTTCTAAGAACGAAATAAATTATTTTATGGTAATAATACTGAAAACATTATTTTATGGTTAATACTGAAAAACATTAAACATACAGTATTTTGATAGAATATATTTCCCACAATTTTAAAGTTCTTTTTAAAAATTACAAGAAGCATTAAAATCTTTGTAATCATATATGTCTCTTGATTTAAATGATGCATATTTGAGAAAAATTTATTTATTTTTAATTTATATTTATCAAAATTTTAACCTAGCTTACTATTTAATAATTTTGTGTTCATTAAAGTAACGGAATATGTAGTTGATACTTAGTCAACTAAAATATTATGCAAATATTTAGTCAACTAATATTATTGCTCAATGACGTAGTTAAATGTCAAGTGACTAACTATTATTTACCTAATTTTTGTGGAAACAGGTCTGAAAATCATGCATGTCAGCTATTAAAAAGATATTCTCTTTAATAGTTCGCATGCATGAATTGTACACCTATTTCCACAAAAATTAGTTAAATAATAGTTAGCCACTTGATATTATGCATGCTTTTCACACCTAAATAATTCAAAAATGATTATTTAAATAAAACTTATTACTTGGAGTTAGCTCCAAGTAATAAGTTCGGATTTTAATAAAAAATATTGTTTAAATACATATAATTTAATTCCTTTTATACATCGTTCTAATAAAAAATAAAAATTATTGTACCAAAAGGTAATGTTTGAAATAGCTAATATTAAATAATTAGATAAATTATATATATATCACATTTCCGTCTCTTCTATAAGCACGTCATCGGGTTCTTGCTAATTTTCTTTCTAAATAATTAATAAAATATTCAAGAAAAATATTCAAAAATAGATTAGAAAACAATCTTTTCCTACTGATATTATAACAAAATTGAGTTTTATATTTTTTTTATGTTTTTCATGAATTTAACAAATTGAGGTATGCCATTTTGATGAGGGTATAAATTTTAATTTAAATTTTTACACCATTATTTTTCATATTACTTTAAAAGCTATACATTGGTTTTTTCTTTAATCAAAAATTTCATCAAACTTGGATAGATGTGATTAGTTTATCATATTGTTTTATTGAATTTAAGCTTCACTAAACTTTCCAAGCATAAATAATTAAAATTAATGGCTCTTTTCATGAACAAATATTAATAATAAGAGATTGAATAAACCTATATTTTATTATCTAGTAAAATTTAAATATTCGTATAAATTTCTAAGATATAAATGCAAGGATTAGAAGAAAATTATTAAAAGCCACATTTAAATTAAATTAACTTTTTTTAGATATTCTTAAAACGTGCATTTCAAATTTTAGCAAATTTTGGATTCGAAATAAACCATTATAACCAAAACAAAATCATCAATGTTATATTTATGACAAATAGCTTAAATACAAATTTCCTAGATAGCAAATAAAATAAGAAAGCTTTAAATAAAACACGACAGCTTTGAAAAAACTTTACTGATAATTTTAATAAATAGATTAAAATATACAGGTTCTAGAAACTCCAGTTAAATTTTCGACTTATCGAAAGTTATCACTAAAATATGGATGTTTAATGCTCACATCGAAATTCATAAAATGAAAAAAAATCCTTTCCGGATCATTTGACATTGCATAAAATATTAAAATTAAGTATAGTTTAGTTTTTAAAGAGTTTTTTTTTTTAATACAAAACAATTCTTATAAAATCAACAAATGCACGTAAACAATATTTATATTTATTAATAAACCCATTATCCTTATTATTAAGATTCATTCACCAACAATAAAATTGAAACCTTTATAAAATTCAAACCTTTGTATTTACAGCCAATAATATCTTTGCTGATCAACTAAAATTGCCGATCTATAAAATCCCATTTGTTACACAAATAAATAAATAGTGTTACCAAATGATAAAAAAATTATTACAATGTTTCCTCGTATAATATGCAGATTATTAAATTAATTAAGATAAAATTGATACAAAAAGGAAAAGAATTAATTGTGGCAAAAAGAATAGAAAAATTTTCAGAATGAAACAGAATATTGAAACCAATAGCTAACTTTTAAGATGCAGAAATCTGCAAACAAGATTATCAATACCTATTTTTAAAGTGAGTCATAAGAAATAATATTTTAAGTAGCTTCAACGTACAGAAAAATTGATTAATAACATTTAATTATAAATTAGCTTTAAAAAAATCAAGGTAACTATTAAATAACCTACAGCAAATAGCAATTCATAAATATGAGAAAATGTGTATCAAAATAGTCCAAAAAAATAAAATTATTGCTTTGAAATAAGCGTTGATTGCAATTCCACAAAGTTTTTAAAATCTTATCATTCATTAAGATGGGTGAAATATAATAAAAATATTTTTATTTAAATAATTGTTATTAAATTAATTTCAATTTATTCCCTAACTAAGCATTCAACAGAAACTTTTCCCAATATGAAACCACTACCCTGAAAAAAAAGTAAACAATGTAAAAAAATATGATTAAGATAAAATTAGTCACATACAACATTTTAATAATATGAAAAATATACAAAATAAAATAAAATAACTTACGGAACGGTTTTAGAATTTTCATACTCGTTAAAAATAAAATTCCGACAATCTTCCTCAAGAGCTGTACATACGATTAACTTTCGACAAAGAATTAATAATGAAAATAAAGCATAGCATAAATGAATTATAATAGCAATATACATTGAGTGGTTAGACAATAATAGGATGATTCTTCATATATGTTCAGCACCTCTCCATATTGAATCAGAACACAAAGTAACTTTAGATATTTCCGTGCATTTTTCACAAGAAAAAAGTAATGAAAATATATTTAAAAAATGTAATAAAAATCAGTGCCACAAGTAAACATCCAATAAAGATAATATCCATTTTTTTCATTCGCAATATCATGTTTCCTATAAGGAGTTTCAAGGAGGTATTAAGAAACTTGATTAAATCATAAATATTCATTTCATGAAAGCTCAGATGCTGAATTGCTACACAATTTGAAATAATCAATTTTAATGTTGTTGTGTGTCAGCTAGGCTAGCATTATAGTCGTGCGCTGCTCCACTTTTTCAATTAACCATACAAGGTGTGGAGTTCGACTTCTTCAGTACACACATGCCATAGGTACCCGTTTTCTGTGTAGGCAACCATTCACAACCCATTTATACAAAGATAGGACATAGATAGAATAGATAGAGAATGTACATCCATGCTCGATCTGGGATTCAAACTCAGGACCTCTCTATCCGTAGTCAGGGACGCAGACCACAAGACAAATTGGGTGGCAAACAAATTTAATAATTTAAGTAAGTGAACTTCAACTGTTCCTTTAAGAGTAATTAAACTACATTACAGAAAAAGCTATTCTCGTTGTATATTTTTGTGTAACGTGTCACATTAAAATTATTTCTTATACACGCACACCTGCATTTCTACATTCTTATCATCATAGCGGTTATTGTATTATTCTTTTCCTGACCTAGATTCTCATCATTAACCAACATTTGCTAAATTTTTAAGTTAGTTAAATTCCATTAAATGAGAACTTTATATGTTAACTATAGACATAGGTGGTAAGTTATATTTGCCTATTATCAACGTTGATCCGGTTTTCTCACTTTGCATATCTCATTAGTCAAAGCAAACTTCCTTAAACTCTATAAAATAAATTATGAAGGATGTTAAATTGTGTATTATATCAAATTAAATAATAATACTTGCATTTAAGTTTAATAATTTTGTTACAATACATTACCATAAAACGAGCAAATAAATCAATTACATGAACTCAATTAGGTGTTTTAGAAAATATATTTTAAAAATATTAACAAACAATGCAGAGAACAAAATTAACGATAGAGTCAAATGTTAAGAGAAAAATTTCAAATAGATTCAATGCATTAAATATATAAAAGGACAAAAAAAACATTCAATTTATCATTCGATTTATATTTCTAACATAAATAATATAATCCCTATATATTGTTTTATTTATTGAGAAGGAAGCAAATATATAATTTTCTATTCACTGTTTTCTTATATATTGAAATTTACATCAAAATTCTTTAATTTCATCGATATAATAAAATATTTCCTTGCAAAGAAACATTCTCTTAAAATGTAATAAATATTTATAAAGTTTTATGTATTTCATTTTTTTTTTCATTATTCAAATTTCACAACACATATATTATTGTTAACTAAGATTTGTAAAGTCCAACTAAGTTTGAGAATTGGAGAGAGATGAAATAAATATATTTATATAGTTTTAAATCTAAATGTTTCATTTCAAATTGCAATTAGAAAACTATTCACGTCATAATTAATTCCATGCATTTAGCTATGTATAATAAAGACTAAACATTAAACAAGTAACATTATGTCAAATTAATTGCTCAAATTTTAAAACAATGAAATAAATCCAGTATAATCAACGTGTAACATGGAAGATTTACAACCTATCCTTCCTTTGTCATTTATCATATCTAAAGATATTGTTGATATATATATAATTTGAAAATCAAATTATAATTATATTCATTTACAATTACCTTTATTTTATTAGATTTACAATTGAAAAGAATTAAAATTAAGAATAAATCAGCATATAAGTTATATCCACACACACACAAAGTTTCAATGATGTTCAACTGTAATCAAAATTTAGGTAAGTTAAAAATATTCTGAATCAGGTGTTTAAAAGTTTGGATGGGATGCATCATCACACACAAATTAACATACTGTTTATGTACTTCTTAAAAGTTTAAAAATATGAATATGTAAATATATGTAATTAGAAGAAATAGTGACTCTATTAATTTCAACATTAGATGTGTAGTTAAATTTAAAGTTTTCCTTAATTCTAAGATGTCTTGATGTGTTAAAATTACATTTTTAGATAAGAGATTTAAAAAGTATGATTCTGGTTTTTGAAATGTACTTATTTTATGTTATTATTAATTTTTACCTGTCTTTTGTCATATGCTTTTCATTTTTGCTTTTAAATTCCATGTTATTTAGACATTCTTAAGAAATTAAATTCATTTATTTCGTGACTTTCGGAAGTTTTATCAAGCAACCCTATTGATATTCAAGGCAAAATCCAAAGTTGATATTCGCGCTATAATTATAAAATATCGTATACCCTTAATTTATAGATATCAATATGAGTAGGATTACAATTTTTCAATATGCACTAAAATGTTTTTCTACAATCATATCAAAAGAGAAGCTAATATTAGTTGATTTTACTTTGACTCTTTTTAATGTAGGATTTTTTTAAAAAAAAATTGTTCCCTTAAAAACCTAAAAATATAAAATTATTTCTGTAATAGCTAATATCAATAAAAATCATAACTTAGGTTGATTTTGTCATGGAACATTCAATATTCTATCGAAAATTTCATTGGTTAATTATGAAGTAAAATATATATAAATTTGGACTACTTAAATAATAATGGATTTTTTTAAGAAAAGTATTTTATGACTGAAGAAAATCATACATATTGAAAGAAATAACTCAATAATTTTCATAACTTTAAGAATGACATTCAGTGAAATATATTTTTAAATCAAAAAGATCAGATGTTACACATTCAACGTAGAAAATGTGCCAAAATATATAGTTTAAAAATAAAATCTATTAGCAAAAATATATATTTATTAATCATACAATACCAATATATATTGAAAAAAGAATGTTTTAATGAATTACCTTTAATGCAAATGAATTCTGATATACATATAAGAAGAATTCAACTCAAATATAATCACTCTATAATGTTACTGTGTAGTAAATTTTATGGATTATACATAATGCTACATTCATAACGGGCTTAATATCTGTAAAATAATAATCAAGATATTTCAAAAATTAACATCTTCACGAAGATTTAACTTAGTTTATAGTTGTTTTATGGCGATTGTATTAAATATCCAAAAACAATGTATTTCCAGTCAATAATCCTCGAAAAAAAAATCAGCTAGCGCATCATGCATAAAAAAGTCATCCCTTCTGAATAAAGTACTTTTCGCACATGAAAACAAAATACCTACTAAATAAAACAATAACATGAATGAAAAAGCCTACACGAACGACCGGCTCAACCGCAAGGGTTTACGGAAGATACCTTAGGATAAAAACAGCGCTAACGTCACCAAAAAATTTAAATTTCCTTCTGAGATAGTTTTGGATACCTCCTCCACCCACCCTTCTTTACTTTAGCATTCGAATCAATACTTGAGGAAAGAGAAGTTACGAAAAGGAATGTGTGGGCTCAGGTCTTCTTGCAGCATTCCTCCCTCCCCCCTTGGTACCACCCTATCCACGTTTCGAGGGGTTCTTTTCCAACATTTTTGCAGTTGCATTCTTTATATTTTTTCTCCCTCCTTTTTTTTTTTTTTTTTTTTACTTTTAGGTCCTAAAAAAGGGAAAAGTTAAAGGGAGGAGGGAAGAAAAGATACTTTCTCTCTTTCGCATTTTTATCACCGTTTTCTCTGTGCTGCTAGAAAGTGAATCGCAAATTTCCACTAAAGTTTTTCCTTACATTTTTATTTTTGTTTTCTTCACACTCTCTTCCTTTTTTTTTTTTCCTTATTTATAATTTTGGTCTTTTTACTTTGTCGCTTGTAAGAAAAAAAATTGTAGAATCGATTCCCAATCGTAGCAGATAATTTGGGAAGGAATAACATCTTGTCTTTTAAAGGAAAGGAATGTGTCGTTTCGTCCGCCTCTCGTTTCCTTACGAAGTTTTATTTTTGTTATCATTGTTTCGTTTTTTCAATTTTCAAATTTTTTTCTTTTTTACGAAATTCATTTTCTGTCGCCATGACGTGCGCATCTTTCTATTTTTCTATCATTCTTTACTCACTATAAAATAACAAAAAAAGTATTTGGTTTGAACAAGCTCCCACCCATTCAATTTTAGCCTGTAATTTTCTTGTCCCTTTTCAAAAAGTAATAGAAAACTAGTCCAAAGCATTCTCAACAATCGACTTTTAGAAAGAATTTGATGAGCTAGAAGCTAATATAAATATTGAGCTCTTTTTTTTTCATGCCTACACTTCGTTAGAAGCTCTATTATAGATTCGGCTTAACGTGAGAAAATGTACATCCAAAGTTACTCACAAGAATCTCTTATGAAACGAAAAATTAAACTTTTATATTAAATTTTTCTTAATTTCGTAAAAATATATTTATAATATATCATTTAAAAAATATTATTTTATTTAACAAATGTGATAGAACTTTAGAAAAAAATGCACAGAAAACTGAAATTCAATAGTTTTTAAAATATAATAATAGATTTGAAGATATAAAAATACATTATTAAACTTTTTTTGTATGTGTTATCAATATTATACTTCTTCACGTGCCAACAAGTATTTCATATTAGAAAAAGAGAAACAAAGTAAATGAAAATATTAAAATTGAAATAATTAACGGAAAAAAAAATATAATAAAAACTTACATCTCAAAATAAGCGAAGAAATAATTTATAATGCAATAGTGACAACGATATTTTCTGATATATCAAAAATATGGTAATATAATATTTATATAGATTCCGTCATTTAATTTTGCTTCAAGAATACAAAAACGAAATTTGGTAAAGATTCAAAATGCTCCGTACAACTAAATTTCCCAATTGATTTTATTTATTACATATCTGTTAACAAAAAAAGCTATAGTGTTTTCTTGAAAAAAACTCAAAAAATAATATTATACAATATAATTTTATATCAAAAATTCACCCATTTAAGCAGCTTTTTAGTTTTAATTTTTGGGCAAATATGAAGAATATAGATATTATTAGCCATCTGATTTCTTGTTTTAAGATTCACACACAGATATTTCTGTGATACTTCGCCCTCAATTAAAAATTCATTTGCAATCAATATTTTTCTATTCAAAGTACTTGGACATTTGATTTTTATTCTTCTTGCAATTCTTCTCAAAAACCATTAAAATGAATTTCTGTTTCGAATTACAAGAATATTTACTAGTATGATATTTTTAAATTCTACTCAAAATTACATTAAGCTAAAAGTATTACGTAAATAAATATGTAAATTAATAATTAATCATTCTTGATAAATGAACGTTTGTTTTTACTTAAAAATAGGTAATATTAATCGATTGCTTAACAACAAACAACAAAAGACATCAATAATACTTTCTTTGCAAAATGTGATGATATGTGTGTATACATATAAATAGGGTAATTATTTTCCACTAAACAAATCTAATATATAAATCTATAAATTAGTTTTAGAAAATAATCTGCCATAATAGATTTTACAAAACATATCGGAAAAATCCCTAATAACTAGAACAAAATTATGATCGATACAAATTAATCAAATATAATGCATAAAAATACTTAAGAAATATTGGAATTAATATCGAAATAAATATAGTGTTCCTAGAATGTAGTGTTGCTGGAATTATTTTATATTTTTATTTAAAGTTCATAGCTTACTTAAATGATAAATATCTATACTTTTTCAATGCAGCTTAGATATAATATAATATTAGCAAAAGAGTGAAATTGATAATGAAAACTTTCTTTCTCTTTATCAATTTTTTTTATTAAATTAATATATCGTTAATATTCTGCAAACATATTCTCATTTCAAATTCATTTGCATGAATTCAAAAAAAGATTTATTTAGAAATGTTTACAAATTAAAATAAGACTTTCATGCCAACATTTCAATGCAATACATAAAGAATATGACTATAATTAATATCTATTTAAATATAATTCTCATTGGTAAAGTATAAACTCATCCTATTAATTTTATTAAAATTTCATACTCATGATTATTGTAATGAATTTAAACGTATTATTGCTGTATATTACATTTATAATTTTAAGGTTATGAAATCCAACTGATTTGTTTATTCTGAAGCGCATATAAATATTACAGTTTGCGAACTAATTATGATATACATATGCTATGGTCTACACAAAAAGTTGGAAGCAAAAGTTAAAGTTTAATGGAATTCCAAGATCCATTAATAGATATTACTTCAAAGTTCTTGATTTATTTATAAGTGATATATATATATATATATATATATATATATATATATATATATATATATATATATATATATATATATATATATATATATATATATATATATATATGTATGAGAGCGAAATATTGTATTATATATATATAATACAATATTTCGCTCTGGTAAATAGATATAGTAAAAGATGAAAAAATTTGACATTTTTACTTTTTTAAAATATAGTTAATGGTATTTTTGTTTTTCATTACCCTACATTTTATTTGAAAATAATTGTGAAAGAACTCTCCATTTGTTCATCATTTCAGTAAAATGTATGTAGTAATTGAATTACTTCAACAAATAACTATGTTTTATTTATGATTATTACTATCATTTTTTTACTAAATGTATGATAGTTTTACTTCATTCATTTTTTCTAGTCTATTCCACTTATTAATAATTAAATAAAAAATTTTGTTACACTTATTTGATTTCTGTTTATTAGGGTGACTATGTGTGTTTGTGTGTAAGAGAGAGAGAGAGAGAGCATGAAACAATAATCCCCTAGAGAATGAACAAACTTCTGCAAGATTTAAGCAAACCCATACTACTTGAGATTATATGGAAATGGTTAAGTATGGTATTTCTAAATCTTTTGGAAACACTAGAGAGTATTAAAAAATCATAAGTTTATTGAGAGTTTACCCATGGTTTTTCAAATTTTATGATACCCATGATTTTTCAAATTTTATTTTGATGCTATGGAGCAAACAAATTATTTATAGAAAAGTAGATTACTCTGATACAGAAAATGAAATCCGTAGTGGTACGGAGAAAAAATGGATGAGAAAAAAATGAAACAAAAATAGAAGAAAATATCTTATTTCTCAGCATTTATAATCATAAAAGCAAATGTAACAAAATTCAATAGCCACTGGTGTCTAAGAAGATTTTGAAAATGACGAAATATTCCTACAACGTATGTGATGCTAACATCAAAATTTTCACTCTAGAAACGTTTTGACAATATCAAGTCTACTGGGTATAGATTCTACTTCCGTGAAAGCAGGAAAAACTTTCTCAGTGAGAACGAGGATATCGATTGTTAGGGATTACATCTTTAACGACTAATTTTACATGCCATTTTTTTGCTATCGAGTGTCCCAATCTTTTCGACCTACCTATTGTTGGCAAAACATTGTCTTCGGTAACTTTGAATGCTTTTGTTATTTTTGATTCTCTAGAAAGATTCAGATAAAAGTTTAAGGTTTGGAATTCTTATGAAATACCGAAATATTTGGTTTAATTTTCCAGTCTAAAATGTTTGACTTATAGTTAGATATTCGAAAAACATATGCACACTTAAGAAGCACACTATATATATATATATATATATATGAATACAATTACTTAAGGGCGAAGAACATCAACAAAGTTCAAATAAAATTCACGTTATGTTATAAAATAGACAACAAAATGAACACTCATATGGAATTAAGTAGCAATATTGTCAATTTCATCAAGAATTGTTGACACGTTAGTATAAAGTACGTCTTTTTCTGATAGAGGCAGAGGATTATCATCAAGATTTTGTTCTAACACACCAAAATCATACATATTCTGCAATTTATAGTAATTGCCATTAAATTTGCCGATATTTACTCAAGTAGTCTTCTGATCAAAATTCCAAGACTTTTATTATAAAAAGCTTAATTTATTAACTTTGCTTTAAATAGTTATTCAATAACTATTTTCTCTATATGATTGAAATAAAACGTGTTCATACATTTCAAAAGAAATTGCAAGCCTAATAAAAAGCATAATTTTTAAACATAAAATCTTTAATTTTAATTGGAAATGAAATCTTAACATCAGAATTATATCATATTATCAAAGATAAAACTTATATCTTAATATCAAACACAAAACTTATATCTCAATATCAAACGCAAAACTTATATTCTTATCTCCACTAAACATTATTATTCTTTGTAAATTAATTAAAGAAAAAAGAATTGACTTTTTTGCTTTCAAATTCAAAGCTCTTTTGAAAATTTAACGATATCTAATGTTATTAAGTATATTGCACATTTAACGAGTTAATAGTAAGAGTTAATAAACATTGCAGAAAACGCATTTTGTTGTGAAATTAGACACGTAATTTACAAAAAGAAAATGTTGGTTTAAATAATAGAAAGTGCAAATAGTGTGCGTGTTTGCTTAAAAGATATTCCCACTTTTTGTCTTTAAAGACTAAAATTAAAATTACCTTTTCACTTTTATATGCTATTAAAAATAATGATGGTGAAAATATTTAGACCATTTATAGTATAAAACTCTATAATAACATTGAAAAAACGTTAAATTATAATTCTAATCTTTTTGATTTAGTTATCTTTCTTCCTTTTTTGCAAGGAGTATTTCTTTTCTTTTTATTAAAAGATTCCTTAATTGGTGAAACTGCCGGGATTTCTGTATTCTCGTTCTCAATAGGGATATCACTAACTTTAAACTGAGAAGACAATACAGTATGTTTTGAACTCATTCCCACTGGGTATATTCTTAAAATTGAACATGAGTCCTTTGTTGGCTAATTTTAGCTTTGCTACTCTCTTTTTTTTTGTCTTTGCTTGTTTACAGCTTTAAGCCTTGTGCTAATAGCTAGCAAATTAATTTGATCTTTTTGGATGCCACTTAAACTATATCATGAACTAGTGTTTTTTCCCGTCCCTTTGTTTCAAGGATTACTGGCCAATTCTGAAATATATTACTTCTGAGATCATCTTTTTAAAAACCTTTCATACCTTCTGCATATAATGAATTCATTTTCCCAGTGATTTCTATCGAAAATATCAAAATCAATCTTATCACAGCCAGAGAAATTCTAATTTTCAGAAAAAAATTGAGCGTGCGTTAAGGGGAAATAGACACTTGCATAAAACGTATGCAAGTGTATTGTACCACATTGCATAAAACGTATGCAAGTGTATTGTACCACATTGCATAAAACGTATGCAAGTGTATTGTACCACATTGCATAAAACGTATGCAAGTGTATTGTACCACATTGCATAAAACGCAGCTTGTTATGAAATTAGGCTCGAGATTTACAAAAAGGAAATCGTAGTTAAAGTAATAGAATGTATAAGTAGTTTTTAAAGCAATAAAAATGTTTAATAAATCCAAATGGTCTATAAAAAGAATTTAAGAACATATAGAGAAGTACTTATTTGATTTGATTTGTATGATTTTCCAAGAAATATTTAACACATGGAATAGTCTACATTTATATCACTGTTAATCATTATTATTAATAAGGAAATTTTATCAAAGTCAGAATTTATAGGAAAATAAAAAAGTATTTTATATAAAAAGAATTAAGACGCCATTGGGTTAAAATATTTGATAAAAATCTTTTATATTATTAAGAATACTGCATCAATTAAATGAACATCGTGCTTTGATATGAATTTAAGAATAAAGCATTTCTTACGTCTGCAACAAA
The DNA here is from genome assembly GCA_030067965.1 of Latrodectus elegans. Taxonomy (NCBI): domain Eukaryota; kingdom Metazoa; phylum Arthropoda; class Arachnida; order Araneae; family Theridiidae; genus Latrodectus; species Latrodectus elegans. The sequence goes on along the minus strand of CM057813.1, from coordinate 41,978,486 downwards.
TAAAAATTTAATGAGGAGAATATGCCAGGAGTTTTTATATTTAAAAATAGAAAGTTTGAATTAATGTTTCCCAATTACGTTTTACCAAATATTCTCCTTCTCTCTCCCTAACTTTCCCATTAATAATAAAAAATTAACAAAATAAATGACATTCATATTCATGTGAATGAATAAAGCAGTTCATTTAACAAAGGAGATGTGAGCTAACTTTCTAATTTTAGTTATCTATAAACTAAATTATTATACCATCAAATATACTGATCAAAAGCATGCTTTCCTAGTTAATAATATAGTTTTTTACATTTTTTTGTCTGTGAATATTAATTATTAATAGATTGTTCTTTTACAGTTTCTCAAATATTTGTAATGCAACTTTATCCAAAGTATTTGCAAAATTCATTTTTATATAACTTTTTTTAAATGTTTGTTTGAATAATTTAGACAAATGATGTTTTCCACACACGTATGAAACTTAAAAAGAAATGTAAATTTTTAATATATAGTCCTAAAATTGCATGAAAAGAGTTATTTCTATCCGCACAGTAAACAGGCAGTAAGTTGAAAGTTCAAGTGCCTGCAAATGTCAGGTACAAAACGCCGTAGGCAACTGACCATATGCAAAAAAGGGATCACAAAGCTATGGAACAAGAAATTTTATTAATACCATTAAGGAAATTGGTCGAAAGTTCGTTTCCTCTTTGAATTTGGATAAAAAAAATACCAGATGGACTTTACATGTTGACGGAAAGCTAAATGAGTGAGACCAGTGTAGCTGAATTCGAAAATAACAACATTGTTGTTTCACATGATAAGAAAGCTTTCCAAACAATAAAGACAACTGAGTTAAAAAAAATCCACTGCAACTATTTTCTAGAAGTAAGAATAATTTCTCTCAAGAAAATAGTTTCAGTATCTTAATGATATATTATCTCGCATGAGAAAAGAGCTTGAAACCATAAGCATGCACTCTTGTTCAGCAACTGTGTACAGACAGGTGTTGCAGTTTACTGCGTTCAGGCACTTTCACAAAATGCCCGATTCACAAATTATCCAATTCCTTCTTTTAAATCCTTTTGAATATTGTCCTCAGGTTCCACCCTTCATAAAGATTACAAAGACTAGACATCTCAACAATGGAGTTGCAGATTTTTCACGGATGACCATTCTTTCAGTGATAGGGAGGATTCTCAACGCCATTTGATTTGGTGAATAATCAAGACATGGTTTGATAACAGTAACATAATGAAAAATTCCCTTATTGTGGCCTTCGAGTTGTCATTTGGGTAGGAATTACGCTAGACTGGGTTCCACATTTTCAAAAAGTGCTTTGTAATGCGAGATCACCATCATTTTACAAGTGCATCTGTAAATGATGTACAGAGGTCGAAGGACAATGCATGGCCACACCGGAATCTTGAAGTTCAGTGGCATCTGGAAAGAAATATTTTTACTGAGATTCATTGGTTCACATACTTTCTTGATTAAAATCCTAAGAAAGTTAATGTTGCTTGGGGAATATGTTTTACCACATGAGCATATTTTTCGCGGAACACCTAACAAATAAAACAGATGCTTGTTGAGGAATGGGAAATCTTATCTCAAATATTCTCAGACAATCAATTGCTGTATATGGAGAAATAAGTGGAAAGGAACATTTACAGTAAGGGAAGACCATATCTTAATATCTGCTGTATCATGTCTTATTACTTAACATTTGCTGTATCATCTCTTATTACTTAGCATCTGCTGTATCATCTCTTATTACTTAACATCTGCTGTATCATCTCTTATTACTTAACATCTGCTATATCATCTCTTATTACTTAACATCTGCTGGTTGTCCTTTTTCTTGTCATGTGTAATAATATCATTCAAATGTAACGCGTCCATGGGTTTAATAACACATTTTTTATTACATACTATATGCACTGCATTCATTATTTATGCACTGCTTTAATTATGCCTTCGGGATCATTTAAATACAAAATACTCTTTTTTGTTTCTGAATTTCAGATGATTTTTGTGGAGTTAGGGCAAGAAGTGTTGCACACAAGTCTACTACTTTAATAAATATATTTTAAGCATTTTAAAATGTTTAAAATGCATGTAAAATACAAGGTTCCTTTTTCAGAAAGAAGCATTTTAAAATGTTTTAAATGCATGTAAAATACAAGGTTCCTTTTTCAGAAAGAAGCATTTTAATTTTAAATTAATCCTGAATGGAGATTAATAAATTATTTCTTCACATGAAAATACTTCTTATAAAAGCATAAAACTAAGATCGCTAGTGCTGTAAAGAAAATAAATAAATTCAATAATGAAATTGCAAAAGATTTAGAGCAAATTTTAATCTGTGAATTGGTAAAAAAAATTCGTAAAATTGGTAAAAAATTTGGTAAAAAAAATTGGTAAAAAAACATCTGCTGTATCATCTCTTATTACTTAACATCTGCTATATCATCTCTTATTACTTAACATCTGCTATATCATCTCTTATTACTTAACATCTGCTGGTTGTTCTTTTTCTTGTCATGTGTAATAATATCAATCAAGTGTAATGCGTTAATGAGTTTAATAACCCATTTTTGTTTTATTACATAATATATGCACTGCATTCATTATTTATGCACTGCATTAATTATGCCTGCATTTCTGCAATTTTTCATGAATTATTCATCATTCTTTGCATATATTATTTAATTCGTGGGTAAAACATAAATTTAAGACTTTAAAAGTGAAAATCTGCATGTTCAACTTAATTTCATTCTTTAGTTTTAATATAATAGCTAGTTGATTGGAATTAAATTTTAAAAGAATAATTATTAATGTCTTTTTAAATTAAAACCATGATGTTTTCTTTAAAATATTTATATTTTAAAATAAAATTCTTGAAAACATATTGCAGTATGGTTTTTTTAATTTATTTGATTTTTACATCAAATAATTGCCTTCATCTTGAAAATTGAAAATAAATCAAATTTATATCTGATATTAATAATAAGTACGTGAGTTATGATAAAAGTAGCGTTTCGAAAATAGTAATTATGCCTTCCTTTCAGAATACTTAGTGTCGTTTTAGAGCTCATTCATATCACTCATTACATTATATTTCTACGTTGTAAATGTCATGTTTACGATGCAAAAAATAAATGCTCAGATTTTAATTATTATTATAATAAATTTTCATATCCTCTAATGAAGAAACAACAAATTCCATTTTAATTGAAAATTCAATTTATATAAGATGTTTTTCCAACTTACATCATTCGAATGCTTAGTCTTAATAAAACAAAATTTATGATGCAAAATGTATTGTATCAAAGTATTCTACTATACATATAAAAGCAAATGAAAAAAAAAATTACCTAGCTCTCTTGCTATTTCGATACTTTGATATTATACCACCACATACTTTGCCCAACATTGAAAATGCAACACCACCAATGTGTAGCCATAAAATTATGCAAATTTCAAGGTAGACGCACCATACCGAGTTAGACTAATAATGTAAAATGAGCGGGAGTTCAGTGCGCGTAGAATAAAATATAAGGTGAGGAACCGGCAGAGTGCAGTATTTGCACCATTATTTCTGCTTGAAAAATAACCGTTGCTCTTGTCACAAAGAATACTTGTAATTGCAGAGAAAGCCAGGCCATCATGCACGAAACAAGGAACTGTGAAACGTTTGTGGCGTGCTGGTGCTCCCAGATTGAAGTCAGCAAACTTGGATTAACGCGTCCTACAAGAGCGGTGATTGCTCAGCAAAGCACATCTAATCAAATTCTGAATCATGTACAAGACTCCCATATCGGGGAAAACCATTTGCCGTCGATTAGTTGCTAGTGGCCTGCGCTTTTGACGTCCGTTTAGAAAACCGCCATTGAATCCAGAGCATAGATGCCAACGTCTGAAATGGATATGGATGACGGAGTGGCACAGGATCGTATGAGTATGGCATTGAAGTGGAGACATGTCCAACCCTACTGCATTTGTGGAATACCCTACCGCTTGACAAAAAATCAACATGTTTCTTTGTCAAGCAGTAGGGTTTTATGTTTGGTAACCCATTGCGTACAATTCCAGGCTTCTTCATATTCTCTACACTAGGACAGCCCAATATTATTGCGGACGATGTGCTTTGACCGGTGACGCTCACCTACATTCAGATGGTGTCCAATGCCCTTTATCAACACAATAACGTCTCCCCGTAAATTGCTTGCATTAGCCAGGATGCCCTGCAAGGTATGCAACTGCTTCCTTGGACATCGTGCTCATCATATCTCTCACCACTCAAACAAGTTTGAGATACGATTGGAGCCATTTTCGAACCTTGCCACTGCATTTTTCAGAAGACACATTTTGGCAAATAGTTGACAGGGAATGGAAAACCATTCCTCAGGACGCCACCCGTACTCTCAATGATTCTGATGACATATTTAAACGTGTTCTTCGTGTATTTAAACGTGTTCTTCGTGTATTTAAACGTGTTCTTCGTGTATCCACGGTGCTCCTAAAACCTATAGAACCGATCCTGTCACTTATTGTTCGTATTGTCTCTCTCTGTCATCTGAGTTTCCGAGTTTCGCCATTTCCTGAAAATTCCTTTTTGGTGATTCTTGGTACTTTCTGGAAAATACTTCTTCCAGTAGAATGCTGTTTCTTGATATTTTGATAACATGCAATAAAATCTAAGAAGCAAAGCTGTCTAAACATTGTATCACTGATAATGTTGCAAAAACAGAATAAGTTTTCTATTAAACATTAAAACTTCTGTAATACGGAAATTATGCTTATAAGAACATAATTTTAATTATTTAATTTTGACTATTTAAATTAAGTTAAGCTATCATTTTAACAATGGTCTCATTGATGCACACATATATGTTTTATTTTATACAAATTTCAATACCATAATAATGGTATAATATACAATCAAGAACTTCTGAAAAATATTTCGTTAAATCTCATGACAATAAACTATTTCAAATTAAATTAATCAATTAACCTTTCGTAAAATAAAATCTTTCATGAACTAGTCTCCCTAATTTTTGACATATTTTTTTTTATTTTCAAATGCAAAAATGATATCACATACTGAATAACTGTCCAGAATTATTAGAAGAAATCTCAAGAAATGTATGGTTCTCGTTTATAAGATTTACTCTGATACTAAGCCAGTATGGGGTTTTTTTTCAGTAAAAAGGAAATTATTTAGGTAAATTATCAGGGGTAAAATTCTCATTTTGCTTACAGATCATTCAAGTAATTGTCTGAATTTAAATGTATAATGAAAGCGAAGATAAGTTGAACTTTCTAGGTTTAACACATCAAATGAATCAAAAGGATTTATAAGATATACAAATAATGTATCTCATAATAAAGATTTGATTAGATAAATTTAAATTGACACTCATAAATTGTATTTTATATATTTTTTTTAATTTTCTTTTATATCCGTATATATGTGAGCATATATAAATATGTATGTATAATTTGTATAAGTTTATTCATAAATATATATACTATGAGTCTTATTTAAATTATGAACTAGTATGATCATATTTTAATTACATTTTGAGTTCTTTCTTTAATTTTCTTTAAATCATACAATATTTTTATTTTTTCTATGTGTGCAACGTATACAGAATTGGATAACATATATGGAATATACATATAAATTTGCATAGCACATAATAACAATTATAACAAATATAATTTGAACTTTCGATAATCGTTTTTCTCTTGACAGAGAAGGATACTAAATATTATAACTACTTATAACTATTAAAAGTAACAGATAATGAAAAAATAAAAATAAACGGATTTTCATGCATATAAATTAAATATTTTCTTTCATATTAACTTATATGAACTTATATTAACTTATATTAAAGGATTTTAAGCGAAATTACAAGTAAATAAATTATGAACAAACAATTAAAAATGCTAATAAACTATCATAAGAAAAATTCCTTACTTATCTAAAATTTATATTCAAACTTACATCAATTAAATCCCTTTTAGCAATTTTTCAATGCTTAGCTTATAATTTATATATATATATATATATGTATTTTATTTATGCATTAAATTATTAAAAATAATAAAAGCTCTAATTTCCGAAATATTTTCTAACTACAAAAAACTATGGAGGAAAGCGTTGTCTTTTAAACATTTCCACAATGGGTTAAAAAATGATATAACACAGCGAGGGAATTTATTTAATGAAAGATTTGGCGACTTAATTATCGACGTCTGTATAGAGCATGTCCCACATGATAAATTGACTATAGCTCATTCATCATTTGGTATGTCGTAGAATGAAATAGAATAGGCCGGCATTCTTTCCAGAGTCAAAAGGAGTTGTTGGAAATTCTGAAGTAGATGTTTTCTCCGTGTACCATTAATTGACCTAAATAACTCAATATAGCTGGACTCGACAGATGTGTCTGTGGTTCTCGCAATTATTGGAAAGTAAGGAACCCTATAATGTTCTAGTATTTATTGACAATGCACTATATAACAGTCTCTAAAATATTATTTTTAATAGATTACTGAGGTTAAATTAACAAACGTTGATTAAATATACTACAATTACTGCAGAGTTTAAAATAAGTTCAATAGTACTCTATAAATCATTTGAATTTATGTATCTCCAAGTTATTCCTTATTTTTTATAAATTATTATTTGAAATTTCTCAATTTTATGAAGAAATTAATTATTTAACAATGCATTTATATACAGATAGATGTATAGGTATAGATATATACATACACTCATAGACGCTCACTGTTTTTGCACTCCCAAAATGAAATAAAAAGAAAAAACCAAAGTAACATAGCAAAAAATTATTTAAAAGACAACATATTACACAAAGAGCAAAAAACCTTTGGAGGTTTCTAGTAGTTTAGCCGTCCACATGATTCGTTATTCTTTCAAATGTTGCCAAAGTATATAGTATTGCAGTGGATGGTGTTTGTTGTATACACACATGCATGAACCACATATTTCTGGTTTTATGCAGATTAAAAGAAATGGTGTGACAATGAAGTATTTCAATCTAATATTTGGAGAGCTGGACAATGCTGTTTAATATATGCAATTTAAAATATGCATAAGAATATGCAATTCAACTTTTGGACACACTTAGTGTTTTGCTTTCAAACTGTCTGCATTACATCGCAAATAAGGAAAATTAATTGACAAAAACTAAACATTAATTTAATATAATAAATATAGTTTTGTTTCAAGAATATAAAAAACTCTCTACTTTTAATTTTGAAAATAGAAATTTAAATTATGAAAAATTTCTTTTGCATATGAAAAGACATTGAAATAAGGTATTAAAATCTTCTTGGTTACGCATATTGATTAATGAGTAACTTCTTTACAAAATTCCTTTTTCAATATGTTTCCTATATTTCTTATGAAAACTTTTCAAAAACATTATAAATTGACTATTATATTTATAAATTTTAAAACACAATAGAAAATTTTAATTTACATAGGTGACTGCAAAACATTATACTGTTAAATTTGCATTCTATAATTTCTTATATAAACTTAATTTTGCTTAAAATTTAAATAATTTAACAATTATAAAATTATTTAATATAACTTAATAAAATCAAAAATTGGCATCATTATAAATATCTTTTTTCTGAATAAGAAAAATCGAAAAGTTTAAGGAAAAGAATTTGAAACGAAAGTAAAAAAATAGAAATAGTTTGTCACGTCATTTGTAGAAATAGAATTGGCGTTCCTCAGGATGAAGTCAAGTTCTTTCCTAGTAGTTGGGTCACGAATTCGAATCGACAGCTGCAAACGACATTTCAAAGAGTGCACACCCCTCCCCTTATTTCTAACACCGTACCCTATTTCTCGTAGATTAACTGAAGTCCAATTTACTGCTCAACTTCATAACTTTGCTTTTTTACACTTCAGTTGATTTCTTTTGGCAATTACCTGGAGTCTGGTGCTTGTTTACAAGAAAATAATAATTTTTTCACTTCTACCTTCTTTTTGATTATTTTTTGGTATCCTTAATTCCAGTTTATTTTTTCATTTTCAGAATTTTTTGGATTTAGAGTACTTTTAGCTTAACATTACAATACATACTGCTAAGTTATGGCTTTTTATGTTAAAGTTATAGTAGCAAACATTATTAATTTCAAGTCTACATGTAATGAAACTAAAAGTACACAATATACTAACCAAGTAAAATGCATACAGAGCTTTATGGGAATATTTTGAAAAACATTTCAGTATTAATTAACATAAGTGTCAAACTACTTATAAATATTGCATACTACAGTCCTTATACTTTCTTGTGAATTGCAATCCCTAAAATATGTTTGGCTATAAATTACAAATTGCATAATCTATCATTAATTAAAAACGTTATTTAATTTCATCAAGGTAACTACACACATATTTTTCTTTATATTCCATCAAAATATATTTGTGAAGGCTAATACTCATTAGTAAAACATATTAAATTTCAAATTAATAGCAACGTGAATGTGATATTATTTCGGTATATAAAAGAACCTGTTTTGTCTGCTAGAAATTATAAAAAAATGAGATAAAATTTAAGCAAAAAATGCAAACAACTTGAGATATATTGTAGACAATCTAGATAATATAATTAATAACTTTAAAATATGTATAAATTCATAAATCTATCACACGCATCATTTTTAGTTATATATATTTATTTTCCTTATTATGAATCATAAACAGAGAAATTTTCAAAATATTTTTGTAACTAAATAAATTGTTAACTTTAAAGAAATAAACTAGATATAAAAATATCATTTTTTTATTATATTGATTTATATCCAAATATTACATTATGCATGAAATAAAAAATAGTGTCATGAATTTAGATAATATTCTAAGTGACGTTTAATGGGTATATTTTATAAGAAGGAATATAAAAATTACTTATATCATTTATATTTGCAATACATATTCACGCACAGATTCGCATTAGTTTGTTTTGCTGATTGATAATAAACTTTTGATCAAATAAGTTTACTTTAATTAGGATGTACGATTCAATGGGTACTCTGTTCCACTATAAATATCCCTACACAAATGGGAGAGCAATGGAATAGAATGTCTGGATATTTACTATTCAAAAATAAGTTAGAATATGATTCTGATTATAAATCGAGAAGCGAAATATTTTATCAGTGTTTGATATTAAACAAAAGAAATTGAAGCAAGAAATAAAGAGTGGAAGGGATTATCAATTTACTACTAAACAATTTAAAATGTGCATTAACTAATTTAGAAATTTAAAAATATTGCATCTTCTTCAAAATTAATAATGTTTAAAAAATCTGCAATTATATTATTCAATGTTTCTTAAATGTGAAATTTCTGATCTTATATTTTCACATTTCATAAACGCTTTTATTTTAATCTCAAATTCTTTCTATCATTTTTACAAATATTCATTAAATCACAAAAATATTCCTCTAATTTCAAAAGTTTTCTTATAATTTATATTTTATTAGGACATTATAATTTGCAATTCCTGTAACGGAAGTTAAATAATTCAAAACAAATAATCTAGAGAAATTTTAAGGGCATTTGGTGTAATATATTTAATATGTGTACTTTTAAAATTTTCTCTGAATAAAATTAAGTGTAAAGTAAACTATAATGTTAATATGTCGAAAATATACGAAACAAACTTACTTGAAATGAATTTATTTAGTAATATAAATGACATATAGAACGAAACGTCTACATTTAGAGGAAATATTGTAATATTAACAATTAATTACTGATGCACTTAATGAAGAATGCACTTAATTACTTAAGAGTTTAGAAAAGTATTATAAGTTCTGTATAAATATAAATAAAATGAGATTTATAATAAAGTATATATATATATATATATATATATATATATATATATATATATATATATATATATATATATATATATATATAAAGGTAATAATAATATTATTAATTTAAAACAATAGAAATTGCATTTTAATAAATAAAATAATTTTTTCTAAAACTTACTAAGATTTAAAGAATAACTTAAATTTGGAAGACAATATTAGAATTTTATATTCACATCTTTTTAATTATGAATTCATTATAAGAGCATGTATTTATTATAGTGGAAGATAAAAAATTGCAATATCTCTGATAATAATATTTATATAATGTATAATAGTTTAAATTTGGTCACACAGCTTTCATAGCTAAATGTTTGTAATTGAGGCTTACGAAATACTACAAGAAATAATTTATTAAAAGTATTTTATGAAACAAATTATTAAATCCAAACTTTCACCAATTATTCTTACATATTTTCCATTTCTTTTCAAATTATTATTGCAAAATCTACAATGAAAATTTAATTTTATATAACTTAACTTTCATTGAACTTTAAGATGCGCATTTGGTATATTTTAGATAAAGTATTAAAAATCTTTACATGTGTCCATATTTCTATTAATATAAAATAAATTGCTCATCGCTTCAATATATGTCAACAGAAAGCACAAAAGGAATTCATTTCGCAATAATTAAGGTATGTATAATTGAATTTGGTATTTATATAATTATTCTTACTCAGACTCCTCACGAAAGATAAATAGGTGTTATATCAATTTAAATTAACAAACACAAATCAGTAAAATAGTGATAAAATACTTCGGTTCGCTTATAGAAATATCTCATATTAAATTGGCTGAATGCCATAAGTTTCGTAATATGTAATGCGATTTCAATTTTTTGACATTGTAGCAGTTTAGTTTTAAACTAAAAGTTACATGTAGTTTAATACCAAAAGAAAGATTTTATTGAAAAGAAGATTTTTATTTTATTTTACCGAAGATTAAAACTATTCATATTTTTGATTTTTTGCATATTATTTTGAATGAAAAGAGAGATAAGGCAGAGGATATATAGGATATATGGGCAAAAAATAAATTTGGGCGTAGTTGTCTCTTAAATTTTGAAATTTTGCTAATTTTTCAGTTTTATAATTTGTAATATTTGTAAAATCTAGTATCTACTTTTGTATTTCAAATTTTGTATAGCAGACGTTCTTCAGGGAATTTCGTGAATGTCTTAGATAATATATTTACTCATTGCATGTCAGAAAAGACTATTCAAAAGAAAAACAGTTGACCATATCACCCCTGAAGAATACATGGTCCCTATGCTTCGTGTTATTTTTCCAAATATTTTTTGTTTTAGACGCTATTTTGTATCATCAAAGTACCATACATCTTAAGACTATAAAAAATAGACCGCAATTTACTCTTGGTACTGGAGAAAGACAATCATAGAAAACGATTTCTTTTAATAGTGGCACAACTCTATCGATATAAGAAGTGTTCTGATAACATTGTCTTAAGTGTTTCGTGAATAGTATGACATTGTACGCTCTTCCGAGAAATTGTATAACTCACAAATGAAGAATCAGCAAAAAGGAAAATAAGTGAATCAAGAAGATTAATCGAATATCTGCTTTCAGATTGTCATATTCCAAGTCCACAGACTCTTCACTCGAGGTAAGGATGGGATAGAGGTTTCCCTACTTACCAGACCCTTATCCACAAGACTTTTTTTGGAAGTTCTTCAAATCTTTAGTGTATGAGAAGACTGTGAACTCAGAAAAAAGCCTCATTGCGAGAATTGCCGCTTGTAACTAAGTTGATACGACACCAGGAACCTTTGAATGGTGATGTCATTCATAGCTTCTTTGATGTCAATTGTGAAACAGCACACCCGGATGTTATTTTAAACATTTCCCGTTAAATATTTACTGACTAGACAAGACTTTTAGAATTATTCATTGGCTTTGCCAACTCTGTTGTAAAGTTCAAGTGCAATTTGGAATTCTGATATTTCTTTTTCCTGTCTCTCAAAGTAGATTGGGAATCCATGATTAAATGTAATTATTGCTCGTATTACGTTTGATACCTACCACCCTTCACCTGCTGATAAATACCATAACTGAAAATCAATTTACACAATATATAAAATGTACATTATATTATGTATATATATATATATATATATATATATATATATATATATATATATATATATATATATATATATATATATATATATATATATATATATATATATATATATATATATATATGTATATATATATATATGCATGTATGCATATATTAGAGTGTATTTATTCTCTTTATCAATATGAATCTCTAAAAAATTTAAGATTATATTTAATTAAGGAAATTAAGGTTATATATTTAGTTTATGTTAGATTATACTAAATTGTTTCACTTCTTAAAATTGACAAAACATATTTATTTATTTACATCCATAATAAAGGCAATACTTAAATTATTATTATTATTTTCATAATACACATAGTAGTACATTAAAAATTTAAAATATATTAAAATTTTATAATATTTCTGTGTGTCACAACGTAGGGATTCCCCTGAAAAAAGTTTCCTTAATAGTTGTTTTAGTTAATTTGTCTTAATAGAGAAAGGCTGGAGAACTCCAAATCATATTCATCGGCATATGTGCATGTGGAAAATAGGAATGTTAACCTTTCCGATATTGTTTAACTTTTGCTGGTGTTGAATCCTGAATCTTACAAGTTCAAGAAGATAGAAGTGGACTGCATGATATGAAATGCAAAAGCAAATAACAAATATTAAGTTTTACATCATCTCCCTAATACATACAGTATACATAACTAATTTGTTTATTTAAATACAAAATAGAAACATCAATCATGTTTGATTTCTCTATTATGAGCATTTTTAAAATTATTTAAGGTGAACTAATTTTTTAAAAATGATCGTCTTTACCTCTTTACTATATCAAAATTTCTATTAATTCTAAATATCAATTTTCCTTTTTAAATTTCTAGTTTTGTCAAATAGTATACGAAATTTGTCTTATGTGTACAAAAATAAGTATTTTTATAATCAAATATATGTGTATTTTATGTTCATATTTTCTAAATCATTTTGCCTCAAATATTTACTACAATCAACCATTAATGATCTTTTAACATATGTTCAATTGACTTCTTTGTTAATTTAATTATGTTACTGCGTTTCTTCTTAACTTATTTTAGAAATACTTAACACATATCTTAGATTTTGTTGCTTAGATATCACATGCAAATGATTAATATTTATTTTTCAAATTCCATGAAATTAATCTTCAATAATAACACGTTTAACCTAATACATACTATTTCAAGTTTATCTTTTCTCTCTGATATAAATTAAATTATATTTAATTTTGAAAGGTATAATTCACATTAACTGAATGCTAATTTTTAATCTGAACCATATAATTCGCATGTTTATTTAAACATTAGCTACTAATTATTTGTTTTCGGCTACTTTACCTTTAATATGTTTTACACTATTATTGTTAAATAATTTTATTTTACATCTCGATTTATTATTTAATTAAGTACATAATTCTGATGATATACTGTTAAATATGAATAGAATTTAATTAACTGAATAAATGATTTGCATTTCCAGCAAAGTTAATTTTTATAGTTCTTACTCTCAATAAATGCAAAGTTGTTAATCCTATGTAAATTTGATTTGAGTTACAGCGATCAAAAATATTTAGATGTACAAATAGTTACTTAACAAATTTTATGCTATATTTCATTTAGGTTGCATTCATCAAACTCAAATCAGGAAATAGTTTGCATACAAATTTATCTGAATTTTTAAATGTATCATATTTGTTGATTTCTTGACTTCTGAATCTTAAATTAAAAATCGCTTTTTTGTATCAGTGTGATACATCTTTAACTATAATTTAAATTATCAAAAAACACGTGCACGGTTTTTTTATATAAGAATCTACAAGTTGGACAAATTTTTATATTGATAATGCTAAAGTAATTTATTATAACTTTACATTGCATTCTTATTTTAATATTTACATTTATTTTACCTCTTCTCATTGCTTGATTTTTCCAAGATAATTAATTTGTTGTGTAAAACGTGGATTTCATAACAGCTAAATTGTTGTCAAACTTTTTCTGAACACTTGTACCATATAGGCTCTATGAAAGATTTTTCAGAAATTGGGTGTGAATTAACTCTTAATAGAAGGTGAGATAAAAGTTCACATTTGGGTTCCCCTTGATTCCTCAGTGAATTTTTTGATGCTAAGATAAGCGCCAAGATGTGGCTAACAAGGTGGCTGCTGCGCAAAAGCAATACAAAGAAAGGGATGCTAGAAATTGAAGTTTTCTTACCAAATTGTAGGCCAAATTTTTCACCAAACTAAGGGATAACCGATTCTACACTGAACACGAAGATTGGAAATCACCAAAGTTTTCACACCAAAATATATGCGACTGAAACCAGGAACTCAGAACCTATTTTCAAAATTGAAAATTTGTTTAGATCAAAATCGGAAATTTCCAAGTGAAAACTGACCGAGATGTGTCTAAACCATTGTAAATCGAGATATATGTAATAATCATTTCATTTTATAAACAATGATAAAGTAGTTTTACCTTTCATATATAATTAAATAAATATTCTACACTTGATTTCATAGCTCTACACCTCTGAAAACACAAACTTATTTTTTAAATCGTTAAATTAAACTTAACCTTTAAATTAATTTAATTTTTATTCTTTTATATTTCAATTTACAATAATCACCAGTATTGCCTTTCTTTCGTTTCAAATCTGAAAATGCTATTACATTTTATAATTTTAAATTAAATTGTTAAAAAGATACTTAAAAAAAATTTGATGATTAGCTATACTTTGAGTTTCGATTATTATTTTATAGTGTGAAAACGCTTATTTTTTAAAATATTTGTATTCAGTTTGTAACAGACCGATATTAACAATATTGACAGTAGATGGCGCTGCTGCCCAATTTACAAACAACATCAAATGAGATGAGGATAGTGATGTGAGAAATGGCAAGAAAGAACCATCCGGTTCCTAAATACGTTTGTTTTGTACCACCCTGGTACTATGTAACCTTGATTTTATTTTATAATTATTAAGTGTTTTCTTTTTGTAACTAATCTTAATTATGTGTAATGTAATAAATGTTTGTTTTGTTTTAACTTTCATTTTCTTGCGTCGCTACAAGTTTTTATATACCTTTGTGATTTTGCATTTACTTTAATTGCAACTGTTTTTCCTTGATTCTCTCTAAAGGTACTAAATATTTTCAATTTGGATTTTTTTAATTTACTCCATATTTTTCCTTATTGTTTAAAATTAATATAATATTTAAAAAAATAGTTAATTCCTTTTTTTCCATTTGAGTTTCAATATCTAATTAATACAATAGTTATAATTAATACAATAATACTAATAATTTCAAATTTTCTTATCAAAAATGTGTAATAGATTTATTATGTGAATTCGTTTTGAGATTAAATGATTTATATAATATATTTTTATCAATCAATTCATAGTATACTTAATCGTACACTACATACTTATATTTCAAATTTTATGTTCTAAATTAATTTATGTTTGATTTCGAAAGCCCTCATTTATTAATTAATTTCCCTTTCTTATTTTTTTTAGAAATTATTCGAAATTTATAAATCAATTTCGTTTCTTAGCTACTGACGAATGCATATTTGAAGCGGTTTCTTTTTAATTGCTTCTACACATTCTAAACAGGATTAATTATTTTTGTTTTAAAATGAGATTAATAATTTTATTCAATTTCACAAATATTAGATTTATTCAATTTCACTAACATTGTAGATTACTGAAAACTTCTAAATTTTTTTCTCTAACTATTTTTCTTTTACCCTAGAGTAAATATATAAATTTATGCAGTTCGAATTTTCATTTATAATTTATTAAATAGAACTATTACACACCCTTGAAAAAAAATGAATGGTTATTTCTATCTTAATTCCTTTTTAATTTCTTGTTTCTTAATTTCTTTACCTTATTATGTCACCCAAAAAATAAATTGTATACATCTGGTATTATTTGTAAGAAATACATTAAATCTCTGTTGTCTGTATTCACAGTTATCGAAATTACTGAAATGTATTTATTTCATTTTTATATGAAATTTTATATTGAAATAATGATGGCTTGAAAAACCTATGGAAATTCATTATATACAAGATTCTTCAAAGTAGCTTATATTTATCAAATAACATTAATTAAACGTTATGTAATTTATTACCTTCCACATAACTGTAGTTCTTCCATTTTTTTAAAAAAAACCACATCAACTTTTATAATGAGTGTTTCAAAATCATTTATGGAAAAACACAAATTTATATGTGTAGATGTGTTAAATATGAACCTTTATTTTGGAAAATTTCTCATTAATTTAAAATGATGTCGATGTTATAAAAACCACTACAGTAACTCTCATCTGAAAATTGTTTTAGCTAGTAGTGAAAAAAAGTTATCAACTGTAAAGAAGTTAATATTAAACTTCAAAGAAAATGATAGTTTTTAGGTGAGAAAAAAAGGGGAAATATGACAAATTATCCAAAATCGCAATTTATTGATTATAAGGGTAAAATTTATATTTGGTAAAAATTAATGTTTATTGTTTTTTAACTTATCTGGTAATTGCTTCATGGCTGTATATTTTAACTATTCTAAGGATTATTACCTACTAATTAAATGATTTTTTATTCACAGATGCTGCAAATTCTATTAAAAAATTGTTCTGTTATTCACTTAAAAATAATTATTGAAAACATCTAGTTTTAATTTTACTAACTTGCAATAATGTATATATAGTTTAGAAGCGAAATTTAAAAAGCATTGCAATAAAATTGCAATTTAAAAGAAACTGTGGAATTTAACAAATAATTAACACGCAAATAAACGTTTTAAATTATTTTTAAATATGAATCTAATATAGATTACACTATCACAACAACAATCTAATATAGATTACACTATCACAACAACACTCTAATATAGATTACACTATCACAACAACAATCTAATATAGATTACACTATCACAACAACAATCTAATATAGATTACACTATCAGAGTGAAATTGAGAAAGTTTATAATTGAAATACTAAAAATATTTCTTAAGAATGATATTTTAAATATTTCTAATTCAAAGCGCACATTTCTGAGGTATATTTAAAATTTCCTCCTAACAATATTTATTAGAGTCATTTTGGAAGCTTAGTCGGACGTATTTATTGATTTAATTGATAATCACGTGATATTCATTAATTTAACTTATGAATTTCTCGAGAAACTATTAGTTTATTTCATAAAAAATTCATAAATTGATAAGATTACATGCATTCTGAAATTTTTTAATGATTAAAGAAACAGTAATTACCTGAAAAATTCCTAGCAAGACAAAAAAGTATTTATTTATGGTGAACTTTATAAAATTTAATTTTCCTCAATCTCATTATTTCGTTAAAAACTATGAACACAGGGATACTAAGGCTTGTAAGTGAATCGACGTTTCCTTTCATATTTAACAATGAATGAATTCGATAAATTTGACAATTCATTAAATAATATAAAACAAATGTGTTTAATTTTATCCTACTGTAAATAAACAAAAAATAGAGAAAGGTCACAAAAATTGTGAATAATCGAAAATGATTTATGGATGTTAGAATTGAATAAAACTACACCTTATATTAAATTTAAAAAAAACAAGTTTTACTAGATGATTTTAGATGATAGTTAGATTTGCTATACAGTAAATTAGCATTATTTTCATCATAACAAGTATATTAAAACTAATAAATACATGATACATGATTTTCATGTATTTATTAATAAAGCATTAATAAATACATGAAAATAGAGCATTGGTAATAATTATAAGCTGAGTAAAAACAATAATTATATCTGATGTTTCCTTTCTATGTCAAAATTAGTCTTATTTTGTAATGAATGCATGAATAAATATAAAAAACTACTTATCTGTTCGAAGAAATGCCTATTTAAAAATGTTTACTGTGTCAAATGTAAAAAATATTTTTCAAATATCTTTTAAACAATATTTCAATTAATTAGCATCTGCAACCACATTAAATGTTAATATTAATTCATTGATTAGCAGAGTGAGTAAAATTTTTAATTATAAATAGAGCAGATATTTTGATTTTTTGATATGATAAAAATTACTTATAAATAAAGGGTATTATTAGCAAATACACACACACATATGCATACTTTCATCTTGAAGACATCAATGCATCAAAAAGGTGACATTAAACTTATTAGTAATAAATTATTTAAGTTAACAATTTGTTGCAGTATTTGCGATATATTCATGATTCCTTCTTAACTTTTTCTAAACAAAATTTCATAATTTTCCTATTAGTAAATTAATTTCGCATACTATTTAGGAACACTTTCTTTATAAGAATCCTTATATAAGCTATATGAATTTTTTCTTGTTATTTGTAATCGAATATAGCTACAAGACTTTTTTCATTCAAATTTTATTGAGTTTTTTTAATATAATATTATTTATTCTATAAGAAATGCTATTTTTGCTACAAGTTATTTTGTCTCCATATTTCCTTAAAAACTGGAATTATTTACTATTTATGCCTATTCGTTTTACATAATGTTTTGTCTTAAAAACTAATGGTTAAATTTTAATGATACAATTGATAATTAAATTCTAATGACCGCCATTTGATTGCCAGACTTCTTGATAAACGTCTTGTTGAAAATATGATTAACTGAAACTTTTTTATTCAAGTTCAGATAAGATTTCATCTGAATTTTCATAACTTAATTGCACATATGTTGCCAGATACTTACTGGTAAAAAACTGCTTGACACTTGTCTGAATAAACAGGATGGAAAAATTTTAAATCACTTTTATAGTAAATCTTAACGAAATACTGCCATTTTATGTAATATTAAAACACTTTGCAGCTTAGTTTATGAATAAATTTTTATCGCTCAGAAATATTTTTAAGCAAAGTTTTTTTTTAAATTTTATTTATTATTTGTAAAATAACTTGATAAATAGTTTTTTACACAAGATAATTTTGCTAAGTTTATAGATTTTTATTAGTGTTATAAAATGTTTTTGTGTTAATCATTTTTAAAATTTTTAATGAAACTTTTTGTGTTTCATATTAAAACTGATTATTAAATATTGTGTGTTATAGCTAATTAATCATAAATCATATATAGAACATACAAGCTTATAAATAAACAATTTCACATTATAGTTAACACTTTTATATTTTCCTTTACACAGTTTCGAGATTAATTGCTCATCGGCGTCCTGAATTATTTTTAAGTGGTAAAAACTCGAGACAAATAAATATATCAAAACTATTTTTTGATTTTTTGGTTGAATATTCTTTAAATATTTACTTTGTATAATGTATTGATCTATTTAAATTGATCAGAACATTGTCTTTTAGTTAAAGCGTTAATGACCTTGATAGAGGTTCAATTATAGCCTAACACAATTAAGGTTTAATCCATTACTTTATTTTTAATTTCATTACTCTATATTTCATATTTGTTTCTTAAATATTGAACCGATATGCTTAGGACTAGAATAAAACGATGCACTGGACTTTAGTGTCAGATTGTCATTAATAGATAAGAAGACATATTTGTTACTGACTTGGTTTTACAAGATCACGCAAATAATCGAAAGCTGTGAATTAATTAATGAACCCTATAGTAGAATAACAAATATCTTCACAAATATTTCTATGACATTATGAGATTTATACTAACACAGTCCATCGTCTTGATGATCATTACTTTGGCAAACTTCGGTATTTCATTACATTCTAAAGCTAAAGTTAACGCTAAGCTTAAAAATAGTAATGAAAAAATGCGTGTTTTCAGACGACTATAGCCTTGTTTACAGCATCATGATGGTTACATCCGGGTTTAGAAATATCAAGGAAAATATACTGGTGACGTGAATTCAACACCATTTCATTCAACCATTACCAAAAATGTTGTTATGTTGTTGTCAAGAATGATGCTTCAGTATTCAACATGCAACATTCATGCAAGCTTCGGTATTCAACATGTAAATTGATATTAATATAAAATTTAAATATTAGAATTTATGTATTTATATCATTGCATAAATGGGTACTAATATAACAGTTTAAAAACTTTCACTCCTAAAACATAAAAATAATTTACAAATTTACAGATGTCACTGGATTTAAATATATTCAAAACGATAAATACAAAGAAAATATTCAATTTAAAAGAACTTGATGATGATAGAGAGAGAGAGAGAAAGAGAGAGAATAATTAAACTCCTTCCACTTCAAAAATTCTCATATGAAATAAATTACTAGCTTCCTTTTTACCCATTTTCCATATATATATATATATATATATATATATATATATATATATATATATATATATATATATATATATATATATATATATATATATATATATATATAACGTCATTATAATTCAATATTGTTATTCCATTAAAAAAAATTCTTGTGATAATTTAGTCTAAAGAATTTCTAATGTAATACAATAAAATTTAAAAGGTGATTAATATTTGTACTTTGGATTAATTGAATGATTTCATTTATATAACGAGCAAACGAGGAATTATCAAACATGTTGCAAAGAAAAGAGAAAAAATACTTCATTGATCTTTATTTGCTGACTTAATGCAACGATTGAGGAAAAAGCTCTCCTCGAGAAAGTCCTGAAAACTCAAATATAAATTGCACTCCACGAGCGATTACTTTCGTTTGAAGAAATTTCAAACAGATAGCAAGAGTTTTGATCGATAAGGTGCTTCCTGTAGGAGCGTCAATATTACCAGATGTGTAATATTTAACCATAGCGTAAAAGCTCACCTGGGGCTTTGTCACTTTAAAAAGTAAATAAAGTCCATGTCTCAACTTACTTCTTCTTTCTTTACTACTTAGTAATATGTTTCACAAGATGATAAGTTCAGAAAGAGTTGTAAGGATGTCATGATTTCAAAATTGCTTTTACTGGAACATAAATAAGAATGTTTGCCAAAGCTATTTCTGAATTCCTGTTCCTACAAATAATCTTTGGTTTAGTAATTACTTTCTCCTTATTTGGATATGTCAAAAATGTAATGTATTTGCGTTATTTTGTATCTTCTTTAAAAGTTTCTTACCTGATTCATAATTAGGGAAATATTATCAAAGTAAATTTATTGATGGGAAGAAATGATTGTAAAATGTATAACTTAAGAAATGTGTACAACTTGCATTCATTTCAAATAATCAAAAAATCTTAATCCAACGATAAATATTGTTCTTTTTTTAAACTAATTTCATACTTAAAATGATTAATTTGACTCTTTTTTATTTTTTTACATTAAAAAATTAATAATTCATTTAAACGTCTCTTAAATATTAATAATTCATTTAAGCGTCTCTTAAAAAAATAATATTTGGCTAGACTAAACTTGAGGGCTCCCCTTGAATTCTAGCTAAGTTTATCGCCAAACTGGGCGGTGTTGTTCTATTTGTGGTAACCCTAAACGTTATTCTGAAATCCATTCACGTTTCTGGTTGGTTAAGATTTAACCTTTATTTTTGAATGTTTAATCAAAATCGCCAATCTTGCCATGGGGCACCTTCAAATATTTTTTTACCGAATATTTTTTTTTTGAGAAAAGCACGATAAATATGATGATGAAGGATTAAAATATAGTTCACCAAATAATATCTTTGGTATAAGAAGTTATTCTGGTTCTTAAGTTAATACAATTGTTAATAATAATAAGTTTTATTCATTTGGAATTTTTAGACTAAAACCCTACGGTAGTCTCTAAATTAGTTATTAACCTGTATTTAATAGTTCGGAAAAAACATTAATATCATAATTAAAAATTAATTTTTTAAATTTGAAACCTCAACTTATTTCTAATAAACAATCTTGATAATTTCTCTCTTAATACGGCATAACTCTTAGTCAAATTTAAAAGCTCTCGCAAATTAAAAACTACTTGCTTAATAAAACAATTTTATATATTATTCCAAAATAATTATTTATTATAAATTATTGTAAAAAAATTACGTTAAAATTTATGTGAATGAAAAACTCTTTTGTGAATCGTTATCATAAGATAGTAAATTAATTTTTAGAATTTATTATACTGTCTCGATTACAGTTACATTTTAGCAGTTATTTTCTACTGACTGCTAGAATTAAAAACAAAGGCCAATTACAAAGATATAAATCTTTCTAACTGAAGCATAATTTAATAATGAAAGAAAGCCAGATACACTCATATTAAAAGAAATACACTATTAGTCCTTTCATTATTAAAGAAAACTTTTGCAAATTATCCGTTAACATGATGAGAGTAAATAATATTTCCTTGACTAATAAAGTACTTTCTAAATTTCCTGTTATTTATTTTATAGTTATGCAATTTCTGTTTAAATTAAATATAATTTTGTGATTACGCATGTTATTTGTGTTAGCACTGGGTATATTTTATTGGTATTCGATGCTTCATTTCTATAACAATATAGAAATTTCTTCAAATACTTTTAATGAAAATCTTGAAATCCTTTATTAAATACGTGTTTGGTATTTCGGTTGTAAATTTTCATTAACAGTATTTTGAAGTCTTATCACTTGATATCGGATAATCAGTATAAATATTACTTGTTGAAATCGATTGATAATTCATTGGACAATTATATCATTAGACTTATCATTTTATAATTTTCCTTTCAATTTTCCGTTGTTTTTAAGTAAATCTGCTGTATTTCATGGTCCCCAAGATTGTAGCATAGAAATCAGATTTGAAATGTTCCGATAAGAAAGGTTTTGCTATCCAAGTGGTTTTAAAGTTCCTTTTAATACAGATTGACAGTAAAATTATTTTTGGGTATCAAAAATAATAAGCTTAGAATCATCCGCCATAAATATAATGGGTGACACATAATGTGATAACTGCGATAACATTACTATTAGTTTAATGATATCAATAACATGAAGTTCCCGATATTTGTATACTGACAATTATTTGAAACATCTGTTATTGTATTTAACGCCTTTATTTATTAACATCTCTTCTACATACCTTTCCTAATTATTTTCATCCCAAAATTAATACTCCAAACTAAAAAAAATTGAAATATTGCCAAAAGCGTATTGTTTTCATTGGCCCTTTCAGTAATGTGGTGCTAGGTATAAAATGCCTTTTAATATGTAGAAAATGGTAAATATTTTCTTCTTTAGAGGGGTTGATCCATAAAAGTGGAGTAACAATATGACTGTAGCAAGATATAGCAGAGCATATGAACTTTTTCTATCATAAATGGCGGTTCTAATTTTAAGATCAGATTTTTGAGCATTTACCTATAAAAACGAATGCTTAATTTTAAAATAAAAATAAACTACAGTTGATATTTTAAAATTCTTTGAAAAGTTATCAATAATGAATCAAAGAAATTTTCAGCAAAGAATATCTTAGCCATTGTTCTTAAAATGACAAAGACTGGGAACAAGATTGAAAATAAAGAAAACTTTAAAAGAAAATTGAATAATAGAGCATACATAATTGAAAAGATGGAGAAGATGAATCTATTTTAAAGCAATGTTTTTTCAATGCTTTGGAAAATTTAAGAAAGATATTTCCTTATTGCAATATAAAGATGGAGATCTTTCTGTTAAAATCAGAAATATTTCATCAAAGCAAATTGTTAATCACTGGAAGGAAACAGTGAAAATTGCTGATTTTTTTTACTCAAAAACACGGATTTTAAACCAATATCTTAAAATAATTATTGATTACTCACTTAACTACGTTTTTGGTAACATACACCATTTTTGTGCTTTTCTTATTCAACAGATACCTGTTTAAGAGCAAAAGCTCTAGAAGTGGCAAAATTTCCAATAAACATAGAATTGTTCTCTATTATTCGAAGATGACTGAAAAGAAGATTTTGATACGGAAATAAACATTTATTCAAGATGTGTTAAGAATGTTTAGAAATTCCAAATTTATTTTACTGTAAATTGAATAATTTAAATGATGGTTGCACTATTCAACAAAAAATGTCTGAAGTGAGACTAAACACAGATGGCGTTGTCGTCGTACACAAAATGCAAATGTTCCTAACCAAAAATGCAAATTATAAAACGTATCAAAAATCAATGTTTACCTGCCAAAAATTAAAAGAAAAACAAGAAATGTGACAAAAGATTAATTCGGGGAATAAAAGCGTATTTTCTTGTAGAAATTGGTATTAGCGTTTTAGAAAATGTAGATAGTACATCATAACTCAGATCAAATGGTTTCACAAGGAATACAAAGACTTTTATACAAGATTATAAAGCATTTTATCTTTTGACAATTTAATGTGATTGAGTTCTCAAGAAAATTGCTCTTGATACAGTGCGCAAAGAAAGAAAAAAATGTGGAAAGAAGGAAGAAACTGAATGATGTTGTAAATCATTAAATTGCTACTGAAATTAGAGAATCCTTCTGTGATTTTGTATTAAAGTTGTAATATTAAGACACTACCTGAAATTTCTAAAAACAGTATAGATATGAAAACTTTAAAAAGAATTTACTGCTTATATAAAATAAAAAGCAAGCAAATTCATAAATTGTTTTCAATTGACTTATATAACCAATTTTATAAAATAGAATTTAAATGAACATTTGACTTTTAAACGAATAGAGTAACAGTAGAAACTAACTTATAACTTTCAAAATTAAAAATTCTTTTTATGATATGTTTCATTTTATCGTCAAATAGCATCAATACCAAAGAAACAACATTAAGTGAAAATGACTGTATTACAGAACAACTCAAAATGAGTATTTTTTTTCACTATTATGAATTTTAATTTCAAGGTAATGGAAGAAATTTCCAAACATAAGTAAATTAATTGATCGTAAATAAGACAAATTATATAAAATTTTAGATTTAAATGAATAATAAAATTATGAAGACAAAATTACCATTAAAGATAAATTTATCATTAAAGATAAATTTTCTTGAGTAAATACATTTATATTCTGGTCGTCTGATTTTTATTTTCAAAAAATATTGCGATGTGTAAAAAATCTATAATTTGAAAAATACATAAAGAAGAAATTATTAAACGTACATTTCTCTTAACAAAACACAATTATTTCAAACTTAGTTTAAGTTAAATTTATAATGTAAAAACTTAACTAAAAAGAAAATTAATTTTCGAATTTTTTATCTGAACGTGTGTGTGGTATAAAATTACTATAAATAAAAACGTTTAATCATTAAAGTTAAAGTTATTATAGATTTAATTTTCAATTAATTTACCTCTTTGTTAAATTCGAGTTAAATTAAATTTGTATACGATTATATAAATACTGGAGTTAGTAAATTTAAAAGAATAGCTACAAGCCATTATTCATAAAAATTAGTTTTATTTATTGTTTTTTACAACATCGCCTTTAATGATAAACTAAACTATGATTGTACATTTAGAAATATACTAAGTTATTAGATATAAGAGTTTACAATATTTCGTTATACTGATGATATATTGATATTTTGTTATACAAAATTAATAAGCATTTTTTTAAAAAAAAAAAAAAAAAAAAAAACTTCTAAACTCTACACATGTAAATTTCAATATAGAGATTTTAAATGTTTTAACGCTGAAATTGAGGAATTCCTAAGCCATTTCTATTCTAATAAATATATCAGATATTTCACTTAAAACTAAATTACAATATTTAGGGTTTTAGGATAACTTATAAATATAAAAGAAATTTATCTTATTAGAGTAAAACTCTCTCTCTCTTTCAAGCACTTAATTATACGAAAAATGTTAGAACGAAAAATGTTAGAAGAATGTAAGAAAACGTAGGAAATTTTTTTTTCTGAATTCTCACTGTGAGAATTCCGAAAACAATTTTCAGACATTTTTATTTATTACGAATATTAGACCATTTATATGCGTTTCGCAGAAAGAATAGCGGGTAAAATTTGAATAGGCAGCCATGGGAAACGAAATCAGAGTAGGTTCTCTAATTATGTCTCCTCCATTTAACAAATTGTTGAAACACTTAACACTCCATAGAGAAACACGCGACATCTGGTCTAAGTGCATTAGAGGTAATTTGTGAAACTGACTGACAAAAGCGACAGAATTCCGCTGGCTCTACCGTTTTCACTCCATTAAACACAAGACTGAATAGCAGTGAAATTGGAAGTTAATCCAATGATCAAAAGAATTTTGTAGTTCAAAGGTACTGCCCCTCTTCGAGCTGAACTATTTGTCGAAAATGTGTCATGTTAAGGGCTTTCAGCTTGTCTGACAAAAAGGGAATTATTTTTTTTTTATTTACATCATAAGAAAAAGAAAAATATTTAAAGGAAAGAAAGACTACATCAAATATTTTATAATTATGCAATTTTAACTGAAATAAATTTATAAGCTTAGTTGAAAGTAAACTGTATATATATATATATATATATATATATATATATATATATATATATATATATATATATATATATATATATATATATATATATATTTCACACATAATAATTTGAATGATTACTTTAAATCAAAGAAATATCATGCAATAAATTTCTGATAAAACTAATACTGGAAACATTGAAACATTAACATTATAAATTATGTGACTAAAAGCAAATATTTAAAAAAATTATTCATTACTTTATGATTAAGTTATATACATATATATAACATGTCCAATTAGCTCTAATATGATACATTTGATTAGCTGAGGTATGTAACTATTAAGAAATTACAACTATTTTTAATATCTATGAATAAAATCAAGTAGACATGAAAAACATATTACTTATATATTTTAAATAAAATTAAAGTTAATAAGAAGTTGACTACATGATACGTACTTTATGTTTAAAAATAAGGACTCTGACAATAGTTAATAAGCTAATTTATATTGTAGGAAAAAAAACTTTTTTGTAATTTGTCGTAGATTTGGTCGTATATCTTTTTCGTAATTTGTCGTATTTCGTAATTTCATAATTTGTCACTTATCTAGATGTTAATTTGTATAAAAACAAGATAATCCGTGACTGTTTTAAAAATAAAAACCATAAAGATGTTTTTTTGCAGAAAGATTCATTTGAAGGAATAGAACATCTTTTGAAAAAATTTCACTAAGGTATCAAATTTAAAGGATATTAATTTTAGTAACAGGATTACATTAAATATTTTCTCCTTAAGTAAAAAAACGATACAACCTCCTTTTTTTTTGGGGGGGGGTCGAATATGCAGATTATTTTTTTTCTGATAAAATACTTTGTGTTATAAAAATTTGCTTGTTTATAATCAATATTATGAATAAATATTGCTGAATTATTGTTAGAAATTAATTTCTAAATAAGATTTGTGAAATTTCCTAAAATATTAATAAACAAAAATACAACTTAGTTCTCATATGTAATGAATGGAAAATTTGAGACTGTTTTCCCTTATTTTTGTGAAATATATTATATAATATTCAAATTCATATAATATATATATAAAGGTGGAGATTAAATATTTGCAGATTGCTAAAATTTTAGCAAAAATGATGGAAAAACAAAAATTATGTAAAATTTCATCTAATACACAAAGTATCTTTCAACTTCTTGTAAATAAATCCTTCAGATTGAGGAAATGCCCTCTTGAAGATGCTGTTAAATTTTATGGAGACAATTCTTAAACTCAGTGATCTGCTTAAATATGATGAAAGTGATAAAATATTGAGCAAAGTACTAAGTATAAAATATTCTGGAATCTCACGCAATGACATTAGATTCAAAAGGGCATGGATTGTAAATTCTTAAAGCCAGGCACGATTAAAAAAAAATTAAAAATAATCTTGATTTTATGAAACATTGTTTACAGAGTAAAAACATAACACTGCTATTTTTTTCAGTATAGTAACCATTTCATTTCAATACTGAAACTACTTTGAAAAGTTCTTAATTTGTTATTATTATGCTTAATAGTTTGTAGATAGCTTTCAGTTTAATGTTAATTATAAATTATTAGAAAAAATAAACAAATCGTGTCTTTTTTGGCCACATATTTTGAAAAATGTCCTCTTAAAATGACAGAAAAATATTTGTTTTTGAAATTATTAACGTTAAGAGATTTTTAAAAAATAAGAAATTATTTACCACTCATAAATGATGTTGAAAACATTTTATTGAGAATAATAAATATAAAATGTACCACGAATACATTTTGAATTTACCTACTTCAATACCACCAAAGATTAATGTCTAAATAATGTCCACAGAAAAATTATTTTCAAGAATAGTTGCAGTAATCTATTACAGATACATAAAAATAATTAATTTTGAATAATGTCAACACAGAATCCATTTTTTACCAAACATTCTACACTTTATGTGCTTAAATTTCTATGAATATTTATCTACTTTGAGTACACTAAGTAACTAGCTCTTGAATTCCATTTTGTTACAATTTTTTAAATCAGCCTTTTCTTGTATGGAAACTGTAATTAGTTAAAAAATTAGTCAAATAGAAAATCTTTTTTTAAAACATTTGATGTTGCTAAAGTTGTAGAAGCTTATGCAACACCTGCGCTTCATCGCAATAATGCTAATGCATCGCATATTTACTTTTTTTGCACATTCATTGTTAGATTAATCACTGTCTTTACCATATGATTTTGTAAACATTAATCATAGAGTTTTTCTGATAGTAACTTTTACTACCTTTTTAAATATGCAAATGTTAGAAACAAAAAAAATGGAGTTTTGAGAAATTTATAAATAAATGTAAAAAGAAAATTGTTTCCAAACATATTTTGCATAAAGTAAGCAAAATATGCTGTTTTGATTTTGTTTATTTGAAGAAACAAATGTATTATTATAAAAATATCATGAATTGAATTGTTTGTAAAACTATGAATGCACACAGTTTGCCAAGGAAGTATTTAAAAAAGTGCTTAAATACTTAAAAAATAAAAAGTAATAATTAAAAATGAAAAGCAATAAATTTCATAAATGTTAGGATGAATCTGAAGGTTTTAAAAACTATGTATATTATGTGTATGAAAAATAAAGAGACCAAATTGATAACTAGAGTTATTAAAAACGTTTTCTTATACAACGTCATTAGAGTCTGTAAAATCATTCATAGTGAAATATATTAAATGATATTAATATAATATATTTATAAATTGAATATAATTTGAAAAAGGAATAAAAAAATTTGAAAAATCTACAACATTATAGAAACAGACATTTCAATAACATTTATTATTGATTTTACTATAATAAAATGATAAAAAAAGTTTAATGAATGCCAAATTACTTTTAAATGAATGTAGTTTTAGATTTCTTATTAAAATTCATTTCCTTCTTTATTAAAAAGAGAATCCATTCTACGAAAAGCCAATGGCATTTATTGCGTACATTCTAAAATATAATTTTCTCACCCCTGAAAATCGGAAAAGATTCCATCATTCGACCAAGATTATGCAATCTATAAGATTTTTTACTTCAGCTTTTATTTTAGTGATTATATTTTCACTTTCACACTACCTAGGAGTAAGAATGCTGTTTGCGGATTTTATAAAATTGGGTTGTAAATCTTGTTACCCGTGGCATTGGAGAAAATTGACTACTCCTTTTTTGTTATTTGCTTTGTTCATCCAGCTAAATTGAATTTTTATCAGCCACGTGTAGAAGGTACTTCTATTACCTTCGTTGCTTGTTTCAGAAACTTTGGATTTACGGTCAATAAATTTTTAATAAAAATGAAATGCTTGAATTGGTAAAATGAATAAAATCACAAAAAAATTAATATTTTTATAACGGAACGATTATTAGATTATTTATGATATCAATGTGGAAGGATACTTTTAATTTATTTTATAATTATAATTAATAAAATTTATTGAGATATATAATTTAAACAGTAATTAACTAATATATTTTTATTTCAACATAGAAATTATTATTTTTACCTTACATAATTATATTTTGCCACATACATTTTGCCACATAATTACATAATTATATTTTTTATAATGAAATTATAATCAAATTTTTACACTTCATTAATTTTTACTTCTAATTTTAATTTAGAAAGAGAAGCAAAATTAATGTATGCAATTTAATAGGGTATACAAAAGAGAGACAATCAAGCAATTTTATACAAATTTTTATCCTGGATTTATGTGTCTATAACTTTGTTTTATTCCGTTTTTCCAAAGACAACCTAAATCATATTGTATGTACTCAATAACACTGTAAAATAAGTTAGTTATCTACAAGTTTTTTTTTTTTTTTTTATGATACGTCTTACATATTTTACGTATTATATAACACGAATAAAACGTACTAATAAATTTTCTAATCTTCATTTACATTTTATTAGTTTTTAAATAGTTTCAAATTAGAATAATAGTTTTAAACTAGAATATACCTTTAAGAATATATTCATATTTATGGAATATTTAAATCTATTCGTGCAGAATATCAAATGTGCAAACCTTTATCCTTCTTTTGATGATCTTTATGCTTAAAGGATTTTACTTTTATTCCAATATCTCACCACGAATACTTATAAAATATATTGTAAACAAAGATCTACATTCATTTGTATTATCATAATTTAAGTATTTTCTTATTAAAGTTGAAGCTGTCTGACAAATTTATTACTTAAAATTCCAGCGTATCAAATTTATATTCTCTGTAAGAAGCATATATACGCCTGTGTGTGTGTGTGTGTGAATTTCTAACACTTATTAAAATTATACTCTCCTAAGGATACATAGTTGCTTTGCATCTATTCCTTTCAAAACAATTATGCAATTAAAGATTTAAAACTGAAATCTGTGTATTCATTCTTGACGATTGATTTCTTAAAATTTCGAGTTCTTGTAATGAAATGCATTCTTATACTAAAACTAAAATTGCTGAATTTTATTATTTTATTACAATATACATGTTTCTCTGTAAAAATATATATATATATATATATATATATATATATATAT
The DNA here is from genome assembly GCA_030067965.1 of Latrodectus elegans. Lineage (NCBI taxonomy): Eukaryota > Metazoa > Arthropoda > Arachnida > Araneae > Theridiidae > Latrodectus > Latrodectus elegans. Next base: position 41,947,489 of record CM057813.1, on the reverse strand, counting down.
ATATATATATATATATATATATATATATATATATATATATATATATATATATATATATATATATATATATATATATAATTAATTTAATCATAAGCAAATCCTTATAGATTTCTCACATCTAGTTGTATTGTGTACTTTAATACTATAAATGTGAAATGTAAATTTATTTTCTTGAAAAATTAAATTATATTTTTCCCTATTTTTAAGTGAAACTGCATTACTATTAACTATAACGTATTATAAAGAATTAGACATTAACTTATATTTTTATTCAGGTAAAAAATTATTAAACGAATTATAGCTACTTTAATAACACCTTACTCTCATTTTTATTAATTTTTAATAAATTGGGGTAATCTAATATTAATGTTTTAATTTAGAACATTTTGATTCCTTTTTTACACTAAAAATGAAAAGTGTATCAGTAAACTAATTTATTTAAAATACAAGTTATATTATTATAACTTTAAAATAATGTTAAATTTGGTTCAGCAATTAGAATATTGATTAATATTATTCAAAATTTTAGAAATTTAAGAAACTTTTTTTTTTAAAATGTATTTATCATAAAATGTTTTATCCACAAATGATGTTTTAATGAAGGTATAATTTATGACAATAGCTTAATAGTCAGCCACCGTAAAGTCTTACAATAAAACGCCAGAAGAAATAAAATTTTATTGCAAACCTGAATATATCTGTATCTATAAATAATAAAGAGTTCATTTTCTCAGATCCGTAGAATTTTTACAAAAACAAGTTACAATAAAACTAAAACGAGAATCTAGGGATTACGATGAATAAATTTTCAAGATTGACTTATTTGCATTTTGTATACTCTTTTCAAACATAATCCAATTTTCTGGGCTTAATTTCTTTAGCAAATATCGATGAAAATGTTTAAATTTCTACGAATGAAGGCATTTTTCCTTTTAACCACATGAGTAAGAGATGGATCCTCTTATATGAGCTTAATGCACATAAGAATACCCCAGAGACGGATGTGTTTCTCGACTGCTAAACTGGAAATTCGGTATCTGTATGTTCTGTTGCAAACGTAACGCTTAGAGAGGCAAAAACTAATTACAAATATTTTCTCGGGGGATTTTCCAGCAAAATAACCCCCTCTTGATCCTCATGAGAAAAGATTTTTTTCACATATTTTTTCTCAATCTACTTCTCAACTTGAAATGAAGGATAGGAATAGACTTTCATTCTATTCGCAAGTTCGATACCTTAGGGAATTTGACACTTTATTACATTTTTTTTATTTTGTCGTGACGCGTTCGTATTAAATAGCTAAAGGTTGGAAGAAACTAATTAGGAAACGAAGATTAAAAAAAAATCACGAACTCTCATTTTTTTTTATTTTTTAGTAATTTCAATTTCCTTTGATCATAATATTTTGTTATTATTTAATTTTTCTAAATTGAATGCTTAATGGTAGTGTTAGTAATAGGTTGTGATCATCTACGTTCGCATTTAAAACTAATTACATAACTAGATTATTATTCAAATAAAGTAAAAAAAAACTATAACTATGCATATTTAATATGCAAAACATGTTTTTAAAATGATATTTTTTGCTAATATCCGAAATTTATTCCAGCATTATTTTATAGCTCGTTTATTTTTAATTAAGTTTACTTAACCAGGAATTTTTTAAAAAAAATAAACCTATGGCAAATCATATAAAGGTTAATAAATCGCAGATATGAGTTATGTAATTTCAATATAAATCCTTTTTGTTATCATCTTCAGAATAAATTTAAGTATCACAGTTGCTTATATGAAACTGTTATGTTATTTGTTATTGAATTTTACAACCTTTATACTAAAAAAAAGAAGCTTTATATTTTAAATTACATTTCATTACTATTGGAAGTAGATATTTATCTAATGTTAATAAAATATATGATCTTTTATTTGTCAATAATATATAAGCACTAACCATTGTTGAATTTTAAGAACATTTTTTTAAATTTTTAATTATTTTTAAGGTTGATGAAAATGCACTGTAACTATGATATATCGTAGTGCACAATATATCGATTAGAAAGATTTTAGGACGCACTTACGTTCTGAATGAAAAAAAATCGGTATTTCTTCGGTATGGACGTACTGGACTTCTAAAAATTGCAAAGAAGCCATTATAGTTACGATGAGGAACTTAAAGCCAATCTTGGTTCATGCCACTGAGATGACAATTACAATTAAAATTACAGTTGATTCCGAAACATTTCATATTATTTCAGCATACAATCCACCACCAAATTCCCGTTTCACCGACTCTGTCCCAAACGACATTTCCCTCATGCTTAGTGATTTCGATACAGTTGTCAGAAAAATACAACAAGAACATTTCCCCATCGGAGCAGATCTAAATGCCCACAGTGTTAACTGAGGTTATCAACATAATGATGCAAGGGTTGAACTCGTACAAGATTTTATTATATCCAATAACATCTTTCTTCTAAGTAACCCTAACTCACCACCTACATATCTTAATCTGTTACAACATGGTTGGCCTGATTTAACTTTAGTATCTAATGGAAACTTAGCGAGTACTATATACTGGAAGGATTTAGAAGAAGAGACACTCAGCGATCACCGATACCTATCAATCAACCTTAACAAAGTTACCAAATGCTTGAAGATAAAAAGATACAAATCATCTTATGGAAACCACACCAAATTTTTAAATCTGCTCAGTCCTTATATTTAAGATTTCCAAAAGTCTATTGATACAGCAAACATAAATACTAAACTAGAAAACATAACTTCAAGACTACAAAGTACAATTTCTGATTGCTGCTTAAAATCTTTCAAAACCAAAAAGCAAAGTTTAAGTGTTAAACCTACTTGGTAGTCTTTATCAATGGAAATGAAAAAGAAAGAACTCAAGGACATAAGGAGAATAATTCAACGAAGCCAACAAAATGAAAAAGAATAATTCTGTAACACCTATAAAAGCAAAATGGCTTTTTATAATAAATTAATTAGAACTGCCAAGAAAAATGCGTGGATAAATTTCTGCTCAGCAGCAAAAGACCCATTTGGAAAAGTATATAAATCAGCGTTCAACAAAAGTATTCCAACATCCAACCTTTTTAACCCATCTTCAAACTTATTTAAAGGCTCTCAACTGGACACAACGAATAAGATCCATGACTATCTCTTCCCAGAATATCCAATTGCATTATCTTTGCAACCACCTTTTGATATTGAATTTACTCCGAATGACATACCCTTTAGCCACAAAGAACTTGCACGAACAATAAAATCTCTACCAAAGGTTAAAGCACCAGGATATGATGGAATAGATAACTGAATCCTTAAGAGCATACATAATAGCTTTCCAGACCTTCTATGCAAACTCCTAAGCAAATGCTTACATATGTCTTATTTTCCAAAGTGTCTTAAAATAGGCATAATTATATTATTTCATAAAGAAGGTTAAAACTAATATGATGTACAATCCAATAGACCAATTTGTCTCCCACCCACTATTGGTAAACTCTTAGGGAAAATAACAGCAAAGATACATCTTCAAGCATTTGCTGATGATTTTACTTTCGTGGTAGCGGCAAAGAGTGAGAAAAATTGGGTAAAGTAGCAACAAAGGCACTGGTTCATTTTAAAAAATGGTCAAATGATAATTTTCTTCAAATTTCGCTAGAAAAAATGAAATATATTCTTATAGCAAAGCTTAAATGTGGTCCACAAATTTTTTGGGGAAACAGCAGAGTGATAAAAAAACACAATTAAGCTTCTAGGAGTAATAATTGACAAAAAGTTTAATTTCATAGCACATCTAAAATCACTTGCTAATAGAGCTATGGCATTACAGCTAAAGCTCTTAAGGATAGCAGGAAATAATTGGGGAATTTCCCAAAGACACCGAATCCTACAATATCAAACTGTAAGAGAGAGAATGTTGGTGCATGGGGCAGAAATTTGGGGAACGCCATTAAAAACAAGGGCAAAACACTTATTTCGATTCAAAGGAGAGTTTTGCTAAACAAGACTGGTGCGTTTAGAATTACTCCTAAAGCAGCTCTTCAAGTTATAAGTGGAATACCTCCTCTCTAACTAAAAACAGAAGCCAAGGCAAAGTTTATAAGGCATGCAAAGGCACAAATTCCTTGTGAAGTTGATCCTATTCTTCCTGCACCAAATTTGATTGAGGAAGTTATAAAAGGAGAAACAATCCACCCTGGAGTCTTCAGTATAGAGAGCAAAGTAAGAATACATGAGCAAAACCATATACCATGTTACAATGAAGACTACCTAACAATTTTCACAGATGGCTCAAAAATAGAAGAAAAAGTTTAATCCGGAATGATTGTATACTCTGAACTCGGATTACAAAGTACTTGGAGTACTGGGATACAACCCGAGAACACAGCATGTCAAGCTGAAGTATATACTCAGCGTAAAGCCATTTAAGTAGCTACTTCACAACCTCTTCCAACAAACATCTAGTCAGATAGTCAAGCATACCTTAAATCTTTATCTAATCCTCTTAACAAATGTCCTATGGTACGAGAAATGCAAGATCTCCTAACAACATCAGATAACATCAGGATTGGTTGGGAAAGGCCCATCAAGGTACAGAAGGAAATGAGGCAGCGGACAGACTTGCAAAAGCGGCTGCATTATCAAGTAATTCTTCTCAGGTCTTACCATTACCACGTTGTCATATCAAATCATTACTTGATAATTGGATAATGGATCGTTGGCAGGAAGATTGGGATAATGGAATACATGGAAGAAATGTTTACGAGATGATACCGAAAGTTAGCAGGAAAACCCTTAACTGGACTAGGAATGAGGTACTTTTCTTTATGGGCCACGGACCATTTCCATCTTACTTGCACAGGTTCCACATTTCTGATTCTAAATATTGTACTTGTGGAAAAGAAGGCAATCCACTCCACTTCTTGACAACCTGCTCCTTAACATTATCCTGGAACTTAGCCATACACAGAAAAATTTGGAAAATCCTCTAGAAGAAGAGAATTTTGAGAAACCATACAGTGAGAGCAAAATTAAATAAAACAGTTGAATTCCTAATAAACAATGAAAACTTAGTTTGTTGGATTGGGAACTCTTCTACAACTTAGCTAAAAACATGCTTTGACAAAAATAAGGCTCTGTCTTTGTAAATAACAAAAACATTTTGAACATGATTTATAAATTTTTATTTAATTATAATGAAGAACTTAGCAAAATTACAATTATTATGTTAACTGTATATAATTCATCATCATATCCCTTATATTGTCATCTTGTTTTCATTTTTACAATTAACCGGAAATTGATTGTATATTTAAAGCCATGTTGTAAGATAATCATGTTTAATTGTTGTGAAAAATTTTATAATGTCATTTTTAATATATTTTTAAATAAAAGTCCCAGCAGCTCCCTTTAAACCGGTAAAGCTCCTTGGAGTTAGATAAAGGGGAGTTCGCTGGTGTCAATGTCAATAGTGATAATCATATCCTTTTATTAACTATATCTTAACTGGAATATAAATATTTTTATTATAAATGCGTCAATATTATCTACGAATGATTCATCACAGATCAAAAAGCAAATCTAAAAGTATTCAATATTAAATACTTGAAATTTTACATATATAAAAAAGTTATATATATTCAAATAATAAAAATTAATACAATGTCATTTCTAATTAATGTGTGCTTGTGAATATTTTACATTTTAATTTGCGAATATTTACATTTTTTATATTTTAGCTGAATATTTCTAATAATTTTTTTGAAAAGAATTTATCATCATAACATATTGAAATTTTTTTATTCAAAATAGATTTAATAATAATAATATTAATGGTAATATGTTATGTATCCTAATTAAGCATTTATTTAAAACACATTCATAGTTATTTCAAATCATTTTGACGAAATAATTGATGTGATGAAATAACCATGAAGTAACCAATTTTTACACTTTAACAGAAGTAATGACAACACAAACATATCATAGATATAAATAATATATTTAATTTACAATTTCCATTAGTAATATATTTTACAAATGCTAAACAATACTACAGAAAGTTTATATCTGAATTTATTTTATTAAAATATTAGAAAAATATTTATGAATTTTAAGTCAAAATTGTAAAATAAATTTTCAGATAATAATAAAATAATATAATGATATTTAATTTAATTTAATATATAATAAAGTACTTGATTTAAATATGGGGAATGAAAGTGTTTGATATAAAGAACCTAAATTTAAAACAGAAAAAGAAAATATTAAATTAAATTGTTTTCATAGATTAGTTTTTTTACAAAGCTTAAGTCAATAAAATTGTAAAAAGCAATAAAAATATTTTTGAAATTTAAATTTATATGTAGATTAAATGGAAAAATAATTCCAGGAAATGAATTTATATTTAATCATAACATATTTTTACCATATTTTTCTAAACATTGAAACTAATTTATTTACATTCTGTTTTATCGAGTTTTTACAAAACAGTAAGGAATATTTTGAACATTTCTTAAACCATACGTGCTTTAAAAATGTATGATACAATGTTTTGATATTTTATCATTAATTTGAAAAATTGTTTTTATATAGAAACATAAAAATCAACAACTTATGCTGACTTCAAATATATATGCTAATATTCCTAATATATCTTACATACTGAAAATCCTTACTGATCTATACTGAAAAGTGTGATATTTATGTGTACAAAATTTGTCTTGACTATAAAATAATACTGTAAAATGTGTGTAAAATTTTAAATGCAAGTAATATTTCTATATTCTTAAAAATGAATAGAGGAATTTCTGTCAAAAGGAGAGAATTTCCCCATTATTTTACTACTTAAAACTCAAAAACTGAAACAATTTATAGTCAATATAATCAGAATCATACATTTTGTACTCAAATAATGCTGTAAAATATTTATAAAAGATATATTAGGCAAATGTGACACTCATTGAGAACCAAACACTATTTGAATTTTTATGAGAACCGAACGATTTTATGCACAAAAGCATGCCATTATTTATTTGTTTTACATCCAATTTTTTATGCATAAAACTACGACATTATTTGCAAAACATAAATTTGCATTATATATCATCAACTCAGTCAGTTCTATTTTCCATGAAATATTTCTATTATATATTCTTTTTTTTAAAAAAATTATGCATCAGAATATGATTTTAAATTATTTAGAAATCAAATTGAGATGAAATGAAAATCGAATATTCATCGTAGTGACTTTTTAACACTAAATTCTTGATAATCTAAACCAATTACGAGATTCAAAATATAAGAAAATTTGTTGCACATATTTGAGTAATTCTAAATGTTATTCATTCAAGTATAAGATATAACTTATTTGAAGAATGTGTTATAGGATATAAATGTATCTAATATGTGTTTGCAAGATTCATGCTAAACAAAAACTCTAATAGAATAATTGTGTGCAAAGATTTTTAATCATTTTGCGCATATAAAGTAGTTTTTCTTTATACCTGCTGAATAAATAACTATAACGCAACAAATAGAAGCAAAAACCATAATAGATATGCTTTACATAAACAATTATTAACTCAGTATTTATAAGCTAGTTTAATGCAAAGATTATATTTAATACAATAGGAAGAAAAAACAAAATATTTTTGTATAATAATCTAATGTAAAATGCATAAGCTTGATAATGTGAAAAATTAAAGTATGCGTGTTTCAATTTAAAAAAATTCAATATTTAATCAGTACAGCAATATTGAATATTAAACATCAATTTAATAGAATATTAGGAAAATTTAATTAAAAATATAAACACAAGCACTATAAAAAACATTATCTACTATTATCCCTTAAAATTTTGAAGAAGCATTGAAGAAATCCTTAATTTAATTTTGTTTTGATAATAAAAATTAATAGATTAATTGAATGTTTGCAAAACTACTTGAAAATATTTTACTTTAATTTATTTATATTTTATTTTAATGGAAACGATAAAATAATTGTATTTAAGAGGACTAAGATATATACTATAATACCATCTTTTTATTAATATTTATCCCAAAATCAGGTAATGTATGTAAAAAACAATCATTAACATTTATAATTTATTAATCACCTGTCTAAATAGAAATAATGAGGAATAATTTCTTTGAAATATTTTATGATATGTTTAAACTGAATTACTTGTATCGTGATAGTTAAAATATAGAAAGGTCGATTGTGATGCCTTTATTAAAGAGCAAGTTTAATAACAATGGGTGTATACAAAAGTATTTGTCTATAATTATATAGATATTTACAAAATGATAAATTAATGTGTAGGATAGTTATCAACTAATATTAAGCAATAAATATTATGGTATAAATTTATTGTACTTAATGCAAACTCAATTTAGGAAAATCAAGAGTACTGAAGTAGCATAGAATATTTACGAAAGAACACATTGCTTCCGAAACATACTAAAACTGATATAGAATAACAAAAACTAGAAAAAGACTTCAAAAAGAAATTTAAAATTTATTTCAAAATAAATTTATATAGTTTGTGTAAAAGATTTTTCTACTTTTATGTTTGGAAGACATAGTAAGGAAAAATCGAAGGAAAAATAGGGCTTTCCAAAAGTAATCACACTTATTTTAACTTTTATTTTGCTTTGGAATAACACTTTACGAAACCTTCGAAAGTAAAATTAATGCTCTGGACAGCTTTTAATTCTCCAGTAAAACTATATATAACATCTGTCCAATATACAACCTCATAAAATGTCCCCATTTTTCACTTCTAGAATGCATTGGTGAATTTCAATCACAACAATGATTGATTATATTTCAGTTGTAAAAGAAGCTGAAAATGGAAAATAAAATCTCTTGAGAAATTTTCTCTTTCTTTTATAAAACACCAATGACTTGCATACATACTAGCATTTAATTTTATGCAAACATTGTTAAATATTCATTCAAAAAATTACTGTTAAGCAAATTTTACAAAAAAAAGAATATACTTATTGAAATTACATCGATATATATTTAAAAATATAAATAAATATACTTTTACAGAGTTTTTTATTATATTTAGTATTACTTGAACAATACTTAATTTCTGTTAAGAAAAGATTTGCTTTAAAAATAGATGCTTCATTAATTGATGAGAAATACATTATAAGTCTATTTAACTCCTTTGATACATTATTTCTGTATTACATAGGATAAAACTTTAAAATAATTTTAAGAAAAAAGTTATTTAAAATATTTATCATTTACTTCAATAAGAAAAATGCTATTTTTTTATCTTGGTTATAGAAAAAGTATCTTTTTCGTATTATATACGTTATGCATAATTCTACACACATCAGTATCTATTCAATTCGCATTTTGAAAATTAAATTAGTTCGATTTGCTTATAATAATTGAAAGGAACGCAATTTGTCAAGAAAAGCTGTAAAATAAATAAAATATATTTAAAGATATTACTTATATCTCATGCAGAAACCAAACTCGTCTTCATCATCCTTATTATATTATTTAAAATTGTGGTATAATTTAATACATACATTGAAGCACACACACAGAATTTTAGGATATTTCTTAAAAGCTAATTTAGTTGCACCAAGTCTTCTAGTGATTAATATCATTACGATATTAAATATTTAAATATGTTCTAACTTAATTAAAGTGTAATACAATATGCTTTTAAAAATGTAAGTTTATATATATATATATATATATATATATATATATATATATATACATATGTATATATATATATATATATACATATATATATATATATATATATATATATATATATATATATATATATATATATATATATATATATATATATATATATATATATATATATATATATATATATATATATATATATATATATATATATATATATATATATATATATATATATATATATATATATATATATATATATATATATATATATATAGAATCAGACAGCAATTAATAAATAATTATCTTCCTTTTGACATAAATGACATTTATTTTCACTTTGATAACTTTTGCTATCTATTTCAAAATATTTGGATTCATATTTAAAAATATTTTTATGCTTTCATCGTAGTAACTATATATTGTTCTCGAATTTGTTAATATTCTCTGATTATAAATATTGCTTTTAAAAATAGAGATTAAATAGGAATGATATCCAGATTATTCTTTGAATGTTCCAAATATGGAAAAAAGATTGCATAATGGAAGCTGGCACATTTCCCAAAAGATCTCATTACGATTGCCGAATATAAGTCTCTTGGTGACTTGTGATAAAAGAAATTGAAACAAAGAATTATTTATGACTTCAGACAGATAAGGAAAGGTGTGTCAAACAGTTCCATTATAAATATTTAATTTGAAAGTGTAAAATATGCTCTGCAATTTTACTCTGTTAATTCTTTTTTAGGTTTCAATGACAAATTGCAAACTTCTTCTAATCTTTTGGTCTAATTTGGACATATGATCAATCTTACATTTGGCATTTATCAAAAAATATTTGATAAAAAGTATCAACAAGTAACTGTGTGCAGAAAGATGACTTAGAAGAGAATATGATTAATGATACTTTATATAAAATTAAAAAATACATTATACTTATCTTAGGGAAGGAATATCAAGACAAATTAAATTTACTTTGAAATTCATGTTTTAATCTTAAATCAATTATTATTTACAATAACAAATTTCATTTTTAAAATAATTTTTATTGTAATATTTATTGCGCGTATATTATTTTTTTTTGTATTTGGTATTTTCTAGAGTAATGGAAAACTTATTTTTTTATCATTGTTAAAATGTCGAATTATGGATATCGTTTTTTTGGAATAAATTTTGGTGCTTTTTCAAAAGAAGGAAAACAATAGCGAATGAGAATTCCTTGAAATAGATATTATTTACTATATTTCTATTTATAAAATTAATTTTAAAATTTGAATAAAATGGGAAAGACAAATTCAAGCTGACGTTTAAAACTGCATATTTTCCATTTCAATTTAAATTTGTAATTTGTAATATCTTTTATTTCATGACTTTTACTGAATATAGATATTTAATATTAAAAAACAAATAGTTAAATATATAATTTATCATAATCGTAGTGATGATGAAAACTCAAATATTATTGTTTTCTTCTTAATTTTCATAATTATAGTTTCTTTAGAAATTTGATTATTACCTAAATTATAATTTCTTAACTAATCTTTTTAACTTTTACGTGGTTTGTGTTCTTTATACAGATTTAAGAACTCATTTCAGGCAAAAAATAGAATAGATATGTTTACAATTTTGTGTGATTAATCTTCAGATTTTGACTTAGATTATAAATGTAAAATGTTGTAATTGACTTATTTCTATGCACAGTGATAAAGCAACATCATATACCAATGTAAAACTGGCATCAATGAATTCAGTCGCACTCCTAAACATTGGTTTTAAAGGAAATAATTTTTCAGTTAGTCGAATGGATAGGTAATATATAAATTAACTCTGATATGACACACATTTTTACAATTTCACATTAAAAATTAATTGATTAGTCAACGATTTTCGACTACAGAAAAAGTGATTAATGCATTCAAAATGAATTTTTGTAGGTCTATCAACCAGAAAGGAAAAAGTGATTTGAAAATTGATTTAAACATCTTCAAAACTATATTGTTATTTATAAGAATGTTCTGGAAAGTAATAAATTCAAGTTAAATGCTTACTATTTTATCGTTATTAGGGCAGATATATAAAGAGCAATACTCGCAACTTTGAAAAATTATATGTATATAAGTTAATGACAAATCAATATGGATACAACAATTTGTAAATTTATAATACTCGATCTTTTAGAACATTTCACCAACCTAACCCTTTTCTCTGTCTATATTAGATTTTTGATAATCTTTTGCTTTCCTTACATAGTTCCATATAGCAAAAAAAAAAAAAATTTGATTTATATTTCCTTTAAAATGGCATTTTTTTTCTATTTTTATAAAAGTCACTTAAGCTATTTTTGTGGAAGTCTAAAGGCAGCAATATGAAATAATATTTTTTGCATCTTATAAAAAAATAAATTAAAGTTACATATAAATTTAAAAATTGTCAATTTTTTATTGCTTGCATTATATTAATCTAGTTATTTTTTTAATTTTGATTCATTTAAAATTACTTTATTTTCATATTTAAATTATACTTAGAATTTGTTTCCCATTAAAAAGTAACGTGTTCTTTAATGAAACGCTTTACAGTGATGCTTCGAAGCGTAAACAAAATCTGCTTCATCTTCGATTAGTTTTATGTAATTTGATATACATATTATTTAAATTTAAAATGCATATTTGTTCATATTTCTCTATCTAATTTTCCACTTGGATCTTAACTAAAAATACTAAGCAAACTGTGTCAGAAATAAGTATGCTAAATTGATTCAGATGAAAGTTAATTCAATAGCAGTACCACTTATGCGTAAAAAAATATTCAAAATTATCAAGTATAAGTTAATTATTATTTTTTCTGCATTATATAAGTCATTTCCATTCACAAGATTATTTTTTTCCGAATCTGATTTTTCACACAAAGCATACATATATTCGAAATGAGGCAAAAACATTTCCATAAATATTAAAAATGAGCTTATAGTAGGCACAAATCTTAAGGAAATGGTTTCATGAGTCATGAAATTAATTTAAAAGTCAAAATAGTAATACCATCAAAAACGTATCTTGACACAATTAATAAATATCTTTTCATCAGCAACTATTTAAGTGATTCTTTCACTTTTACTATAAAAAACCTTCTTATGATTACAAAAATATAGCTTAAGAAGCTTACTTATTATAATAGATTTTTCTTTAAGTATGAAAGTATTGGATTTTTTATTTCTTTTTCTTTTATTCATTTTCTCTATATTTTCTTTTATTTTATTTTAAAGTCATTTAAATAGAACAATTTTGCTGTAAGAACAATTGTTCTGTTTTCCGAAGCTTTGAAATCGTTACTGATATTAATTATGTTGGAAATTTTTTTGAATTTACCTATGTAGCAATTTATTATTCGAGATATGACATTTAGAGAAAAGGAAAAGATTAATTAAATGTTTAACAATAAATTTAAATGAAATGGTAGTTGCTTAAAAAATTTAATATATTATTGGAGAGAAGAGCCAGACCAAACATTGTTGATAACCATGATGTACATATTTCAGTTCTAGTTTGATTAAAATAACTTTAGGGGAGGTTTCTTGACAAATTAATTTAAGCTTTTTACTATGCAACATGTGTTAATAGCTTTATAATGGTTTTGCATAGGATAAATATATTAAATTTCGTCAACTTTAAAATATTTCTGATTTGAAAATTATCAAAGAACAAATAAAACAATGTATAACCTCAAAATTTCATTAATTTAGAAAAAATACTAAGCATAGAAATAGCATTTATTTAACTCCAGGGAAATTAAAGCAATGTTTTTATTTTAAACTGATCATTTTGTCTTCTTCGTATAACAAATAAATAAATCAATACCAAAGATTTGACATTCAAAATTAAAATAGCCATTTATCAAAATTAAAATAGCCAATACATTTATTCCATATTTATAAACTGATAAAGAAAATTCATTATTTTTATAATATAATTGCAATTCATTTCATTTTATTTCCATTTGAAATATATAAGTAAGTATAGTTGATACATACGTTTTTATTCCAGTATTTTTATACTTATTAAAAGCAAAGGGTGAGTCTAAATTGCGAAAGAGTTTTTTCAAGATATGCATAAAGTTGTGTGTGTATGTTCATGCTTTGAATAAATCCTCCCAATATTTATCTAAGAGCAATAACACCAACAATAATTAGTCAAACTGATCAGTTAGTATGGAAAAATGGAATCAATTAGTAAAAGAGATAATTTGATAATTTCTTTAATTAACTATTTTCTCTTTATCTTCTTTTGGTTCAGTAAATCACATAATTTAGGATTTTGCTTGCTTTTTTGAAAGGGATAAAAATACTCCTTATTGATAGATTTCATTACCTAATTCTGTCTTATATTTATATCTAGCAATGGGAAATAATTTTTCTTGTCGTGAATTAACTTTCCTGTAACATATATATTGGATGCCAGTCCTAATGGCAATTATGATAATTTAATTTATCGAATGTATTAGGTCAAACACGTTATTTGATTTAATTTTTGTAATTATTCTCCTATTAACTTGTATGTGAGTGGCTATTATATGTGCTTTATATATATGAAATCTCAAACCTAATCCATGTAAAGAAGTATTATAAATATATTCGTAAAATTCTATAAAAATACACTTTGTAATAACAATTCTAATAAGAATTTTTACATTATTTTTCTAATTTTTATAATCATTTAACTAATATAGTAGAAATTTGTTTCGCTTGCATTTATGTTCAAAAATTAGCAAATTTTATTTAAAAATTTATCTTTACATTATTTGTTAACATTAATGCATATCATGAAATAATACCATATTATTTTTGAATAAATAAGGATTGATGAGGAGATAATTTCTCAAAAAAAAAGGAATTTTATTCTCTCAGATATAACTTAGCACAAAATAACTGCATTTATAAAGACTTTATTTAAAAAAAAAACCAATGGCTTGTCATTATCAAGCAACAAAACAGATTTTATAAAAATTAAATATAAGTGTTATAATAAATATTAAATAACATCTAAAATATAGTTTCACAAACGGTTACAAACAATTTTACGTCTAAATAAGTATCAATAATTTAAAAAAGTATCCTAGAACCAAATAATGTGAAGAATTTATTAATTAAGTATATCTAGCTGAAAAATAATAAAAGAATAATATTAATTTCTGTATTAATTATTTAATTAAATCAAAAGCATCTACTCGACATCATTAAAAACTGTGTCAAATTTTGTTTAACATTAATTAGTAATAGCTTTCTAAGTAAATTTACACGCAAGGCGTTATCCAATCTAATACTTAAAGCATTATTTATTTTTATACATAATTTATTTTACATCTTTAAAACTTTAATACGTATATTTCTACATTTTACTTCTAAATAATAAATTTTAAACGTAAATAAGGATATAATACCTAATATTAAAGCGATCAATAATTACTCATTTCAGAGCTATAATATTGCTAATACTGGAAATGGTAAGTATTGTGTTTGGAATATATCAGAGATGTCTTCTACAAAGCGTAAATGATACTTAATTTTCTGATTTATCTTTAACAGTGACAATGTTGTGGTCAACAATATCAACTTAACAATAAACACTAAATTCACATAGCAAATCATGTTAATAAACAAGCGATACTGTATCTAATTACAATATCTGGCATGCAGTTGTTCAACTGCTTAATTTAAATATTTCTGGGTAATAAAAATGTTTGTTTTCATTCTAATTTCATTCTAATTCATTTCTAATTTCATTCTAATTCATTTCTAATTTCATTCTAATTCATTTAAGCAGTTCATCAAACATTAAAATTTTCAATGACGGTGCAAATGCTTATATATTTATACGAAAACAAAAATAACGGTAAATGAGATTGACCATATCAATCAACTAAAATTATATTAATATTTTCCGACAAATATTAAATTTATAACATTTACATAATTAAATTTACTGCTCAAAACAATTAGGGGATTTTGTGGATTAATCTTACATCTATGGAATTGTTTCGTGGATTGATACTTTATTAACAGGCTGAGGTAGATGTACAGTAATTTATTGGAACATGCTCTATTGGATTCATGTCCGAACAACACGCTGGTCATTCCATTATCATGATCTTTTCATGCAAAAAGAAATCATTCACCAAATTAGAACAAGTTGGTCTACAAATGTTGTCCATTACCATGGTGTCATCCCCATTTGCTGCTGTATGAGAGACTACAATATGCCTAAAGGTATCATCCCTGTATTGGAAATTGATCATATCTCCATTTTGAATGATATGGACAACGATTTGCCCTTCGTTTTCTATATCATTCAAGGAGATGTTGTCCATATCCATAAGGAGATGTCAGCAACGGCCATCAATCCCCCCATCGCCAAATCTAGCACTTTCATGCATTAACTCAAGATTAGATTCTAGTTCAACGATGCATTCAGATAAAAATGCGCATATTATCAAGATGAAGAGAAAAATGGGACTATAATTAATTAGAAAAAAGAATATTGCGCCATTCCTTTCTCCCCCAGTTCACATGTTCTATTTCCCACTCCCTATGGGTGGGACACTAACTTGTTGTTAACCAATGGTCGACGAGCGTACAATCCTATTGTGTGGATGTGGTTTCGGATAGTTGTGTGAAAACTGTTGTACCAGTATCCAACCGATATTATTCAAGAAGAATGACATTCATATTAATGTCATTTTTCTTGAATAATATTGGTCTCATGTTGGTACATCAGTTTTCAGAGAATGTCATTAGAGTAAATAATGGTCTTTACTGGGTATTGTTACGCTTTTAGGAACTTTGCTTTACCTTTGATTTGCATTTCAGTTCTCAAAAAAATGGTTTCAAATCCTGTAAATTACTCTTTATGGATTTGCAATAGCTTTTACTACTTCCGATTACGTTTGGTTTCCTCGCTTCTAACAAAGCCAAAAACTCTCTCCAAGGTTATGATTTCCTTAAATCGTTTCATTCGTATTCAGCAAAACAATGCAATGCTCTTACTGAATCATTCTTTTTCTTTTTGTCATAGATTAATTTGAAATCCAAATCTCATTTGCTGCCACTAAATTGTATTCGTCAACATCAAACTCAAAATTTGTGTACTTCGAAGCTAGAAAATAAATAGAATTAGTATCTATTTATTTTCTAGATCTTATTTTATGCAAAGAAAACTCTTATAGCTTCCTTTTATAACAGACTTATGAAATCCGTTAATTATTTTAAGCATTGTATATTGCCTTTTTTTAAAAAAAAAATTATAACAATGTTTGTTTGATTGGTAACAAATCCACATTATTTAGTGATACACGAAAGAAATTTGTTTATAAAACTTTTTATCACATAATAAATCAGCTTCTAAACATATCTTAATTTTTTAGTAAGAAATGTGATGTGCTAATTACCTGATCAATCTTGATTAAAGCTATATAGCTAAGGCACAAGAAGATTAATACTTAAAATATATTTGTCAACTTATATTTTATCCTACTATAAATCTTCATAGAACTCTTCTAAAATGCGTACATTCAAGCATATATAAGAATAGTGAAACAACCTTTGGGTCCACAAACTTAAAATACATTTTGTTTTTCAAAATATTCAATGCAATTTCACAGCCAATTTTTTATTTCGTTTTTAATTCATATAAGAGAGTTAATAATAAATATATGTTTGTATATTATTTAGAATCGTGTGTTTGGTATGATATTTCCACTCAACTTCAGATTAATTGCATTCTATCTTCATTCCTTAAGCTAATAAACCCATTTACCAAATATGATTTCTTAAATATCTTTATATTAAAATATTATGTTTTCTTAATTGGAATTTTTTGTATAAAAATAATTAAACAAAGATACATAAACCCGTTAACTAACCACAACTAGTGTGGTTATAGGAATATACTTTTATCATAGAAAAAGCTTAATACTAAAGCTTACATATAATAGCATAAATATGTACATATTTAACACAATAATAACTCTTAAATATAAGCTGAATTCTAAACGTTAGTAAAGAACAGTTTTAATTTACAAAGAATATGAAAAAGTACGTAACAAAAAATGCTAAATATTTGTCATATTAAGTAGGAAATTGGCATATGTATCAAACAATATTACTTTAAGCAATTCAAATCTGGGAAATATTTTATGTTTCATTTGTATTTTAAATAGTAAAAACATTTGTAAATATAAAATTAGTCTTCTTTCAACTAAATAAAATAAAATAACTATTGATAGTTTATTTAAAGCTTTAAGAATAGTATTCATTTAGAAAAAGGTTGAGCATAACAAGGAAGATAAAAAAAATATATATATAAATACATTACTCACACACATTTGTAATTATATTTAGAAATAATTTGCACATTACACTTTAATCAATATATTTTATTTGAAATTTAAAAATACAATATTGTCAGAGATAGATATGCTTATATATATATATTTTTTTTTAAGTTAAAGAATATCTAGCGAAATTGATTTTACTTTATTCATTAATTTACTATCATTTTCTTCACCATTCAATCAAACATCAGCCAAAGAAACTAATATTTATAACACAAGCTCCTTAACATAGAATTCAGTTCCGAAATCCTAATAACAACAGTATTCCACAGTTCCATGGAACTGGGATTCGGTCTGATCTGTGCTATATTGCTATTCCACGTGACTCCACATTTCAGATTAACGACGGAGCATTCCTGACGCTCCTGATAACTGACCGAATGAAATTCCTCGAATCGCGAAATCATTGGAAGAGAGTGGACGAATCCTCCAATCTGAACAAACATTTAAGCATCCTAGATAAACACTTGCTTCGCTTTTGAAGTTTGCTAAGCGAGGTAGATATTGTCAGTTCCATTCGAGAAGATAAGTGGACTATGAGTGGCATTAATGTTTCATCTACTTGCAGATCGGACCATAGGATAAAACAACGGTGAGCAAATATTCGTCAAAAGGGAATGGATTTTATTACAATTGATGTGTTTGACCTAAGAACGCAACTTAGAATACTGCAATGGGATCATATTTTATTAAAACTCGTTCGTGATATGCTGATATTTATACAATATACGAATCAAAATTAAAATTTTTAATATAACAATAGCATATAATGATTTATTCCAAATACTCCTGTGTAAAATACAACATTGCGTGCTCATCTTATAGTCAAGAACATTTTGCAGTGTCACAAAGAGGAGAAATAATCGGCTTTCAATATAAATCTGCATACATATTGCAGTCGAATAATCTGCAATTGTGTATTCTGGGTTAAAACATATTCATCTAAACCCTATATAGCTAAGATTTGCTCGTTAGAGATTTGTAATTATTCAAAATAGCCTCAATTTAGTATTTGCTTATATATAAATCAGATAAGAAAATAGTAGATCCTTCAAAATTTACGCTTGTTAACCAAAATAATCTTCTGAATTTTACACAATTGAAGATATCTCTATTCAAATTATTATAAAAACTCTAAATAATGACATTATATTTTCCTGATATTAAGTAAATTATAAAAAAAAAATACACACACACAAAATAAATAATGTTCCCTATCTGATGGTACATATTTTCATGAATTTCCTCTCTGTGGAAAGTTATGTGTAGACCTCATATAGACAGAATGTATGCATATCATATTTTATGGAATCGCTTCTGTAAAAAATTATAAAAATTAAAATTATAGCTCTTATGTAGTTTAGGCAACTATAAAAATTCTTTCTTCATTATTTATTAAGAAAATTTACATGGAGTGTAATAGTTATTATTCTATATGAATAGTGCAAAATAATATTGCTTCGGGTCATGTAAGAAAATTTTAACGCTTTAAAAAGAGGGACTCTAAATCAAAATAGAATCAATATTATTAACTTTTTAATAAGTGGAAATATTAACTTTTAATTAAGGAAAATATTAACTTTTTAATAAGTGGAAAATTAACAGCCATGCCTATTTTAATGTGTTAAGAATAATAAATTTAACTTAAATTTACATCTAAAAAACTGAAATAGTTGCTGCAGAAGAGGAAGTAAAAATAATTTTATTGAAGAAAAATAAAATATTCATGTGATTATTTTAATTTTTACAAAGGATTATTATTCAGATTATTTTACTTTTTATTCACATCATTTTGGACAGTCTAAAATACCAGTGTAAGAAAGTAATAAAAATAGCATCTTATCTATTCAAATTGGGTACGAATGCCAAGTTTCTTAATGTACCCAATGAATAATACCAATTTAAAATTAAAATTATATTATTTTTGATTATACTTTGTTAAGATATCCTGTATCTAAATATGAAAAAGTAAAGAGCGCTATTGATTGCAGAGCAAGATGCAATATAAATTATTAGTATATTTTCTGCTTTCCTTGAACTATCAAATTGTGATTAGTAGTGATATAAGAATACATGTGAAGTTATTTCAAATACATTTTTCTCTTCATATCAAAGCATTCTTGAGATTCTACAAACTGAATTGGAACTTTTTAAGCTGCATTTCCCTGAAAACACTTTTCATCTAATCTTGATTATGGATAGGGAGGTACATTGTTCGAATTCCGGTTTGGGCATGGATGTACTTTCTCTCTCTCTATCCTGTCTTTGTCCTTCCCTTGTGTGTGAATGAGGTGTGAATGGTTGCCTACCCTATAAACGGTTCCCTATGTCATGTGTATGTACTGAAGAAGTCGGACTCCACACCAAATACGGTTCAGTTAGAAAAGTGTAGCAGAGCACCCCAATTTGCCAGTCTAGTTGGCACACAGAACAATAACATCTAATCTTGATGTTTGATAATCATTTTTGCTAAACATAATTTATTAAGGCTATGTATCAATATATACGTGGTCCTACATACGCAATAATCAACTTTATACACTTGCAAACACACACACACAATATATATATATATATATATAATCAAAAACCATATCTCCTATTAGTTAATAGAAATAGAAATTTGGAATTTGGAAATGTTTCTGAAATTGAAAACGAATTTAATTCGGATTAAGATTAGAAATAGTTTCAATTTATGCTATATTATTTTATTAAATTTACTTTGAAGGAATTAAATTTTTCTTTAAAAATTTAATTCCTTTAAAGTAAATTTAATAAAATAAACATTAATATTTTAAACATAATTTTAATTTTAACATATAATTTTAAACATTAATAACATTTATTTCCCCTTAAACATAAAAGCCGTTTTCATTAATAAGGCTGCTGAATTCATAAATTTAGATTCCTTTCCTCGATTGCAATGCGCGCGAGTATAGATAATGATTTATCTAATCTTAAGATATCTTAGAAATGGCACCACACATTACGTCACTCTCTGATTCCTTGATCGCTGTGTTTCTCATGATCGGATGTCCTAGCAACCTCTTTGAATTAAGTTATAGATAGTCAGATTAAATGGATTAAATCAGTGAATTAAAATGCTTGTGATTTTCAATAATATAATTAATTTGCTATATTTCACTGTAAATTTTGATGGTGCCATTCCAGAATGTTACAGATAAAGAGACTTTAAGAGCTCCACCAAATCAATATTAGGCTAAGATTTAAAACTGTTCATTGTACTCTAGAATCCATTATAGGATTATAATGAAAATGTAAGATCTATTCTGAAAATATAGATATATATATTTATACTCTCAAGTTTTCAATAGTTATTTAGTTTTGCTTTTTAAATGAATTATACATGTATTATGCTGTGATTTAAGCTAGTAAAATAATGGTTAAAATCAAAAACGCATGTTCTAATTAAAAATATTGATGTCTTCATAACATAAAAATAAAGTATATGAAAAGTAAAGTAAAGTGCAAAGTAGATGATATTGATTTTTTGTAAAAAAATAATTTTTATCATCTAAAATACATAATAGAGAAATTATTTTACATAATTCAATATATCTTTTAGAAATAAGAAATTTTGAAATCCTAATAATGCACATTATTGCATAATATAATCGTTCAATGAGCTGTAGTCGAATATCTGTGTGATCTAAAAGCGAAAGAAAAACAAAATTAAATTAAAAAAACTTAGTTTAATTTATATAGTTGATGTTACTTTAGCAAAATAAATTATTTTTTTATTATTAAGGAGTGATTCAAATTAATAATAGTTTTTTGAAAAATATCTTATTAATGTAGCTACAATATATCAGTAAAGTTATTATTTTAAAGCATCCAATATTCTGTTATACTTTTTTATGTAATAATGAATGTATAATGGTAATATTTACTAACAGTTTGATTAATTTATACAGGAATTTATCCAAAAAAACGTTCTGGATCCAAGGAATATATTGCGTTAGTTTTATATAAGGAAAAAATATAATAAGATTTCTAGAAAACATTTTTCTGCCTATGATTTGTATTTTCCCGTAATGAGCATATTATGAGCCATATTATAAAAAAGAAATTATTTATAATTAATATGAAAGCAATTTTGAAATATATCAAATAAAAACTGGACATAATTTATTCCTGTAGTTAGTTTTAATATAACATTCAGAATT
Organism: Latrodectus elegans; assembly: GCA_030067965.1. Lineage (NCBI taxonomy): Eukaryota > Metazoa > Arthropoda > Arachnida > Araneae > Theridiidae > Latrodectus > Latrodectus elegans. The sequence goes on along the minus strand of CM057813.1, from coordinate 41,925,218 downwards.
TTAATTTGAAAAAATATCGCATTTCTATAACACAAAACCCAACATGTAAAAATCAGTATTATAGAATTTCTACATTTTTAGATCATTTTCAAGACTTTCCTTAATGTATTTTGGGTAAAAATATACACACAAATTTATCAAATAGAATTAATTAGAAATCGATTATTTTTAATATTAAAAAAAATTTTAAGTGCTTCAATTTCTTAGGGTAAAAAATTTTAAAAAAAATTGAATAGATGACATAGGATGAATGTGATGGCATTTACCGGTTTTATATAATGTTCCAAAGTATTCTTACCATAATTCAATTTTAAGAATTTATAATCTGTTACAGTTACAGACTGCTTAAATGCATCCATTTACCATCTCAATAAGAGGCAGATACTTCAAACATTCACAAATACAATAAAATTACAAACCAAAATATCAACATTACACTGTTTCAGGATATTGATTAACCTCTATATCATTATCGATATAATTATGTTGTGTAATCAATAACTCTTAATCAATAATTTTTACAACATCACATGATATTCTGCCAACAAAATGTATCATATTAACAAAAATGATACGCTTGGAAAGTGCATGAAAACAACGCGTATATTTCAGTAAAGGAAAAAATGTTGAATTAACTAATTTCATTAAAATATTGATTGTACTTGCTTTTTCGACATTCAAGTTAAATTTAAGTAAGTGCAGAAGAAAAGAACTGTCAGAAACAGTTTTAGAATCAAATCATACAGGCATATAACTCTTGGAAAATATTTTAGGGTTTTAAAATAACTGAAATGTTTAAATTTAATGTATGTACTTTTCAACAAAAAGTAAGTTCTTGATCTACAAGATCTATAAAAAAGTTAGTATAATAGTATCTATTATGGATCTGCAAGATTTAATAAAAAGATAGTATAATAATATGCTAAAATATTTGCGTTTTTCTAAGACAAACCTTTTTCTATTTGTGAATTTTTGGAAGTTATAATGAATTTCCTGAACAAAATCATATCTACAATTTAAAGTAAATTTGTATTTATATGTCAAACTCACCAAAAAGTAATTTAGTGAAATCATATAAATAAAATTTGAAAAACACAATGTAACAGATTTCTATTGTTATTTAGCATTTATAAATTTTAGCATTAATTAATTTCTATGTATTAATGTAATTTTACGGATAGAGGGAGTTCTAATCCAATAATGTAACCATAATATATTATTCTTGAGTCATAAAATCAATGATAATAACGGCACTTACAGTTAATCGAACTGGCTGTCGAATAATTAGCGCCCATATTTTTAGTTCAACAGCTTTTGCTTTCGAATCTTACCTGGGACGTGGATATTTGCAGTAGTTTGGAATCCACTTTAATCTGAAAGTGCTGATCTAACTATCCCTTATGTGCAAACAATTACCGTTAAGCGATAAACAAACCAAAAGAATCTTGCTGATAAAACTACTATAAACGAATATAAAACTAGATATACGAAAGTAAAAAATTATACGAAATATTTTAACAAGTTCCTTGATACAATAATATTTTACTTCAATCAAAGTATAAAATATATTAGCAATTTCAATTCCATGGATGCAAATACTGGAAGAAAGAAGACTAATTCATCTTGAAAAGTAAGTAAGTAAAAATCACCAGAAGAAGCTTGTAGGAAAAGTCTTATTATTCTTAAAATTCTAATTATCCCAACTAAATTTGTACTTTTAAGAATGTTCAGTATTTCTTCAACTAAATCGATTCAAATAATACTTTTTAAAATGGTGACATTTCATAAGTTTTTAATAATTTTTTCCTTTGAAAGAATAAAAGTTTTAATTTTAAAAACCTGAAGTATTTATATTTTAAATGAAATTATGATTTTTTTTTTCGTTTTAATATCTTTTCACTAGAGTTTTAATGATTTAAAAATTAGGTAACAAAATTCCTATATATATATGTGAGATATTTATAATTTTTTTTAATATTGTATCATTCCAATATAAGTAAGACCAATATTCAATATAAGGAACACAAGACTGGAGAAAAAATTGAATATATTACTACATGCAAATTATATAATAGAATAAATTTTCGTCTATCGAATGGCCATTTAAATGCATTGTAGGAAACTGATTTTACCAAAAACAGAAATCCTGCAAAATATTTTGTTCAAAATTCCAAAAAAATCAAATCACCGAAATATATCTAGCAAGAAATCTTTTGCGGGGCGTTTTCAAAATATCTTTTACAGGTAACACATTTTCTTTTGAAAATACAAATTGAATTTGCGATGCGAAGACTAACAGAAACATTTCTGAATATGAAATTGGTTTTGAATCCATGCATGCAATTGTCTTAACATCCACATTTGAGATAAATTGCATCAATATTTGAAACCATATTTTCTAAAACAATTTGATTTCTTTTCAATTCTATTTCAAATCTGAGATGAGAAATATTACACATTTGATCAAGATCAGTGTTAAGTAAGCAATATTGATCGGCTTCAAGCAATTTTTGCATTCAAAGCTTTTCTTTTTGAGGAACTTTTTACATTTTATAAATAATAATAAAGTAAGTAAACAAAAATGGCCAAAATATAATATAAATTCAATAGTAGGGAAAACAAAGTAGATATTTTTAAAAAGGTTGGCTGATAAAAGCCTGTTTCACCTCCATAATTTTGAATGTTGGATTATTATGTTTGTATAAAAAATGACAAGATAAGGCTCAGTGGCTGTCTTCAAGGTTTAACTTATAATACGAAAAAGTAATATTGCAGTATATTGATTTCCGAAGATAAAGGTAGATCACAAATATAGCCATAATTTCATCTAAAGTACACAAGTCTTTGTAAAATATTAATATGATGTTAAGTAAGCAATCTTCAAGAAGTTGCAATATAAAATCAATGGCATTGCAATCGGAATAAATGACAAAAAACAAAAAACCACATATTTCCTAAGACGACATTAATCTTTGCTGAGAGACCAGGATGGAAAAAAATTGGAATAACCAAGTAATGAAAATGGCCATCGGTTATGATTTACTTGAGGCCTGCTATATAGAGGTATTGAAAGATTAGAAACTAGACAAAGTCACATAGAAATAGACAAATTACGAAATGTGAATATATCATAGACTCGTAGACGTTGGCAAGAATTTCTAATTGCGGATTTGGCAGACATGAGGTATAACGAAGGACGACTATACTTTACAATGTGGGGTAATGATCAATATTTGCAGTTATGTGGATGCAAGCATAGACCTACAGTTCTAACTGAATGCAGATTTTCCTTAGCTGCATGAACCAGAAAATTGTTGTTAATGTAAATCGGTCAAAAAGATTTCTTGTGGGAAAAATATACGTGAAACATCCAGGTCTTTACCTTGCACTCATTTAACTCAACTTCAACAAGCATTTTCCTTGACCATTTTGTCTATAAAAAAATGTAATTTTATGTAGAAGTTCCACTTAACACTCTAAAGTTGTAGTAAACATTCTTTAATTTGAAAGAATGTACTATATACGTATTGTTGAGCATTATTCCGAAAAACATTTGAAAAGTTCAAAGAAAAAAGACAGTATAAGAACCTCCATTTACATATAATGAAATACTAATGTATTTGCTTGCATTGAATGTCTTCAAGAAACCTTCAGTTATATAGAATGAAATTGAAAAATTTATTTTTAAAACTAATAAGATGACTCTTAGGATTATTTATGCTGTTGAACTTTAAATTAATAATTATGGATTTATAGCAATCGAGGGTATAGAAAAATAAATTGAAATTTATGAAGATTCTTAAAAATAAGTGTTTTACAACGTCTTTAGGTATTTTTAAAATCACATTTTTTCCACAGAAAATTTCAGTATTATGCTAAATAGGAATTCTTCCTGGGATTTAATTAATATAAAAAGATATATAAGTTCCAATAAATACAGGAAAATTAAGCAAAACTCATGAAGATGCTCTACAAATCATGAATTGCTTCTTCAGTTTTAATTATTAAAGATAATCACATGATTTTCAGTTGATATTGGAAACTTAATTGAGACACATGAATATCCATTGCAAGAAGATTTTTCTAACCTTTCTCGGTATCCTAACGTTTCAAGTATTTTAACCCAAAAAGGCATGATTATGTTTATTAATGAATAACTAAGCATTTAAGTACATAAAATTTAAGGTAAGCAAGAAAGTTCTTGTCATCTTTTGGGTTGTCATTACATGAAGTTAGAAGAAATGTGCAAATTATTGTTTATCGTGGTTGAGCCACAAGTCAGTCGAGAGTAGGAATATCAGTCGTTATAAAAGCAGGCTCACCGCATTCATTCATTAATTTTGTAACTCCTACAATAACGAAGAGTAATGGACATGTCGAAGGAATTCTTTTGGAGTTGTTTGCTTTCCAATTTCAAAGAAATATTATCAGTTGTTGCATCCAATTGCCGAAAATATCAAGCATTTGGGGTTAGGTCTATGAATGAACGTATGGCAAAGCATTGCTTTTTCAAATTCAGGCTGGGAGATTTTTCTCTCTGTGATGACATTGGTGTCTGGTGCACTAGTCTCGTCAAGAGATTAACAATAACGCACAACCAAACGGTCACTGCTGACCTGTAACTGGAAGTGTGCAACAGGCACTGCAGACTGATTAATTGCAAGAGTGTACTATTCTTCACCGATAACGCGAAGCCATATGTCACGCGGATGATCAGGAGTACCATACAGTGTTGGTACTCCACATACCAGGTTGGGAGACTTTGTGCCATCCTTCTGATTCATCTAACCTAGCACTATTAGGTTATCAACTTTTCCATTCCCTGGGCAAGCAACTTGAGAAAAAATTCTTCATTAAGTAGATACGTGTAGCAGACTTGTGCTAAGTACTCACGGATTTCTTTGCATTCAACTACTTCTAGTTTTATTGCAAGGGGATTGCACAACTAGAGACAGGTTGGCAGAAAGTGCTGGATGCCAATGCTGATTACTTCGATGTACTAACAATAGGCTATACTTTCTGTAGGTGATGCTTTTTTGGGGGGTCACTAAAAATAAAAAGAACTTTTTGTTTACTAAGTATTATAGTAAGCGACTGAAAAAAGTGGGAAATAGGTATATAATCATGATTTATCACTATTAACTTACCATTTAATTAAGCTTTGAATTAAATAACTTTCAAAAGAATTTTCCAATTATTGAATTTTTCAACTTAGAGTATCTTTTTTCACAATTTGCTAATCTCGAATTAGAAATAGTCAAAGCATAGGATTTATACTCAAAATAATAGGAAAGTAAATATTATTTACTCAATGAAACTGAAGAAAATAAGTTAAATTTACATAAATATAATTTGAATTTTTGAAAGAAAAATATTAATTTTGTAATTGACGGCATATTGATTTGTAATTTCATTACTTGTTTTATTAAAATTTATCTTTTAGGTGTGATTTATGATGTTAAAGTGTGGTTTGATAATTTTGCAAAATATTTCATATGGGATGTGATATCTTATTTTATCTGTACTCTCTGATATGTACTATAGGAAAGGTAACAATCAATATCTTGTTAAATATTTTTCATTTTTGAATTGCTATCTTAAAATTCTGGAGAGAAAACGTTCTTCAGTGACTATATGTTTGAGTACATTCTGAACACACTTTATCGGCTTAAATCAATAGAGCGTACTGGGCACTCACTATGGAGTTATTTAAACTACAATCATGTACTTTGCAGCAAAGAACTGAAAAGATCTGTTATTTTCTTGCAATAAAGGAAAGAACATTGCTGGGCATAGTATGTGATTATTAGTTAATACATTCTCAGTATGTTTTGTGTACTGAATTTAGTTCCCGAAGAACACACTGTTCCTAAATTCACTTATTTGACTTAAACCCCTAATTATTTGTAAAATGGTCTTTCTTGAATAAATTTGGAATTACTAGAAATACCTCTTTCTCTGTACGACAAAAAGAACCTCATATCCCACAAGTAACTGAATCAGAACTCATCAGGAAATAAATTTTTATCTCAATCACTCTGAATTTAATCCTCATATTCAATTGTTGTACTCTTTCATTTTGATGATGCTCCCAAATCATGGGTACAATTAAATTGTCGTTTTATAAGCATAGAGAAAGAGAAAGAGAGAGACTCTAATGGAAGCATCTTTGGATTCTTGCGTTCTAAATACTACGTCTCAATACCAAAATAGAGTTTTTTTTTATCTGAATAAAGTTGTCTGCTCTAACTTGAAAAAACTATTAAGAATATAGCTTTATCATCACTCTATTGCAAAAATACGTATATAATTTTTACCTGTTTGTTTTGAAATCAAATCCAAAGATTTGAAAGAAAACTTCTGGTCATTTAATATCATCCATTAGAATTCTTTGTATCGTAACTGACTCAGTTATCCGGTAATAATTTTTCCAGAAATTGGGCAAATTAATAATTAAGTGGTTGTTTCTTTCATTACAGTTTAGATCCTGAGTACACCACTTTATGAATCTTTTTGTCTTAAAGTATCCATGACGTGAGATAACACTCCATCCATGACACATCATATTGAGACAGTATATCTGATTGACAAAGAATATGCTGCTTGCCTTCAAATCACATTCTTCGAGAGGGAGCAAATTTTCAAAAATCGAATGTCTGAGAATATTGTCTGGATATATTCTGTTATTAAAAAGATATCTTATATAAGAAGCAAACTATCGGTATGAAAAGTCGTTTTTAATTGTTTTAAGCCATTAACACATGGACAATAGAACAGCAGAAAAAGCAAAATGAAAAAGACATGGCAAAATATCCACTTTATGACTAGATTAAATCGGCAAGGATTATTTATTTTTAATTATTTCCTAAATTAATTGAATTTTAAATTAATAATTCCAATATTTGTAAACAAAACTCTTCTGAATCTTAAGACTATTGCCTACCTTACACTAACATAATTTTTTTTTGTTTTGTTTATTTTGTGCAATGATTTTACAATGTACATGAAACATTATGAAATACTTTTCCTTTGAATAATTTCAATTGAAAGATGGATCACTAATACTGTTTCCAAAACTTTGATTTTAATAAATACATACCTAATTTCATATAAGAAATTTGCATTTATGTATGTAAAATAAAATAGCTAAAATTTGGAAAATTAAATACTAAAAATATTTTTTATTTTCATTTAATTGAAATTTTTTTAATTTTTTCTATAATCAATTTAATACTATAATAAAGAAAATTAGTATATAAAAACTTTTCAGTAAAATTCTCTTTACAAAACATCACTACATTTTATTTTTTCTGTCACCAATTTTTCGTAAGAAATAAGCAAAAAAACTTTCAATGTTCTGACAAACAATATCTAATTTTTTTTCTATTAAATAACTTAAACAAAGATTTCTGAAATCTTAATATTTCAAATTCAGTTATTTCATAATATTTTTATTTTTTGTCTCATTTTTAAACTATCTTTTCATAAAAATTGATGATGAAGAATATATCTAAAATAGAGGCTAATTGGATAACTTTACATTTGAATCAACAAAAATATACTCTTAGAAGTTATTTTTAATCTTTTCTATATATATATATATATATATATAGTGATAAAAATTTATACATTTCAATGATGAGTTATGATATTACAATTAGGTAAAGTTAATTTAAGCATTTAAGGAATTATATCTGAAATTCAATATATTTGCTTAGAAATATCATTTTCTGCTCCTAAAAATCAATGGTCTGTTGCATTTCAAGTTTCAATTAAAACTATAAGTTTAAAATATTTATTTTTCAATATGATTGACATAAAATTTGCATGAAGGACATCAAAACATGAAGTATAATCTTCAACAGTAATGGGTGCTTTGCCAGATTGACTTTCAATTTGAGAGAGAGAGAGAGTCAAACAAAACCAGCATTGAGTTTTTGGTGAGAGTTTTAGAATTTTAGAAAACCAATTCACACCTAGCAAATTTTAGGAATTATTACACCCAGAAGTGCTTTCTTCTTCATTATTCAACGTGTCCTAGTGATTATATCCTTCGATGATCGAGCAGAAAATAGTATGGTGGTCTTATTTTTACGCCTTTGTTGACAACGTCCCAATTTCTAAAGCTTCAGCATTTTGTACTCTCACTACGGAAATAACCAATTACCACAACAATCCCGAACCTAGATGTCGTCGGTCTTTAATTTGCATACAATGAGAAAATCGACATACCCGGAATCGGAAGCTTTTTGGCTGTTACCCATTATGCATACGTAAACTTCTTTTGTATTTTAATTTTCAGTTGGGATTATTTATTAAAAATATATAACATTAATTATGCATTTTTAATAATAGATGTAGTTACAATTAACTATAGATATAAATATGATTAATTTCGTATACTGGCATTCCATATGTTTAAAGAAAGCCTTACCCTGAAATGCTTCATGTGGCTACTCAAAAAACTAAATATATTTTCTCATATTGATGGCCCCTTTTTCACTGATTTATGTTATCAAATACACGCTTCAAACACCGGCTAATACATTATATCGAACTCAACATAGTTTGAAGAATGCGAAATAAGACAAACACGGGAAGATTCCGATATTTCCTTACATTTTTCTTTTTTGTCCTTTCAATAGAAGGAATCAAAAAGGGAAGAATGAGAAATAAGGGGAAAAATTTGAACATTTTCAAGAGAGGAATGTCAATTTAGATTCAATATGCTGGAAGGGTTCTTATCGGAACGGAACAGGCATAACCGTTGCCGCTTTAGGTGCACTGTCACGTCGGAAAATAGCAGAATGGAAGAGAAGGGGGTTACGCTGAAGAATGCCTGACGCGATATTGCCATATTGTCAAGGTCCTGACTGATGTTTATTGAAATCTATGTCTCCAACAAAGCGAACATCGTGCCAAACCTTTAGAGGGAGAAAAAGTGTTTTTTTCATTATTTTATTTCAGTAGTTGTGACTTTAAAGCTTTTAGTTTGAAATATTTGGCTAAAAATATTTTACTTTCATATACACGTTGAGAGATTTCCTATCAAAAATCTTTCGCTTCTAATTTTAATAATTCTATAACAAACACATTGAAAATTGGATTGTATTCGTCATCGGAATAAATATATATACATATATAATTTAGTCATAATAAATATCTATACATAATTTAGCAAGATTCAAATTTATTGCGTTAAAATGTAATAAGGTGATTGCGTATAATTTTCCCGTTAAGTGATCCTATTTTAAATAACTTGCAATTTGTATAAGCTCATTTTTTATATTTCATCATTCATATTAGACTTGCCATTTTATTTTGAATGTTAATAAATGTTAATTATTTGTACTGGTAAGAAATCCTTCGATTTAATATAAAACTACTGTAAATAAAAATATGCTTCATGAAAACTCTATTAGATCCAAAAATGAATAGTTTATTTCAATAAATATTAATATAAGCGAAATATAATAATCTACTTTTATTTATTTTTCTTAAATATTTAAATATTATACCATAAGCTTCCTAAACTATTGAACAAAAATTTATGATGTTTCAATAAGCAAAAATATTAATGTTGAAATTCAATACGCATAAATTATTTTAGACAAACATGATTGACACTAGAATTTATTTGAACTAAAACAAATGTAATGAATTATTCTTTTATAATCATTAAAATTTTAAAAATATGTATTACATAGATCTATGCACTTTTCAAATATTTTGATTGCACTTTTCAATGTACATTTATCCACGATTTTTCAAATGTTTGTAAAAATAATAAGAATTTAAATTATTATGTAAGAGTTAAGTTATTTTGAAATATTTGTAAAAATAATAAGGATGAAATTGACTTACTTTGAAATTAAAATTATAAATTTCACAAATAGAAAACTAAAAGCTATTGAAGTATCTTTGTGTGTGTGTGTTTTCGATATTAAATGAACTGCTAGATTTATTCTTCTATATCATTCGTATTTTAAATATTAAAATTTGTTAACTGAACTTAATATATAATAGAAATATAAAACTATTTCAGTTGATAGGATTAGGAAAATTTGTAATAATTTGAAGTTACCTATTTTCTTTATTAATAAATTAATACGTTATATGTAAGTATATCCTTCATTAATATTGTAGCATAAATAGTGTACTATAATAAAATTTATATTTAATTTCAAGGAATACAACTCTTATAAAATTTGATAAATGGTTGTCTTTAGTTTAACTTTGTGCTTCGGTAAAACCATATTCGTATTTACATATCATATCCAAAAGTGAATTCTTTCCTTTCTTCAAATTACAATTTCTTCTTTACACTTAGATTAAAATTGAAAATGTTCTGGGAAACTAAAAGCAAATAAATACAGATTTTATATTTTGGTGGATAATAAAAAATATCTTAATATAAGGTACTTTGATTATTGTTTTTAGTATACCCGTAAAACGTTGAGATAAAAAACATTGATTTCCATGTGTATTACTTTTTGAAATATAAGCAATTACTAAATCTCAAACTTTAAAACCTATGAATAATATTAAAACTTTACAAATGAAAAGAAAATAAGCATTGTATAATCTGATGGAATGGATAGGCTTACGAATATATCTTAAAGTTAATAACTGTAAATCAGTTCGATATTCCTACTTAGTAATTTTTATCTTAAATGTAAATAAATATGAGCAAAAATATTCTTCATATACTTTAGAGTTTTTTGTTATTTTCTTAAGCTATAAAATTGAATATTAGCACAAGTTAAATATTGATAAGTTAATATATACGTATCATTACTTGGGAATAAATACTTGTATACTTATGACTAAGTTAGTATATACTTATCTGCAAAAATGAAGAAATTTTAATAAATATATGATATTTGATTAGTTGCATTATATGTATAATTTCTTCATATAAAAGTATAATAAAAATTTGTAATTATTAATAATATTTTTAAATTGTAAAGAATATGTATGAGTAAATATATAGCAAAATAATCGTTAAGAAATTTACAAAGATTGTGCCTTATTTCATTAGGTACAAAATCCATGTACTTAAATAAGTATATAATGAGAAAGAAACATGTCTTCTTTACTTAATTCATTTTCAGAAATTGCAATTTTCAATCAATTAATTTCAATAATAAGTACTATAGGGCTTATTCAATAATAAATATTATAATTGAAAAAATCATCCAAAATGAAGTGATTAATCTTATTTTTAATCATTAAATATATTTAGTATGCCTTTTTCAGATTCTTGATAGTACAAATAATAGTAATTCCTCATTTAAAAATTTAGTAAAAATCATTTTGGATTAGGAGAAAATATTAAACTATAAATTAAGAAGTATTTTTTTTATTTTTCCTTTTTCTCATTAATTATTTGATTCATTACGTGATTTAAACATATTAACAAAATTTTTGTGTTATATTTCATTACAGAAAAATATCAAAATTAATTTCGTGAAAATATTGCACAACTAACATGAAAATTTATTGGCTATCACATAATTTAATATAAGTAATCTTACAAAACAACAAATTAATTTTGATGATTTTAATTAAATTATTTTAAAATACTGTGTATTATGTAATGAAAACTTAATTCTAATATATATACATATATATATATATATATATATATATATATATATATATATATATATATATATATATATACATATATATATATATATATTCTTAGCATAAATTTTAATGTTATTAGGAATTTACTTTCTTAAATATATGTCTCCATAATATTTTCCTAAAAAAAATTATACGTGAACTATGGTAACTTGAAACATTGTTTTTCTATCTTTTATTCATTTAATAGAGGCTGCAGCTGCAATAAGAAACAAAATTATGTAGTTTTCCAAAATATTCATTTAAAATAAAATTGTGTCACTTGAGATCTGATAATCACACGTCAGAATTCCAGTTTGGCCTCTCTTTTTTTCATTGGTAACCTGAAACCATCAGATTTTCTAAAAGTATACATGTTTCCAAGGATGCTCGATAAAAAAAATGAGGTAATTTGATACTATAAGGTGTGTCACAATTTTTTGGAATATCAGGAAAAAAATCTTAAAACTCCACACGTTGAAGTCTTTTGATAAAAAGTACCAACAAAAAAGCAAAAATTTGTTCATGATTTTCTACTGCCTTTAGAAATAAAAAATTATCTAATAGTGTTTCCTTTCCTTTTATATGACAATCTACCTTTTTCTCAAACATAATAATTAACCTGATATTAAATATGATACTTTTTTTATTAATATATTCAAAATTTATTTTGTTAAAAAAGTGGTTTTGTAATTAAAGTAACTTAAAATATATTAAGAAAATCTTAATAACTTCTCTTTACATATGCTTATTTTTTTAAAAAATATTAATGTAATTTAATTAAAAATTTTCATATGATTTTACAAACATTAGAAGTAAATATTAAAAAAATTCAATCAATTGAAATTTATTAAACCTATATTATATCACTATTTGTAGCTTATGATATACTTTCCTAAAATCTCACAAATAAGTTTGATAGTGTTTTCTCTTTTAAAATATTTAATATGCAAATAGAAATGTTTACAACAATTTTGAACATTCAATTTTTAACTAATTCAGTACCCTTTTTAATGAAAAATTAGTATATTGATTGTCGTAGTGTAAAACGACATAACCAAACCCTGGGAAAAGGGATATGTATATTTTTATTGCACTTTAAATTTAAGAGTTTCCTCTTTTCCTTTCAAACTAAGTTGTAATAGTATAAAGGAAAGGATGCAATAAAAATTGGCACAAGGAGCTAAGTGCAATAAAGGAATAAATTCTTCCTTTCGGAAGGGATGGATGATCGTGAGAAAATGGCAAGGGAAGTTTATGTTTTATGATATGTTTTGTTTGTAAATCTGACCAGTCGGGATTAAGGGGGAGAGATTTCTGATCTATCCCATAGGAGTGTAGGACGTTATATGGAACTTTGGAAAACCAATGGTGCAAAGAGGAGGAGCTAAGATGAGAATTTAAAAACTGCATCTAAGAATGGAAGACAGGCAGACACAGAGACAGAAAAAGTCCTCACACACAGGAGTCCTGAGATGAACAAGGCAGAGAAGCCCCTGAGATGCCCGACAAAGAACGATGAGCAGTAAACGGAGTATGATTGCACTGGCCTAGGGAAGTCCTACCTCGACTGTCCTGAATGGGAATGCTGATGTCCGACCAATAGATGAAGAAGAGGTGACAAAGTCTGAAAAGAGGTATACTGAATAGAAAGTCAAGTAAGATGCAGAGATTTCAGCGAATGGAAATGCAAAGCGGAGATGCTGAGTAGAGGATGGGAAGTGGATGAAAAAAGAGAATCATCGACACCGGAGAGCGGCGAAGTCTCAGACACCACAATACTACTTCTAAAAGGGGTGAGTCTGATCTCTCGTTCCATTTCCCTCTGGTCATTATGGTTATTTGGTAAATATCATAAAAATAATAATGTTAGAATCCTCTCAAATATTTAATCAAGAATGTTTTAATTATAAATGTAAATACCTTTGTAATGAATTTGCTAAAATAAATTATTAAGTTTTATTGTATTTTGTTTTGAATTGATCTCTGTCATTCAATTATTTAAATAACGAATCTGGGTTTTCCTCGGAGTTTTATAAAATTGCCGAGGTCACCACAACATATTTTGGTGCCGTGACCACTTTTCTCAGGCAAATATTATTTTTGTTTTGATTTTGACACATAGTTGGTGCTGTGTCCATTTTTCTCAGGGAAAAATTATATTTACTTTGAGTTTTGGCACATATTTTGGTGCCGTGACTATTTTTCTCAGACAAAAAGCACTTAATTTCGTGATGAGTCCATTTTTCTCTGGCAAAAATTATATTTTCTTTGAATTTTGGCACATAATTTGGTGCCATGACAATTTTTGCAGTCAAAGAGCACATATTTTGGTGCAGTGAGTTATATTGATCATGAATGTATAAATATTTGGTCTTTTTGAAATAATTTTGTCTGAGAATTAAAAATTAAAGGAAGCAATTAGTGAAGACAGAGAGAGTTCAAGATAACTATAATGTTTTTGAGTTAATGAATCTAATTTGGGGTAATAAAACATTAATGTTGAATTAACAAAAGCAGTATTGGTTCAAATTCATTGAAATATATTAACAAATTGTATTTATAAAACTTGATATTCTTTGAAATATCTAAGTTATGATATTCGAAAATAAATGTCAGGAAAGAGATATAACAAAGTATTGAAATATTTTTAGTAAAGTATGGCATAAAAAAATTAGGAAAAGAAGTGTCTTGATTACTTTGGAATATGAAAAATTGCTTGTTTGTTTATATTTATGATAATAATGTTAATACAAGCATTTCATAAATACTAAAAATATAATATTGTCATAAATGAATGCTTAAAGATTAAGTACATTTGATTAACAATGTGTAATTGGTAACAGGAGTAGTATAATTAGAAAGTTTAATTAGAAACAATTAATTGACTGTATATGTGTTTATTTATTTTTTATTATTGAGAAAAGTATTTGATGGATAGATAATAAGTTAAAGATAGTTGTTTAGGTAATGAGTATATGCATATGTATAATACAGTTGATTTTGTTTAAAAAAAACAAGGGTAAACAACAGTTGAGATATTCAAAATTTTTTTAGAATAATTTGAAATTACATAATGCCTAGATATAATAGGAGAAACAGGGAAATTTCTCCAGAAGATATAGACTCTGGTCACAGTCGCGTGAATATTAATTCACTTTCTCAACCAAATATGGAAATGATTAAGTTAATTTCAAATTTTGATGGAGATAAGGAATGCTGTGAATTTTGGTTTACCCAATTTGAAAATGTTGCTTTGTTAGCCAACTGGGGCGATAATGAGAAAATTATAATTTTAAAATCGAAGTTAACAGGAGCCGCTAAACAATTTTTAATAGAAGATATTGATCTTCAAAATTCAACCTCTTTTGAGAACATCAAACGAGTATTTTTAGAACATTTCAGTGAAAAACAGTTTTTAACAGAATCGTATTTACAATTTTCAAATATTCAAATGTACGAATTAGAATCGGTGAAGGCGTATGCTGAACGTCTTAGACGAGCGGGTAGTCGGTATTTAGGAGCTTCTCAAATAAAAACAAGTGAGAGTAAGGCTTTAATTGATAAATTGCTTCTCTCAGGATTTATTGAGGGTCTTCTCCCAGAATTGCAAAAGGCAGTTGTTTTGAAATATCCCCAATCATTTGAGGAAGCAGTAAAATTTGCTGGTGATGTGCAAAATGCGGAATCTCTCTATCTAAAGTTACAACTAAACAAAGTAAATTCGAAAGTGATACCTGAGGATCAAAATAAGGAAACCGTAAATATTATTCAGCGCGAAGAAAATGCTAATACTGACAATAATAAGCTATGTTTGTTTTGTGGAAAAACAGGTCATTTCGCTGCGACTTGCTTTTATTTAAAAATTAAACGAAAATTTTAATAAAATAAATATATCAAAAACAAATAAGGAATAGCAATAACAATAATGTTGATAAAAACTTTAGGGGGAATAGATTTAGGATTCCGAATCAGCGGAGGAGTGACCAATATTGTGAGAATTTTAGAAATAATAGGAATACGTTTCGAAATCAGCGGAGGAGTGACCAATATTGTGAGAATTTTAGAAATAATAGGAATACGTTTCGAAATCATCGGAGGAGTGACCAATATTGGGAGAATTTTAGAAATAATAGGAATACATTCCGAAATCACCACAGGAGTGATCGCTTTAGGGGGAATAGGAGTGCGTTAAACAGGGGGAATAGCAACAATTTACCCTCAGGGGGCCCAGGGCGGAAATCCTCAGCCAGTGGGCGACAGATGTCAAAATTAGAGGTGGAGCGTGAACGCTTTCCAATGGAGACGCCGGCTCCAAAAGTAAACAAGCAAATGAATAGAGGGGAGAAAAATTTCATAAGACCCGTTTCTGAGGATAGGAGACATAAAAGAGTAGACATTGAGGCGCAAAATTATTGCACACAAAAAAGAAGCGTAAACAGTGGGGGAAATGTGATAGCAAAGGGAGTTGAAAATGATACAAAAATTACTGCTGTTTTAAATAATTCTGTTCAAGTAAACAAAAGTGACTTACCAGTAGTGAAAGGTAGAATAGTGGAACGGTCAGGTTCACCGGGAACCCCACGAAAAAAAGAAGATAAGGGGCCACTCTCGATTGGGATTCTCCTCGATACGGGCGCGTCGGTGTCCTTAATGTCTCAGCTGAAATTTGATAAAATAAGACAGTATATCGAAATGAAACACGTACAAAAACATGCAAATATTTTAACTCTGACAGGCGAAAGAATTAAATATAATCAATGCGTAGAAATTTCTTTTCGAATTGGAAAAAAAGTGATATCAGACGTAGTGTTTATTACTCCGCAGAGCTTTCCTAATGATTATGACTATATATTAAGTTACAAAACTATGAAAAAAGCGAACATTAATCTATATACAAACAAAAATTATATTACTATTGATGAGGAGATAGTAAATTTGGAGGAAAATAACGGTAGAACTAGTGATAGTTGTAATATTTTGAGTTGCATTAACAAAAATAAAATCATACTACAAGCGAAAGAAAAGAAAATTATAACACTTAAATTACAGTCTGAACTATCGAATTCCGAAGCCTTGTTTATACCGAAAAAAGTTAAATTACCAATTAAAATTTTGGATTCTTTGGTAAGTTTAAAAAGAAATGAATTTGACATGGTAGTAGAAAATTTAAGTAATGAAAATGTCGCATTAAATAAAAGAATGATGTTAGGTCATGTCAACAAAGAAGTAGAAATCATCGAACCGAAAAATGGGCCACAGGAAGTAATCAATTTAATACAAGCTAGCACAGAAATGTTAAATTTAAGGAAGCAAGAATTTGATATAAGAAATTTTATTCTCGACAATATTCGGGAAGAATGTAAGGAGAAACTTTGCAATTTATTGCAGGAATATTTTGATGTTTTCTCAGTAAATCTAAGAACTTTAGGAGAAACTGATGCCATAAATATAAAAATTTCATTATCTGATGATACCCCACAGCATTCCAAACCATACCCAGTTCCATTTGCCTTGCAACCTGAGTTAAAGAAACAACTTCAAGAATTACAACAGGTAGGAATAATTGAGGAGACTGACAGCTTGTGGGCTGCACCTATTTTAATGGTTAAAAAGAAGAGCGGAGATTATAGATTAGCACTAGATTTACGAAAATTAAATTCAGTAGTAGAGTTATTACCAGTTCCCCTTCCAAAAATTTCGGACTTAGTCGATAAAATTGCTGGTTATAAATATTACACTACTTTAGATATGTCAAATGCATTTTGGCAATTAAGAGTTCCACCAGAGGAACGAAAATATCTAGCATTTACTTCAATTTTTGGAAATTATCAGTATTCGCGGTTAGTTTTTGGTTTAAAGAATAGCGGAGCTTATTTCACAAAACTAATGAGTGAGAAAGTATTAAAAGACTTAGATGACGAGGGAGTGTTTGCATATTTAGACGATGTCATTGTTGTTGGCAATAGTTTTGAAGAAATGCTACGGAAAATTGAAGTTGTCTTTAAAAGACTGCGATTGTTTAACTTAACGTTATCTCCTACCAAATGTAAATTTTATAGGTCTTCGATCAATTATTTAGGATATAAAATATCAGCAGAAGGGATTCAACCAATAGAGGAAAATATAAATAAGATTAATGATTTTCCAATTCCGAGAACGATACGTCAGTTGAGGAAATTCTTAGGTATATGTAACTACTACAGATCATTCATTAAAAATTGCGCAAAAATTTTAGAACCATTAGAAGAATTATTGCGTAAAGGAAAAAAGTTTAAACTTTCAAAATCTTGTGAAACGTCTTTCATAAAAATAAAAGAAATATTCTTATCAAGCCCCTTTATGATCCAGCCGAAGAAAGACAAAATGTTCTTTTTGAATACAGATGCGTCAAAAACAGCTATTAGTGCGATCTTATGTCAAGAAAGAGAGGGTGTATTAAGGCCTATTCGATATTTTTCTCGCCGGTTAAGTAATGCGGAAAGAAAATATGAGAGCTCTAAAATGGAACTTTTAGCTATTATAGAGGGAATAAAGCAATTTAAAGATTATTTATACGGGCGAAAGTTTGTAATATTGTCCGACCATCAACCGCTGAAGTTTTTCTTTAAACTAGAGAACCCAGCACCTATCATCGCACGTTGGCTACTGTTTTTATCAGAATATGAATATGAGTTCAGGCACATACCAGGGAATCAAAATTTGTTGGCAGATTATTATTCGAGGGTAACAAATGAGGATATAAATGAAAGTACGAAAATTGGTCAAGTCGAAATAGCAAAAAATTCTCCTATAACAAAACCAGAAGAGAACTTGAGTCAAATGTCGAGAATTGAGGGGGGAAATCAAGCTGCGGTTTCTCCAGCGGAGCCCGCTGCGAAACAGGAAGTGGCGGAGGAATCTTGTAAGCCCGGCTTTCAACGGCCAGGAGCGAAGGGCGCCTCGGAGGCGAAAATGTTGACAAACATAGTAAACGAGGAGCAGATGATTGATTTACAGGCGCTAAGCTTACAAGCTATTAAGGAAAGCGCACAAAACGACGAGGAAATAGGTCGAATTCTTAAAGGTTTACAAAAAGGTAAACTTCCTTTTAAGCATGAAATTACGCGTTTTTACATGGATGAGTCAAAAGGGTTATTAATGCATTGGGGAAAAAAAAGGAGTAGAGGAATTGCGACCCCAAATAGTTTTACCGAAAAAATTACAAAAGTACGCAATTCAAGCCGCCCATATGACGCATTTTGGAGCGGACAAAACTTATCAGATTGTAATTAGTAAATATTGGTGGCGCGGTATATATGCTGATATTAGGAATTATATAAATTCATGTCAGACATGTGCAAGAGTTAATCCAAATCAGCAGAAGAAAAGTGAATTTGGAAATGTTCCTATTCCCAATGAACCGGGAGAATTTCTTAGCGTAGATATTTGTGGGCGTTTTGCATCAGGAAATTATGTAGTTAGTTGCATAGATAACTTTTCTAGATGAATTGAACTATTTCCGGTAGTTGCTCGTAAATTACTAAAATATATGTCGGTTAAAAGTGATGTCCAAAAGACAGAGGCATTTACAATAGATAGTTATTGCTCACCGGCTGAACTGAGAGTGAGGGAAACATTGTTCCCCGGAGACTGAACAATATGTTCGGGGTGAAGGCGTGTTTTGATAGAGGGCAGTATAAACATAAATCTTAAGTGGATACAAACAGTTGAAAACATGAATCATAAAAAAGCATGCCGTGAA
Source organism: Latrodectus elegans (assembly GCA_030067965.1). Classification (NCBI taxonomy): domain Eukaryota; kingdom Metazoa; phylum Arthropoda; class Arachnida; order Araneae; family Theridiidae; genus Latrodectus; species Latrodectus elegans. The sequence goes on along the minus strand of CM057813.1, from coordinate 41,905,846 downwards.
TAAAAAAAGATAATAAAATAAAATAAATAAATTGAGAATTTACTCACGAAACCTTGAAAATACTTAGGATGATGATAATTGTGTTCCGGTCGGCATCATGTCGGCTACGCGTGTGACCCTTCTTCCCTGATACTCACAGGTCTTAGAAACCGGTTAACGGCGCAAGTAAAAAAGAAAAACAGGGGGGTTTGAAGGAGTATGCCTAGAGGAGAAATGGGCTCACTCCAAAATTTTCAACCATGAAGGTCACTATAGTGACGAGCTTGTTTACAGATTTTGAGTGATTGATAGTGTCCGAATAGACCCTATTCACTCTTGGAGAAGTATGTTTTAAAAACGAAGTAGAATAAATAATTTGGAAGAAGATTATTTTTTGCAAAAATGTAAAAATAACAAACACAAATATTAAAAAAAAAAAACAGAGTAAATACATCTGTTTGAAGAAAAATTCATAAGTATTATTTCTTATGATGTCATTATACATATGGATATACATTTTTGTTCCATGTAAATTGAATACCTTTTTTTATAGTAGATTATTTTCATTTTTATACATTGATGTGTGTGTTTTAGTTAAAATATTTGACCAGAGGATTTGCGAGTGCAGACTCACTAACATTTATTTATATATGTATATATAAGTATTTTTGCATGGAATTTCTGACGTCAAACGATTATATCAGTCTTTTGAACTGATTTAAAATATATATGTGAACTTTTGCTGTTAAATGGACAAATACAAAATGTTGACTCTTGAATATGGTAATACAAATCATTATAATTATGTTATATAAAAACAAATATGGTAAATATTGATTGTGCGAATTTACATAAACTATTATTAATTTCTTTTATGTGATTAGCTTATGATATGTACAGACAATTGGTCATATCATTTCAGATTTTCTTTGTATAGTTAAAAATAGTCAACACATAATGCATTAATAAGAAATGCATCCCATATGCCATGATACATGTGTACAAGTCAGTGGTTTATCTGAAGTTAACAAGTATGTTTGTTTTAACAAACCAAGGTTCATTTTCACTTGTTTTTATTATGTTTCTTTGATGTTAACATTTATGGAATTTAAAAAAAATATATGAATATATTTTTTTTCTGTAAGTGGGGGAGGATTATGTCGTAGTGTAAAACGACATAACCAAACCCTGGGAAAAGGGATATGTATATTTTTATTGCACTTTAAATTTAAGAGTTTCCTCTTTTCCTTTCAAACTAAGTTGTAATAGTATAAAGGAAAGGATGCAATAAAAATTGGCACAAGGAGCTAAGTGCAATAAAGGAATAAATTCTTCCTTTCGGAAGGGATGGATGATCGTGAGAAAATGGCAAGGGAAGTTTATGTTTTATGATATGTTTTGTTTGTAAATCTGACCAGTCGGGATTAAGGGGGAGAGATTTCTGATCTATCCCATAGGAGTGTAGGACGTTATATGGAACTTTGGAAAACCAATGGTGCAAAGAGGAGGAGCTAAGATGAGAATTTAAAAACTGCATCTAAGAATGGAAGACAGGCAGACACAGAGACAGAAAAAGTCCTCACACACAGGAGTCCCTGAGATGAACAAGGCAGAGAAGCCCCTGAGATGCCCGACAAAGAACGATGAGCAGTAAACGGAGTATGATTGCACTGGCCTAGGGAAGTCCTACCTCGACTGTCCTGAATGGGAATGCTGATGTCCGACCAATAGATGAAGAAGAGGTGACAAAGTCTGAAAAGAGGTATACTGAATAGAAAGTCAAGTAAGATGCAGAGATTTCAGCGAATGGAAATGCAAAGCGGAGATGCTGAGTAGAGGATGGGAAGTGGATGAAAAAAGAGAATCATCGACACCGGAGAGCGGCGAAGTCTCAGACACCACAATACTACTTCTAAAAGGGGTGAGTCTGATCTCTCGTTCCATTTCCCTCTGGTCATTATGGTTATTTGGTAAATATCATAAAAATAATAATGTTAGAATCCTCTCAAATATTTAATCAAGAATGTTTTAATTATAAATGTAAATACCTTTGTAATGAATTTGCTAAAATAAATTATTAAGTTTTATTGTATTTTGTTTTGAATTGATCTCTGTCATTCAATTATTTAAATAACGAATCTGGGTTTTCCTCGGAGTTTTATAAAATTGCCGAGGTCACCACAACATTGATTAACTATCAGTGTGATTTTAATTTCTTTTAACTATAATCAAAATGTTTGGTAAAAAAAATTAAATTTGAATAATGCTGAAGATAAAAATTAAATGTTTTAAAAATATTTTTACTTAAATCTGAGAAAACTTATATATTACTTTTATTGCATATCACTTATAAGAGCCAATCTAATATGAATATTTAACCAATTATATTTAATAATGATAAAGCATACGACATACATCTTTTAACAAAATATGAAGATAAAATAACAAAATAATATTTTATTTTCAAATTGTTAAGAAAAATGTATTTAATTCTTTGAGATTGCTATGCAAAGAAAGATTTTTTTAATAATATTCATAACAGAATAATAATACTTCCGCAAATTAATGCATAGTAATTTGTGATATTAAAATTGAAGTATATATATATTCCTCAAAATTTATAATAATTTTTTAAAGACATCACATTTCTTTAATCAGTATATGTGTAAAAGGATAGTTTCGGCAAAAACTAGTTTTTTTCTTTTTTGCATAAGCCTTTTGAAGCAACATAAGAGTATTTTTTTACCTTATACAAATAGAATTATATTGTAAAATTATAAAGACATATTTTGTATATCACTTATAATTTCTTCATTCTAAATTTAAAAGAATTTCTTTTCAAAAGTATATAAATTATTCATAAAATATGAAACAAAAGCTCTAATATTTAAGGAATTAAATATTATAAAAAACTTAAGAATATTTCAATAATGCTTGAAAATAAGTAAATTTCTTATGTCATAAAACTGTATTAATTTACGAAGATGAATATTTTTACATGTTTAAATATAAATACCTAATAAAGATTCATTTATATTTTATAATCTTAATATAAGACTTATGCGTGTTTATTCATACAGAGTTTTCCTTACGTTTTAATAATTCATTATTTTACTTTGACTCATCTTTAAACCACATATGAATTTTACACATATTAAATTCAAATCACTTTTGAAATAATACTATTCATTTCATCTTGGTTAATGTTTATTAAAAAATTCAGATAAAAATTGGTATTTTCTGGCACTACTGTATATTTTTAGATTAAAACAAATATACCATAAAATTACAATGTTATTTTAAGAACAATGATAAAATATTTTGCAGAGGTCAAGATTCAGAATGCCTGATATATTACCTCCCACGAATTATTTTACATTGTCAAAATGAATATTACCCCATAAAATTGAACAATCTTTAACAAACAGTAAGAGGTGAAGTCCGTGCTTCAGGAATACCTGTACATGTTACAAGATAATATAGTCGTGACAGAATCCAAGCAAGTCTTATGTAATTTACATAAACACATAAAATAAAATTAGTTTTTCTGCAACTCCAGGTCGGCACACCAGCTCGAGATTTGCGGTGGTGTATGGCATAGCAACCGCAATTTCTAAGCAACAAGTTAAATTTCCCTACAGCAAAACTATATCCGGGTAAAACTGAAAATATTAAAATTTTTAATTGATTCTAATTTAGTAAAATATTTGTGTATGAAATAACTGCAAAAATCTTTTAAAATTCAAAAGCTTTTCAAGTTTTTTTCAAAAATTGTTCATTTATTTCAGTTCTGACTTTTTAAAATAAAATGAAACGCATTGTAAAAATATAATTTATAAATAATGATATTAATATGCTTTCAATTGATGAAGTAAGTTCCAAAAGTTTTGAATAACTTCTATAGAAAAACAGGCTAAGTATATTTTACCATTTAAATAGAATGATACTAATAGTCAATTTGTGATTTAATTTGAATTATCACCCTAAATTTTAAAATTTATTAAAGGATGACATTCAAAGGGAAAATCTTATTTTAATTTTTTTGTTTAGATGCGATTAGTGTCAAAATATAAAAAAATATAAGTACGATAAAAAAAAACTATAGTCTTAAACTAAATGCTTTCTTTAATATTTTGAACGAAGATGCACAGATATAATCATTTCAGTTTATATATATATATATATATATATATATATATATATATATATATATATATATATATATATATATATATATATATATATATATATATATATATACTATTTGTTTTTCTTATCCTGTAATTTCTACCTTTTAATTGTAAATTTGGCCTTTTTTAACAAATGTGTGAGTTACACCACCCCTATTGTAGAATTCTAAAAATTACATTACCAAATATGATTAAAGAATTTTGAATTGAACGATGATGTCTTCCCACGTTCCTATTCTCAACAAATGAGTGACCAGTAGGCTAAAGCCTTCTGAGGGGTTTAAGCTTTCTCGAGGAGTTTTTTGTTTGAGTTCTATAATGAGCAGAAGTGCTAAAGATGTTTTGGTTGGTGCTAAAAAATTGTCCCTGTAATAATTAAATGTATTAATAAAATTTATTACTCAAAATCTGTCTTTATCTGATGTTGGTACCATCTTTGATTCATACATCATAATAATGTACATCATTAACTATATATTTATCTAAAAAATGAAATGGGCGTTTGAAAAAAGTTGATTGATCCTTTAGATAAATCTGCTTAATTTCAGTCACTTCATTATCTTTTCACACGAGGAGACACATTTAGTTAAAATAAATAAGGGTTTGTATAACATAGGTAATTGTACAAATACACATATATTGAATATATTACATTACCCAATGTTGAAAACGCAACATCAGGCAGGAGTGGACAGAAAGTGATAAAACTATGCAAATTGAAAGAATCAGAAGCGAAGAACTTATTTGTATTTAGAAACTATATGCATAATACAGAGCGAGAACCGGATTGGGTCAGTAGGATGTAAGATCAAAGTGGACGGTGATAAACGTAGAAACACGCTTATACTGGGAACCAATAAAAGTACGGATAGCATCCTGAGGAATGGCTCGACATTCCCTGTCAATCAGTTGCCAAAGTGACTCTTCTGAAGGGAACAGTGGCAGGGTCTGCAAATGGTGTCCAATAATATCCCAAACGTCTTCAGTTGGTGAGAGATCTGGCGAACATGGTAGCCAGGGAAGCAGCTCTAAGCCATACAAAGCATATTGGCTGGGGCGAGTAATGTGCATTAGTAATTATTTTAAAGATAAAGGGCATTTGGTACCTCCTAAAGGCAGAGGAATGTCACAGGCTACAGCATATTATTCACGAAATATTGGATTGTCTTATTGCCATGAATACGAACCAGAGACATGTTAGAATCCTACTATTCTACGTTGGAATCAAATCAAACCATGATACTACGTTGTCGACCGCTTGGGTGATCCACAATTACTACAGGCTTTAACCTGTCTCAACTTTGATTTCTTACGCGGTGACTATTACTAGAAAAAAAAAACTGAAGCGTATCATATTAAAAAACAAAACGTATGAGAAGACGATCCTGTGCCATTTTGTCATCCACATCACTCTAACCCGGCCCCATTCCAGATGTTTGCTTCTATGCTGTGGAGTAAATGACAGTCTTATTAACGGATCATGAGGGCAAGCCACAAGGAGCCAATGAACGACAAATTGTTGTGATCAATATGAGAATATCCTGGATTGTCTTTCACATGCTGCAGAATTTCGGCTGACGTTCTTTGTGGGGAAACCATCGCCTTCCGTCGGACACGCCGATCCGCGAGTGATGATGTCACTTTGACGGCATTTGCCCTTGCAAACGTTCCTCTGTCCTTTGTTCCAACCATCTTCGTCACGGATTGTGCATTGTGGACACGTCCAAGTGTCTGTCAGGTGGGATTTTTTATAAGGACCAGCCAGCATTTCTCAGTTCTGTCATCCTGCCCCTCGTAAATTCGTCTATCTGAAGAAACAGACACCTTCGACGATGGCTTGGCATTCTGTACAATTACAGATGTCCTTTGCAGAATGAACAGACTTTTAATGAATATTTTCCAATCAGCAATAACACCGAGATTATTGCCCTCTCTTTTAGTCCTTTAGTCTTCCAGTCCATTTGCATAACTCGATAAGGTACGTCTACCTTGAAGTTTGCATAATTTTCTGTTCTCTTCTTTTTCGTGTTGCATTTTCAATGTCGGGCAGAGTATTTTTCTAAAATTAATTTCATGAGAGATATTAATTAAACTTTCTCTTAAACTGAAAAAATTATACAATAAAAATTCGTGTTATAAAAAAAATAAAAAATATGTGTCGTAAAAAATATTTATGAAAATTCATATAACACGAAATGAAGTTTTTATTTTTTAATTAAAAGGAAATAATAAGTTAACTTAAATTTTACATTTCTATCGTAATATAAATTTTACATCTAATATAATTGTTTTATCTAAGTCAGTGATTCTGAACATGTGTGGACGAGCGTATCCAAGAGAAAATGTTATTTAAAAAATTGATTAAATGACTGAAAGGAAAGAACACACACACATACAAAGCAAAATACGTTTCGACATATTTAATAATTAACTTATTAAATTAAAACAACTTACTAAATTAAAAACAAATTTATTATTTATTAGTGACTTTCTTGGGCCTGTCTTTCAGAGCAAAGTTTTTCGAAGAAGGGTTTAATATTAGAAATAGACACTCTCAGCTCTTCTTCTATATTTAGCGGAGATCTATATTTTGTCTTCAAAGAAGTTCCAGAAAATCCAGTTTCACAAAGGTAAGATGTTGAAAATGGTAGTAGAATGTCAAATGCCCTTTTTTTTAGTGCAGAAAACTCACCATCCACTCCTGCCCAAAATTCAAAGAGGGATTTATTACTCAGTTGTCTTTTGGCTTAGCCGCTTGCCTTCTTCAATTGAGAGTTCTTCGTGCGTATTTTGAAATGGATTCCTCACCCACTTGTTACTTGATATTATCTAGTCGTCAGCAAGAAAGTAACTTTTAAAATATTTTGCTATCATTGCTAAATGATTTTCAATGGTTACAAAAACAACTTTTACATGTTGTTCTTCAGCCTTGTAAGTTTTAATACAATCATTCAAATTTGCAAACATTGTTAAGTTTTCTTTCTTTAAATTTTTGCTCCACAATTCCAATTTCCTACAAAAAGCATTAACTTTATCACTCGTATCCAATATATGTGTATTTGCTCCTTGCATTTGAATATTTAAGTTATCTAATTTCTCGAATATGTCAACCACACACAAATGTCGCTCAATTTCATCACAAATAAACTATCGAAAAATTCTCAATTTCTGGTTTGTTTTCCTCTTTCGGTTTGTCCTTCTTCTCTTAATGCATAAGCACGTTGGAAAAATTTCCCTTGTGATAATCATCTTGCCTCGCAATAAAATAGTAACGCTGAATGTACTACACCCATGTCTTTACAAAGTGCGGAAATGATTCTTGATTTCAAGGGTCTCATTTTTATAGAATTTACTACAGTAACAACCGCAGTTAACACAATATTCAAACCAGGACTCATTTCTTTGGAAGCCAAAGTTTCTCTGTTGATCATGCAATGTGTCCAGACGCCCTGTGGCGATTTTTATTTCACAAGTGCTTGAATACTTTGGAATCTTCCGGATAAGAGAACAATTAAAAGGGATAGGATTCTTGTTCTTTCAATGCTGAGGATCGCTGTTGCAAAATGTCAATAAATTTCCGTATTCTTGGTAATTTGTAAAGTTTAAAATTAAAATTGTAGTGTAGGTTTAGCGCTGAAATACTCAAAATACATTATTATTGTATGCATTTTATTGTATGCGGTGGAGAGCATTTTGATTGAAAATTAGGGCGTGAATATTAAAAGGTTGCGAAACACTGATCTAAGTAATAAATATATCAAGAAAAATATGTATTTTTAAATGAAATTTGTTTTATTTATGATAATATCTTTACAAATATATGAAAGTACTTCAATATCAAGGCCTATTTTTTTCTATCAAAAGTGACTCTCAAATATTTCAAAAATGTTTTGAAGCAATAAAGTAAGCACTTAAGATAAAAATATAACGTGCTTAAAAATAAAATAAAATAAATAAAATAAAAAACAGAAATCTTAAAAATTATTTACAACCTTATTAAAGCATGTAGTAAGATAAGTTAAGCAATAAAAAACTTATTACTTAGACTGAGTTTTAACAAAACAGTTTTGACATCTATTCATAACAGCTGCGCGACACCCAGCATGTGTACCCGTTCCTTTAATGCAGGCCTTACAGTCTAAACTTATACAGCAGAAATATAGCAGCAATTAAAATTCTTTCTGTAATACATATAAAAATATACCGTTGATATACTCCAAAACATATTGCTGTTATATTCTAAACTTAAATGAAATGATGCTTAAAAAATAAAAGAATGCTGTTTTTCAAGAAGATTTCTTGTGTGAATGAAATATATGAATTTATTCAAGCATAATCATTTTTTTGTCTGAAATTCCTTTATTATGTAATTAATCATTATATTTTTAGGAAACATTAATTTAAATAATATATTTTAGATATTAAGAGGTATTTAAACATTTAGTAAGATAATTTTATTTGTCTCAAATAGTTAAAAATTTAAATCAATAAACAATTTGCTATTAAATGATATTTATTATATTTTATAACATTAAAAGTTTAAATATTAATTTAAAGTGTTCCATATTTTGTGTTTTATGTTGTTTAATTTAAAAATTTTCGAGATAATATTTTAAGATAGATAAGAAATTTTTGCCATATAGTATTTATCTGAATAAATTATATAATATATTTATTTCATTACAATTATTTAGAAATTTGCACTTAAATTTTTCTTATATGTGTTAGAAAGTTATACGTAGTTCAAGATAGACACAAATCACCACTGTTTTCTAATAATCAAGCAATGCGGTACAGTCATCTTTGATGTCAACTAAACTCTTAATATGAGTTAAGGTTTCAACATATGTCTAGCAAATGATAAGTCCCATATTCCATTCATCAGATAGTATTGGAAAGAAACCAAATTCATTTCGAAGTTTTGCGTCCTTGAAATGCCTTTTGTTAGTACCTCAAAGCCCATTTCAAGTTTATAGATATATATTATAATATATCAACCATAAGGTCTTGTGACTCCAATGTTATAAGAAACGTCTTAGGTAACTATGGATAAAAAATACACTTTAAAATATATGTCTGGTGAGATAAACTAAAATGTAGAGATGAATTAAAGTAATGAAATACTCAAATTTTAATCATGGCTGCATAAATTCAATAATTACAAGAAAAAATGCATTGCAACTTTCATATATGCAAGATAAATTTTACAATCACAATGTAATATTTGCAAGGTAAGTTTTACAATCACAGTGAAACTACAATTTGGAATAATTGTTGTAATAGCAATTATTGTTTTATTTAATAGCTATCAATATAAATGTTTTTTATTCAATTAATATCCTCTCTCTCTCTATTTCTTATGGATTATTTTAATATACTAATCACATCATATTCTATGTCTGAAAACTTAATTTTACTTATAAATTTCACGTTCATCTATGTTTAATTATTGACTCTTATAACTCCAAAACATACCTGCAATGAGTTACACATTGAGTATTTTTGAAAAATATATTGTTCATTTGTTTTTCTAATATGAAACATTTTAACATTTTTATGCATCATAACAAGAAAATATCCACAAAAAGAAATATTTTCAGTACTTCAATTCTTCAGATATCTTATATCTATTTTCTTCATTCGTATCTCATTGTTTCCTCCTAAATATTCTTTTAACTAATATCATTCTGTACCACATTTTTATATTTTATACTTTTACGTGTTACATAAACTCTACTATAATATAAAATAATATACATAATAAATATAAATTAAAACATATAATGATCCATATTTCTTTAATAATTTGTAACCATATTCATCAATTGTGATTTCCTTTTATTCCTCAATAAATTCTATATTCAATAATAGCTAAGTATTTCAATAATTATTAAAATATCAAAATAACAATAATCCTTAACTGATTAGTGTTAATAAGAACTATCAAAATTGCAGTAAACTATTTTCATAACATTGATGGTAATAAGTAATAGATACTCTTTAACTAAACACATGCTATTTTCTAGTAATAATCATGCAAATATCTCAATAATTTTATAATACATGTGAGTATTCAATTACAAATAAGGCAAATTCGTATAGATTTTAGCTTGCATGCAAAAAATAATATGCAGATGATATATTTAGCTTATCATATGAGATTACTATTTGATTCCCCAAGATGGTGCAGCCGCTTTTGTATTTTTCTTTGGTATCCTTTGCTAAAAGTAGTATTATCTTATGATAAAAGTAATAAGCTATAAATATTTCCAAAATATAATGCGTATTTTGGCCACATTTATTGATTCTCATTTCTTACAAATTTAAATGAAGAAATAAATAAAATTCTATCATGTGTCATGAAATTGTATCATGATACAAAATAAAATTATATCCTGCAGCGATCGTATGATTTCATTGGACATTTCGTTTTTTCCTATTAAAATATACTTATTTCAAGATTTAAATGCTTAACAATATTTTTCATATCTAACAATGCAATTTGAAATTAGAAAATGTGTTTAGTTAAACAATTATAGAAAGAACTTTTTTAGGAAAAATTAATATTTAGTGAAAATACTTCCATTTATCAAATAAATTGAAAAATAAATTGTCAAGTTGTATATTATTGAATTTCATGAATTCTTGAAAATAAGAAAAACAAATAAAATGTTGTTTGGAATAGAAAGGAATAAACTTTATTCCTTTTTTCTATTTAACTATAACATGTCTTTTTCAGAACACTCTAAATGTTGTTGATGTTTCTAATGACACTTGGACAAGCCAAGATCGCTATGCCATCCCAATGAGAATGTAAGTCAAAAGGGAGCGTCTTTCGTTTTAATTAGAGCACCAAGAATGTAAAAGTAAGTCATGCTCTTTTTAAGAATCATCCGAGAGAATGATTCTTAAAAAGGGCACTACCAGAGAATCCACTCCCTCAATTTTGACATTGATCTGAAGGGGGAGGAAATTTTCTCCAGACCATTGCATCCATGGTAACTGCTCAACGACCAACCACAGAACATTCGATTCCACAGATTTAATGAGTACGTATAACACATGTACTCAGTGGGTCTTTAGCGGCATTGGGAATCGAACCCCGTCCTTCCGGATGGAAGGCCGATACTCTAACCACTAGGCTACCATCGCCCAACACTCTAAAGATCAAATTAAATCACGATTTTTATACATTTGTTAAACTTACATTTAAAACAATTTTAAGGAATAATTATAATATATTGGCTAATAGATTCTCATTTAGATAAATGGAAAATATTCTGTGTATGCAAAAAAAGTTCTACTATAAATAATTATGAAATAAATTTTAACGTCTTAATCTTGACATTCTGTAGTGTAATTAGAAAAGTTTAAAAATGCAAAATCAACAATGCAAAATTTATAAACATCATTAAAAAAGAATAATTAGAGATTTCAGATTTTATAAAATGATTTAAATTTGATGTAAAAGTTGTAATATTGTAATTATATAATAATTAAAATGATGTAAAAGTTGATTATGCTAATTTTGTTAATTTCTATTAGTTTCATTAAAGTTTAAATTTGATCACTGTAATTTATTACTTTTATCGTGTTTTTAATATTCAAGCTCACTAATATAGTTTTAACTATTAACACTCAACATTTAGAATGTGGTTAAATATCAATAATATAAATTTATTTAAAATTTTTGTATTCAGATTTATCCTTACACTGATAGTATACAAAAATTGTAATGCAAATTAACTTGGAAAATTATACCGTACAAAACATTTCTTCTATAAAAATCAATTATAAATCTGGATTTCATCTTTTTGTGGAAATCCAGATTTATAATGGCGTATTGATAATATTTTGAATAGATTGAATATTACTAATGTAGATTTATAATTGGGGATTTATAATAGTTTGAACAGAATGACCGTTGCTAATATAGTTTCATAACTGAACATGCTTAGAATTATAGTGTTCATGCATTTTATATTAATAATAGTTGCGCTTGTGTGTATGTGTGTGTTACTAACACTATTATTAGATGAATTTCTTCTTGTTTCCTCTTTTCAGTGAAAGTAAACGCATTTTTAAAAAATGTCTTATAACAATACAATTCTAAGTATTTATATTTAAGAAGTGAAAAGTATAAAATTTCGTTTTATAGAGGAATCTAACATATATATATGTATATGTATAATATATATATAATAATATATATATATATATATATTATATATTATATATACATATAAATATATATATATATATATATATATATATATATATATATATATATATATATATATATATATATATATATATATATATATATATATATATATATATATATATATATATATATATATATATATATATATATATATATATATATATATTTAAAGAATAGTAATCTACAATAAATAAACAATTAATTTATTATTTATTCCCAATTGTTATAATTTTTAAAATTTAAGAATACTAACTGTGGAAATTAGATAAATTGGTACTAAGCATTCATACATACATTCTAAAAATACTTTGAATTATTCTACGAAAATATGGAAAACAGTTATAAATTATTTTACCTTGTATTAAAAGAAAATGCTAAACTTTTGTAATTAAAATTTGTAAGCATTCACATATTTTCATATCACAAAATTAAAACAACATTAATTCATTTATCTAAGTAAATATTTTAAGTTTTAGAAGAAACACAGTAAATTTTATACATTTTTAACTTAAATGTTTATTTGATTAATTGTTAATATATTTCATATATATTTAATTTTAAATTGTATTAATATATATATATTATATATATATATATATATAGTATTATATTATAGTATATTAAAAATTATAACAATTGGGAATAAATTAGTTGTTTATTTATTGTAGATTACTATTCTTTAAATTTAAAACTGGGCTTATAAATTGAAATTATAATATGTATTTCTATTTTAAGTAATAAAATTTATCAGATTAAGTTTATATTAAATGTAATCATTTACTCTATTTACTAGAATTCCTTGATAGAGTTTACACTATAATAAAATAAATAAAAAGATACTAAGATAACAAGTACGAAACGAACATTTTGCTTTACTTTATATTACGATTCTTGTTACCTAATGCATTTTATTTTTTAAGCTGTACATTTTATTTCAAGTACATTATAATTTATCAATAACTAATGATCAAAAAATTATTTGCATTTTCTTTTTTTTAATAAAATACACTGCTGCAAAAAATTCTTAGTAATAAATTTGCATGGAGAATTAATATGTCACAAGAAAATTCATAAATGTGTTCAATATTTTAAAAATACTTTTTTCTTCATCTATTGAATATGAGTATTAACTTTATTAAAAGCAGTTTATGAAAATATAGCAGCTTTAAATGTTATGAAATGAAAAAAATTCAGTTTTTTTTAATCTTTTCCCACTGTTGACATAGCCGTGATTGCAGAATATCTTGATGTAAGTAACAGACAAGAAAATCAATTTCCTCTTCACAAGAACAATCATGGGAACGCTTGGGTGATAAAATTTTATGCGTTTATGTCGTTTATGCTCGGACACTCTTCAAATTGCCCCCAGCTGCTACACATCAGAAATCTTTCTGGGAAAAGAACCACAAAGCTTTGCCTTATATTAAACCTTATTTACTATAAATCTTTGTTTCAGAGAATTTATTTAGTTGTCCAATGTTTCCAATCTCTATTAAAAACCAAAGAAAAACATTTAGGTATTTTATTTTTTAGATTGGATTTTTCAAAAATAATTGTGAAGATTTCCAAAACACTATAATTATAAATAAAAAAAATCAAGCATTTTTTAAACTATAACCCATGCTGAAATTTACATTTTCAGGGAAAAACAATATTTTTAAAAAATTTCTTTTAATTGTTTTTATATTATTTATAATTTGAAAACTGAATAATAGTAAACACTATCATAAATTTAAGAAACTTACTGTACAATAGCTTTAAAACGTTTTTATTAAAAAAACTGTTATTATATTTCATATATGCAATTTATTATGTAATTATGTTATATATGTAATTTACTATGCAATATATGTTATACATGTACATATATTTTGTGATGTAGTTTTATATTTGTCTTAGATTAAAAAATTAATAAAATTTATCAAAAAATTATTAAATTACTTATAAATATTGTATTAGTTTAACGTTAAATATGGGATTTAAATTTTACAAGGAAATTGACATAGAATTTTAATAAATTGAATGGTTGTTGATGTTATTTATATCTTTCATTTGAAAAGTAAAAGCTTCTAATAATATGTTTTTAAATTTAACTTTTGTAATAATAAAACAATTTTGAATATATATATGGTATCAAAATGTTTACTAAGGTCAAATTTATATTAGAATTTGAAATATGAAAGGAATATTTTTCTTTAAACAGTTATTTAATAATAGAATTTAATTCAAAACATCTAATGTATGTAGCTAAAATAATTATTGATGCACAAAATCCATGTCATGAGATACAATTTTAAATCCGATTAAAGTTTACAAAAAAATAAGAAATTTATGTCATTTTGTTAAAATAAAAAACTTTCGTAATTCAAAGTGACAGAATTCAATATTTTACTCTAAGTAAACGAAACCAATCAAAAGTTATGTTTCATAAAGTACTGTCATATTTTCTGAAAAACAATATTCAAATACATCTTAGTATATTCAGCTACACATGCACAATTTTGAGGCGTTATTTCTTATTATAAATTTTCACATAGTTTAGCGCTCTGTACTTGACTAATAGATATTGATTTTTTCAATGTATTTCTAAGGCCTATATATATTTCAAAAATCAATGATACATTTCAAAGCATTAATTTGATATGCTTTTAAATACCTTTGATATTTACAATTATTTTGATTATAACAATATTTGTAAATGGTAGGAAAGATACAATATTTACTGCGCTATAAGCAATTTAAAATTTTTTAATATTAAATTTTGTCATATAATTTAAAATTATTTATTTAATGAGTCATTATTTTATTAATGATCACAAGTAATTAGTGTGCTATATTTAAGAGGTCTCATACTTTAATTCTTTTGTTATATTAATTGTACTTAATCTCTTCGTAAAAATTACTTTATTGATATCATATTAAATATAACACTATTTTTACAAGACATTTTATTTTACTAAATATACTTCAGCAAAGAAATAAAATAAATTTTTATATTTAAGGAAAAAATTTTTTATTCTATCAAATCTTATTTTTAACAAAAATCTCTTATATAATATCATATTTAAGAAAACTCCTCTGATAATGAAATATATATTACTAGGAAAAGTACTGTTGAATTAAAAGGATATTGTTAATCTATAAATTTGTAGATTAGTTATATAATTTTAAATCCAATATTAAAGTTTTATACCTATTTTTACTACTGGTATTTCTATAAACATCTAATTAGTATTTTATTCTCCTTAGTGAAGGGAGAAAAAAATTGGGTTTTTTTCACGATATTTCAACAGAAGGCCGAAATCAAAACTGGCTACTCTTAAAGAATTCTTATAACACTCGATATAAAGCAGTTATACCTGAATACAAGATAGTTCGTATGAACAAATAGAATTTGTCACGCAAACGTGCTATGACAATGGGATCTCTACTTTTTATAACATTTAGGTAAACCTTTAGTTATTTTCATTTTCTATGGTACCTCGCAAAATTTTCAAGATATTGTTTTTGTAAGATTTTGCTTTCCAATTTTCATCTACAAATTTAACTCTAAGTTTGAAATTTTGGAAATGGTTTTGGAAAATTTTGAGTAGTATTAGATTTTACATACTTCCCTGCTTAAAAATCGTTAGAATGTTCTTTGGTCTTATAAAAGAGTATCTCACACTTTAAATAATTATGTTTTATTGTTCAAAAAGATTACATTTTTAGATTAAACCTATAGTTGCATATTCTTCAAAAGCAGGAACTTCAAAAACAACTAATGAGGAACATAAACTTAGTATAAATAAAAACTTAATATTAAGATATACAGTGAAAACACCTTATTATGTATAAGAAACTATATATATTTTAAATTGTTAAAAATTTGAAAATATTATTCAACACATTTCACTCTATTTTGGCTTTTTATAAATCACTGTTTCTAATCTTAATATTTAATGCCTTATGAAAGCCGAAAAAAGTGAAATGGATGAAGTTAATTTTGCTTTCAATTATCTAAAATTTAAAGAAGATAAGGGAAAACTTAAGTTCATTTTTTATGTTTATGATGATATATTGTCTATAAAATTTTTACTGTAAATATTGCATACAAAGTATATATTTTTTTCCTATTTTGCAATCTAACAGCTTTTATTTTCTGAATTCATATATTTTTCAATTTGAAAACATTATGATTATATTGCAGAACTATTCACTGTAGAATTATTTATTAGAAAATATTGCTTCTATAACCACAAATATGACTTTCAATGCTCGGCGCACTAACAGAACTAACTCACTAATTTGCTGCTTGGTGCAGTTTGTAATTGTAACTGAAATGCAAGTGTTTTTATTAAAATTCACTGATCATAAATTCAAGTTTATTCTTTGGGGAGATCATTTTCAGACAAGATAATAATGAGCTGTGCAATGAATTCTTGACATCAACTACAGGTGTTCTAGCTGGTTTGACTTCCAAATAGATTCTTGGTATAGACATTATTGTGATATATTGACTCGTTAGATTTGTTTTTGTTTTTTTTACCACATTACTATACAATTATTTACAAAAAATCTTTCAGTTGTCTTTGGTATTACCAATATTTGGCCTGATTGCTTCAGAGGTTCTTATATCTAGAAATTACTAAAACGATCATCGACATAATACAAGGGAAAACATCTGGCTCAGTTGTAAGAATTCATAATTTAATGGTAATGCAGCTCTCTTCAAATCTTAATGACCAAAGTTTTATCCTAAATTCTGTTGTATAACGGAAGATAGATGTTGTGCTTCTCATTTTTGCATGAGTAACTTTAACTGTAGGTGTTTTTAGAGTTTTTCTTTTGCGAAAATTAACCACCAAACATTAAATAAGAAAATATAGTCTCGAAAGCAATTTATATAGGAAACATTAGAATGGGATGCAATGATCATTTTTTCTGTTAGCTCATTTACACTTAACGATTAGTTTCATCTAGAGACTTTTGTAGATATGACGTGCATTAGAGCTCTCAATATAGAGATGCATCATGTATCCCGTTGTATCGCAGTAAATTACATGTTTCAATTAAACAAGAAAAAGTGCCAGTTCATTCATTTCAATTTTGTATAACTGTTTATTATTTTAATAAATATTTGTTTCATCTGTGATAGTTTAATTTTCTTTATTCGTAAGATAACAGCACTTGCTTTAAAGGGTGAAACTTCACTGAGATTCAATATTTTAGTAATCAATAGTATTGAGGAATTTAAATTGATTCGATGTTTCCTGAAATTTTCTGTTATGCTAGCTATATTACAAAATACAGAATGCTCGTATTTAACAGCAATATTTCTCGACAGTTAGTATTCATAAATTATAATACTGATTTGTATAACAACTTATCAAGTTATTTTTTAAAAAATGTAAATTTTGTTCGCTTACTAGAGCAAGTTTAATCCGTGAATCCTTAAGACCACAAAAATTGTATTCTTTTCTAGGCTCAATAATTGCTCTTGCGATGAAACAAATTGTATACTTCACTAAAATGCGTTCATGACTATTTCTTGCAGCTTATCATTATAAGTGTGTGCACTCAAGCAAATTATTTATCTAAATAAGATAAACCCGATTTAATTAAAAGTTAAATTTATTAATGCAAATTTATGCAAAATAATAATATAATTTTCCGTAAGGATAGAAATGATTAATCAAGAAAGAGACATAAGTATTCATATTTCAAAAATCAATAATTTTAATTATTTTAATCAGATGAATTTTGAAATTAAATACTATTTATCATTAATAGCAATCACTAATATTGAACATTATCACTTTTAAATATTAAATACTGAACACCCTAACTGAAACTTTTCAGTAAAATATTAGAATAATGTGCATATAATAATGAAACATTTAAACACAATACATTTAAGATAAAATACTTTTTTGTGCTTGCTGATAAATTTTAATTACAAAGTATTATCAATCTGTGTGATTCACTATAAAACAATAAAACATTACTGTATTTCAGTGATCAATAGACTCTATTCTATCTGCCAATAAATTGATTCAGAATGGTATCGGAAGTCCGTTCAGTGAATACAGTGATAATCGAGTCTGATTTGTAAGCGAATGGACAAATTGAAATGATGTCTCCATTATATCGTGTCTCCACAATGAATGACACAGCATGGCTAGCACATTTTAGTAAAGAAATATATTATGACAATAAAGTGTAAGAATAACTGAAATAATGATTTTCTCTTTATTTGGTATGTGCAGAACAGATTCATGTAAAATGTATTAAAAAGTAACTATGAATTTATGACTAAGACTCTTCCATAAGAAAGTGAAAAATTTTGTCTCAAAGACGTATTCGCCGATATAATTTTCCCCAGAAATTCATGACTAAATTTCATAAAATTTCATTATAATTAACTTTTTAGAATATTTTAACTTCTCTTAATATTTTATATACATTAGTATTTTCTTACATACACTGTGTCTAATGACATTATGAGCAGTTCTCATCTGTGCTAAAGATATTATTATATGCCATTTTTATACAAGTACGAGGGTCACTCTGAAATTTTAGAGATACCCGCAGACGAGAATTTACCAAAAAAAAAATAACGGTTTAATTTTAAAATTCAAAGTATTATAACACAGAAGACGATTTTTTACTGACTTACTTCAACTTGCTTAGCGTAAAATAAATTTTAAATAGAAGAGAAGATGGAGTTGAAGCAAGAACATTTTCGCGCTATGATTTTCTACGATTTTAAAGCAGGATTAAATCAAGAAGAATGCGTTCAAATGTTGCAATTAGCATTTGGTGATGAAACTCCAGCTCGTGCTACTGTATTCAGATGGTTTAGATAATTTAGAAGAGGTTGCAATTTTCTTCAGGATGAAGAACACACAGGAAGGCCGCCGACGACAGTAATTCCGGATAATGTGTCTGCCATGCGAAAAATGATTAATGGGTAATAATCTCTGTACCTATCAAATGATACAGAAGGAACATAACATTGGGTCCGCAGCCATACACAAAATCATTCATGCAGAATTACATATGAAAAAGTAGTTTGCCATTCGGTACTCCATACTGTAACTGAGCACCAAAAAGAGAAGCGTGTCAGAATCAGTAAAGAAACTCTTAAATTGCAAAAGGATGGTGGCCACTGCATCATTTATAAAATTGTAACAGGTGATGAAACGTACATACCGTTTTTTGACGTTCTAACACGTCAAGAAAACAAAGTATGGGTCTTTGAAGATGATCCCACGCCGACAATGGTGAAAAAATAACGCGCATTGAAAAAAGTGATGTATGCCGTTTTTTTCAGAAGTACGGGATTGATCAAAACCATCAAGTTGGAAGGACAGAAGAAAGTAAGAGCAAACTGGTATACCATTAAATATCTTCCAGAAATTCTACAAGAACGGAATGTTAGGGGATTGCTTCACAATGACAATGTATCTTCACACAGCCGGATTAACATTTGAGTTTCTAGAACAAAAACAAATTAAAGTGATTGAAGATCCACCATATTCACCTGATCTAGCTATGTACGACTTTTAGTTATTCTTTAATCTAAAAAAGACGTCTTACGTGGACGTCGTTTTCATTCAGAAGAAGAGATTGATGTGGTTATAAATGCATTTTTTCATCTATTCCAAGAATTGAATGGCTTGAGGATTTTAATCTGTGGAAAATTCGTCTACAAAAATGCATTGGTGCTGGAGGAAACTACTTTGAACACACCTAAAATTTTGTAAGTATAACTTTAAAAACCTAGTTGTATCTCAAAAATTTCAGAGTGACCATCGTATTTACACAGAACTTTTGTTATCGAATTATGTCATATAAGATTCTTTCATTTTATGAACACTAATTATAACATAAGATATATTTGAGATATATACATAGGTTATAAATTTAATCTTCTAACTGCTTTTTAAAATTTCTTTAAAAATAATTTTGCTATTAGGGTAATTAAAATAATTTATGCAAACGCGCGCGCGCGATATTATTTAAAATAGGAAAATTTTGTATTTTAACTAACAAAACAATATTTAATATATGGCTTTGGAATTACTTCACTTTTATAACTTTATGTTTACTTATGCTTTCTAAATGAGTGATAAATTTCATTTAATTATTTTCCTGCTTTGCATATGATTATTTATTTTATAAAAAGTTGAAATGAGATATTTAGTTATAACAGTCAAACTTATGATGAAATTTTACATTCAGTAGATATAAATGTTTAGTAGTTACAGTTTAAATCATAATAAAGACAAACAATTGCTTCCGATTACAATTTTTAAAATTCAATTTTTATTTTAAACTTGCATAATTTTGCGTATTTTCTAAATAATGAATAAGTGCTAAATCTGTAAAATATTTAAAATGCATTTTAAGAATAAAGTACTAAAACTAAAATCATCTCGTGTTTATATACTTTAAAATTATCCTCATTTGGAAGTAATTTATTTATGTTAACGTAACTTTTCATTTTTTATTAAAATTTAAACAAATCTCGAATTTCAGTTTTAATTAATGTAATGACTCTCTCCAAAGCGCAATCTCTCATCATTAATTTATTTTTGTCTTAGGAATCAACGAAACAGTTTCCGGCAGTTAAATCGACTTAAATGAATTTCCGTTTCATTTGCGGAACCGTTTGCAACTCATCATTCTTTTTACCTGAAGTTTCCCGTTTCAGAAATAACGGTTCTAAACTTCGGAAACAATGCTAACTGGAAAGTTAAACAAAAGTTCTACACCCGTCGGAGAGTTGGACTTTCCTCACCTCTGCGGTAGAAGAGTGGAACGCATGCGCCTCTACCCCTCAAATTCTACCGCCTCCACTTCGCGGATTTCAGTTGCTTCCTGGCCTTCCTAGGGGGTAGAGTGCCAAGTTTTTTTCCCCATCATACACAACGCAGCGCCTCTTCGCACAAGGAACCGCATCATTTGATAAAACTCTCACGTGTTTCTTATTCTTTAACTTGTTGCTCTTTCTCTCTTTCCTCTCCTCTTTGTTGGAATGCCATTTAAGACGATAAAAGATGATATCTAATAATTAATGTCTTTTAAATAATTTTTCCATAACTCCATATCTCGGACTAGAGAAGAAATATTTTTAATTGAGGAATATATAAACATTTTGAAAAATCCATTCAAACTTTTTGTTAATATTAAGAAAAATGGAATAAGTATGAGATATTATAAAATTTAAGTAGATGCTTTTTGAGCATTTCAATAACATATCTGTATTAAAACTGAACTTTATGTGACATATTTCTATAATCGCTGTGGATTCTTATTCAATAACAACTATGTGGATAGAAACTGTTATATATGCTACTTGCGTATTTGGCGTGTTATGTCGGAAATATAATGGTAAGCCACAGTATTATTCTTATGAATAGTTAGATTTTGTAAAATAGGTTTTGAAACATCAAATAATATTCCAAAAATTACAATTAACTCAAAATTGTGTTGAAAATGTTTACATTTAAAATATTCTTAGTTAAAATTTCCTTATATCATTATGTATGCAAATGTAGAAAATTTTATCCAAAATGTTCTTTGACTCAACATGTATTTTTTTAAGTTCTTATTCTTGAATTAAAAGTAAATTTAGCTCGCCTGAATCAAATTAATTTCCATACACTTTTATAAATTTTATGGTAAGTTATAAATTTAAAAACATTGTTCTAACAGTTTGATTGGAAACAATTTTTAACTATATTGAAAAAAATGCACAGAAATATGTCTGAAGGAAGTTTATAACTCTTGCCACGAAAATCATTTGTTTTTAATAAATTAACACTGTTAAAGGTGTATTCATCAATGAAATTTTTTAAACATTTATCAAAAGTAATGAATGTGTGCATTTTTTTAAAATAAAGGAAAAGGTAATTTAGTAGGTTACAACTAACTTAAATTTTTTAAATAACATGATCAAAATTTAAAATAATCTAAAATGTCGTTTGTCCTATTTTCTTGAAAACATAATTTTTGAATCAAGAATTATTTGTAAAAATTTAAAAAAACCTGCCTATTCTATTTTTTGTGCGTTGTCTCTATAAGATACCCTCAATATGTATTTCTTCCAGGCATGCTTTAAAGATTTATAGCAATCAAACTTTTTTACCAAGCTAAAACATGCGTTAGTCTAGTTCAGAGAATATAATTTTTTTAAAAGATGTTAAGATGTCATAATAACAATAGGTCAGGAAGGGCATACAATTTGATAATAATCATGTCTTCATGATAATCTTATATTTTTAAATTAATTATATAATTCAAATCAATGATATAATTGTAATATATAATTAATTTATTGCATAATTGGTTATAGCAAAAACCAACAGTCAGATATATATCAACTACTATTAAGTTATTAACATTTAACTTAACTAGTTTTTATCGATTAATATAATCTAGTATTTATCAATTAATCTAATCACATCTTTTATAAATATCATGAAATCAATCATATAATAATTTAAATATTAGAAATAATTGATAATGTATCTAAAACAAATAGGGTTGGATACCTCGCAAATACTCTATAATTATAACGAATTAATCAATATTTTTCACTAAATGCTCTTTTGGATGTGTTTAATTGGATTTTGGATGTGTAAAATGTTGCAAAAACAATTACAAATCACGAAAACTTCATTTAAGGTGTTTCAAATTCTGATTTCATATGCTGTTTTGATATACAATTTGTTCCATTAGACAATTACAGATTTCGATTTCTCAAAGGATATTGTATTATAGTAACAAATCGACCACATTTTATTTTATTGAATCCCTTATTAGGAAAAACAAGGAATTCCAAATTAAGAACGATTTTATTTTAACTAAATGTCCTTAAGAAGAACGAATTAGATGATTCTAGTCATCAAAATATCGTAAATTTTGTACAAACTTAAATTCAAAATATTTTCTAACGTATTTTCTAAAGCACATGATTATATTATTGTAAAAGAAATGACAATGGTTGTCAAATTTAAATTAAGATAATAGTAAATATATTTCAAAATATAAAATTCGTGATTTTATTGAATGAATAACGTAAAACGTCACATTAACAGTGTAAATCATTTCTTAATTATCCATTATTAATAATTAACATTTAATGTACCTTTTTAAAAATTCCAGCACATGCTGTACCATTGCATATTAAAATGGATTTGAAATCAATTTTGTACATTCGTTTAAAATATAGAAAAAAGCAAACCTATTTTGTAATATTGAAACTATCACATCTTAATTTACCGATTTTCCATTTAATTTTAAAAAATTAAAAACTTTTTGTCACAATTAATACACATTATAATATAAATCAATTATTTTAAAATATATCATGAATATTAAATAATATAATATATTTACTTATACAATATATGTTTTACATAAGGACTATTAAATTTACTTTTTCTGTATGCAACTCAGTTAATTTTTTATATAGGACAATTAAATTCAATACAGAAAGTGTCAAAGTATTTTCTTACATTTACAGTTTAATGAAACAGTAAATGTGTAAATATCAAAATTAATTTACATAAATGTTTTGAAATTTCCCAAGTATTCAAATTCAACGGCAAACTTTTAAACTAGAAGAAAAAATTATCAAGAAAAAATATGCAATTGATATTTCTAAAAAATTAATAAAATAAATAAGTATTTAATACCTTCTAATTCGTTATTGAATTAGTTAATAATTGTATATATCGTGTATGCATTTAAAATACTTAGGAATATTTTTAAAAACAAGTGCTGTTACGTAGAGGATATTAATTAACAAGTACACTAAAAAAAGAAAAAATATTGGAAGAAATTTTTCTAGATTCGAGCGAAATTGATCAGCTAAAATTTTATGTTGAAGTCAGTATACCTTATAAAATAAATCAAATCAGTGTTGCAAAATGATTTAGAGATTTAGAATGATTAATTAATTTTGAATCAAATATATATGTAAATTTTCTATTTTATAACTTTAACTATAATTCAAACTTTTATAATGCCGCTATATGTATATTAAATGACTTTCTTTGTATGTTCCAACTTGTAAAATGATACGTGTATGGTTTGTAAGACGTGGATAGAATAAATCTTTATTTATCTGCAAGATATTTCATATGCGTTTTTATTTTCATGTGTGTATGCATTTATAATAAGTTCTAAACTATTATTATCATTAAAATATTGAATTTAATGCATATATATACAGAAAAATCAAATAAATCATAACTTAAATATATTTCCAGATATTTTTATATTGTTTTTTATTCATTTCTGTATTGAAAAGCAACATGCTTTTCGGAGAAAAAAATTTCCTAAGCTATTTTAAATCTATATTTTTTGACGTCAGATCAATGGTTTTAAATAATTCAGATGTTTAACTGTCATTTTAGCAATGCTCTGATAATTTTAAAATTTTATCTGTTTTTAAGAAAGATTTTAGAAGATTTCTTTCAAAATACATCAATGATAATTTCACTACTTTTTTTTTCTGATTTAGATAAATAATACAATTTAAATTTTTCGAATAGTGATTATATCTCATATTTTTAAGAAACGTATTCTTTGTTAAAAATATTTATAGTAAACCAAATAAATAAAGTTTTCTAATTTCATCATGGCCATTCGTCCTAATTCCAATATTATTTTATTGGCTGGCTTATGTATGCATATTTAAATATTTGTGATAGAAAAATGGTATGTTATAAATTTGAATGTTTATAAATATTTTAGTTTAACATTTTAATCCTAATATGTTTTCCTTCAGAAGCATATTAAAAAAGACATTTTTAACTGGGCGGTTTTATTTAACTTAAACTTTCAAATTTTATTTAATTTAAAACATGCGTTTGATTAAGCTATAGCGATCATTTAAAAAAAAAATGTAAAAATTACAAAAGAAAAAATATTGTTTTTTCTTTGAAATCGCATCTAACAATAAATATTATTCCGTAAAAATAATCTGGAAAAATTAAAAACTGAATAATTGATAAAATAATTTCATTTTAAAATATTTTTTATAGAGGGAGAGAATGTGTGTTCAATTTATATTAGCATAAAATAACCTTAATGATTGTGTCCATGATTCAAAATTAAACTAAATGGAGTTTAACTTTTGTGTAATAAAGTTTAACTTTCTTATGAAGTGTTGTTTTTTAAATATAAATATAAAAAATAACAAAAAATAATTCACCCCATAATTTATAAAACTGTAATTAATAATTTTTTTAAAGTTTTTCTCAATAACACTAGTTTTGGTAGTCAGCTTTCCTACAGTACTTCAAATATGTTTCTCAAAAAAAAAATTTATTTAAATATTATTCTGATATATGTGTTATTGTAAAGTGGAATTCATCTTCATTCATAGTTAATAAATTGAACATATCAGCTTTAAATTATAAATTATAAACATTTTTATAAATTAAATACTCAGCTAAATTTGAAATAAATCTGCTAAAGTTATTTCAAATATTAAATGCAAAACGAAATATATCAGAGTAAAACAATATTATAATATATTTCTATTATAAGTTAGTTGAAAGTGAACCTGCATACTTTGAAAACTTGTTTACTTATAGCTTTAAATTTCATTTAAAAATTACTTTTGATAAAAAAGGCTACTTATTTGAACGCAATTTATTTGAATTCCTAAACAATAATAAAAATATTAATTTCTTTAAGTAGATAAATTTTTGTACATTGAATAAATCTCGTGCAAAGATATTGCAGGTTTTAATCATTAATGAAAAGTATCAATAATTTTCATCAACGTTTGACTGAAAAAATAAAGCAATTTTCCGGTTGGGACTGAAAAAAATATATCGCGTACAATTAAAATCAAAATTAAGATCACTTTCCATATTAAGACACCTTCTAAATAAACATCAATATTTGTTATAATCCTTAACTTGCAAAGATAAAATGTTAGAAAAAAATATTTGACTGTTTGTGAAGTTTATCAATAACAGTAGCTAATTCCGGAATTGCAAGTAAAAGTAATTTTATTTATTTTTATAAGGGAATAATATAATTTTTGCCAATAATTTTGATGTGTAATTCTGAGTATTAAAACATGAGAGTATTACAACGTGCTGTCACTTTATTAGTTTCATACTAGTCGCATTATCCCTTTGAAGTTAAATACTATGCAATTAACTAAAAATGTGTGTCCATTAATTATTATTATTACATGCAATTCTCTATTCACATAATTTAAAAATACTCAATATTTTTTGCAATATCTTTTTTTTTTAAGTTAATAGATACTTATCTAATTTATTTACTCGAAAGTCAACAATGCATAAATTCTATTAATAATCTAATGAAAATATTAAATCAAATAAATCCAAAGTTTTCAAAGTAAAAAATGTAAACTTAATATATTTTAATATCTTTGCTTAATTTAAATGTTAAGTTTTTTACATATATAATTATATTTTAAGCTTTCATCCTTATTTCTTTTTTATATACGGGTTAATTATTTCCTTTTTTTAAGTCTTATTTGTTTTACTCAGCTAAAAATAAATTTGAATTTAAAAAGCTATTTAATAGCACAAAAAATATTTAATTTTATTCATAAATACATACTTTATACCATTTGAATCATTAAGCACATTTGGATTTCAGTGTTAAAAATCACAGACTGTTTATTTTCTTAAGGAAGAATACAATGCGTTTTCTTTTTTGCTGGAAATTCATTTAAAGCTTCTTAATAAAAAGTGCTTTCATAATGTACAATTTGTAGATTTTTTTATAATTTAAATTATTCTTAATTCCATTTCTTTTTTAAATATTAATAAAAAAATGAGCAAATATATTCAATTAGTGCAAGAATTTAAATATACCATAAATCATACTTTCATAACATTTTGTTGAAATGTTGGTAAAACATTCATATGTCTTAAGTTATATTGTCTATTGTTCACATAGTTAGTTTTAAGATAGAAAAATACTACGCTTCTCATTAGAAAAAACCATATTCATTCTTAGCCATGGTTAAACTGTAAAGAAGGGTTATTCCTCTTTGATTATTATATCCATATTTATCGAAGGTAAAGAGCTGTTTTTTTACAAGTTTTCCCGAAAAAAGTTAATAATATAAAATATACAAAGAAAAATCTCATGGAAAACATCTTCATTTTCCACAATAATTATGACTAACTGAAGTCATTCTAAAAGCAGTTAAATATGGCTGTTTTAAGAATTATCTTAATTGTATCATCTTTAAAATTATCTCATTGGAAGTTATTTCATTGTATCAAAATACAAGATAGCATTGCTCCAGGAAAATAAAAAAAAACACTATGTAAAATATTTCTTCATAGAATAAAGATCCTATTTCCGGTTTATATTGAATATATTAGTCATAATGAAGAATGAAGGTTTTATATATATATATATATATATATATATATATATATATATATATATATATATATATATATATATATATATATATATATATATATATATATATATATATATATATATATATATATATATATATTTATTTATATATATTTATATATTTATATATATATATATATTTATATATATATATATATTATATATATATATATATTTATATATTTATATATATATATTTATATATATATATATATATATATATATATATATATATATATATATATATATATATATATATATATATATATATATATATATATATATATATGGCTAATTAAAAATTTCCAAAATTATTAAAAAAAGACTTAATTATATTATATCTAAAATATCAGATGTTAGGATTCTTAAACCTGTTTGACTGCTAATATATATATACATATATATATATATGGTGGCCAACTTGTCTAGTGGTCAGCGTGCCAGAAAACGGATAGGGAGGTCGTGGGTTCCAATCCCGGTTCAGGCATGGATGTAATTTCTCTCTATCGCATCTTTGTCTTTTCCTTGTGTTTGTGAATGAAATATGAATGATGCTTACACTATAAACGGGTCCCTATGGTATGTGTGAGGGTGCGATGGTGGCCCACCCCTTGTAGTGCACCCGAGGCAACGCCTCGGCGGTTAAGAGCTCACTGTGTCTGGCCGGTTCCTTGGTATCAAGGAACAATAGATTAATAGACTGTTGCAGTTGTAACTGGCCATTAGAATATATATATATATATATATATATATGTATATACACACACACATATATATATATATACTCTCTCTCTCTTTATATATATATATATATATATATATATATATATATATATATATATATATATATATATATATATATATATATATATATATATGTATATATATATATATATATATATATATATATATATATATATAAGTAAGGTGACTATAAAAAAGCTATCCTGACATATATGTCTCTAACTATTATACATTCACAGAAACTGATAAACAATTTTGGCATAAAGTATTTTGAAGTAAGCGCTCAAGAATGGTATGCAAAAGGCGATGTCAATCCAACAATAGTGAGAAAACTTCAAATGGTAACAACCAGATTTTTTTTATTTTGGAATGTGATCTCCGAGCATAAAAGCACTAAATAGCTTTGGAATGGCACATGTAGCATGAACATCCCCAGATCTAGACAAGAAAAAAGTAAAAACAGCTTTACCATGCTCCAGAGCATTAATGTTCGTTATATTTACTTTACACTGTTTCTTCGAATGAGATCCCAGCTTGACTATTTTTCCGCAAAACGAAACCAACAAATACAAATTTCGGATTCTGCATAAAATACATTTACGATTGGTGTCTTCACGCTAATTGCAAGAAAAGGCACTTTGAAATGCGAGCCGCTTATGTTGCTTTGTGCCATTCCAAACAGACGTCGATTTTAGTTAAAGAACATAGGTAAATCGGAGATTTATAACCTCAATGGAAAAAAAATCCGCTTAGATATTTCGTGTTTAATTCAGAAACCATGGATTACTGATCCCCCTGCACTGTCACAGCACATGCATTCTAACTTGGTCTGGGCAACCTATAGTTTCTGCGGAAGCCATTTCATTTATTTAAAGAGATTCCTAATGTCATTGTACATCTTGCAATGCTATCCAGTATCTGTCGCTTGCAGTCTCTTCGTGTGCAAAGGAGGTCATGTGGAGAATTTGGCAAACTTAAAAAATTGCATTATTTTATGTTGTTACTCTCTCTTTATTGGTTGTCCTCACTTTTAGCCTATCTACTGCAGATGATTTTTATACTACAATGTCCGTTCAAACGCTATATAGGGGTTTTCACAGTGGATATATATTTAAATAAAATATTTGATATTTTATAAATTTTCTCATTGTAACCATAAATGTTTGAAGGACAATGCATTTTTACTTATCATTCTTTGAGCGCATACATCAAAATCCCTTATGACAAATTTTCTTTCTGTTATGTTTATATATATTCTGTACTTTCTGTATATATATATATATATATATATATATATATATATAATATGTCATGTGTGTATTCATATTCCTTTCAAAATGAATCAGGTGTATTAATCTTAACATTTATAATAACATTTTGAATGCTTATCCAAATTAAATTCTAAATTTTTAGCGCCATAATTTAAAAGGAACAAATCATATTTAAATCCCTGCTAAGTAATTGTAATACAATTTTGAACACAAATATTAATGATTTTTGTAAAACGTAACCCAAAATTAATGCTATGAATATTCGAACTGCAGCAGGCAATTGTTAAAAATAAAAAATCAAGACTAGAG